>JAEOAD010000012.1:22805000-23390000 GCA_036365145.1 Orientallactaga sibirica
CTCACTTCACTCCTGCCTCCTTCTGTGATTTTAGGCAATTTGTTTCACCTCCTCAGTTTGTGTCCTTTTTCTCTAAAATGAGAATAATAGTGACTTCAAAGGGTTATTGTGAGGATAAAATAAGAAAATATGTAAATACCTATTATGTGCTTGGTGTTTCCATGCCTGTGCCTAACACAGCTTGTCTTTTCTTAGTTTCATGAAGAAAGACAAATGGCCTGGGATCAAAGAGAAGTTGAGCTGGAACGTCAGCTAGACATTTTTGACCGTCAGCAAAATGAAATACTAAGTGCAGCACAAAAGGTAAAATTGACCAATCCTATTTGCTGCTCTGTCACAGGGAGTAAGCCAGTAACTAACATATTTTCTAAATAAGATAGTTTTAATTGCAGTTATCTTTGTATATATCAAAATCAAGTGAAGCTTTGTCCAGGTTTTGTCATATATCCATAAAAATCAATGTTGCTTGCTCAGTGTTGCCATTGCTTTTTATAAAAACTGTTATTTCTTAATAGTTTGAAGAAGCTACAGGATCAATGCCAGACCCCAGTTTACCCCTTCCGAATCAACTTGAGATGGCGCTAAGAAAAATTAAGGAGAATGTTCGAACAATTCTGAAAACACAAGCAACCTGTAAATCACTAGAAGAGGTAAATAGAATTATTTGTATTTTGTAGAGTGTATTATGTGTTATGTTTGTGAAACTTTATAAATTTTGTGTAGCAGACAGCTTCAGGTTCGCTGAGATGAACTTCCAGACCAGGCACAGTTATGGAGGAAGGGATATTATTTATTGAAGCTTACAGATCCAGGGGAAGTTCCATAATGGCAGAAGAAGTGGCCTGCTCTCCACAGGGCCAAGCAGAGAGAGAGAGAGAAACCAACCAGTCACCACAGCACACAGAGCAAAACTACCACCAAAAGGTCACACAGCACACTTCAGGAACTCCTGCTAGGCACATTTGCATATCTTTACAATGGAATCTCAAACCATCACCACACCTTAAGACCGGGCCCCCAGTGACCTTGCCTCTAGCAAGGTGATTGCAGATGCAAACTATAACTAAAAAAAAAAAAAAAAACTGAATATATTGGGGGACATATATTCAAACTACCACATTTTGCTAATGCAAGAAAGCATAAAATGATGAATCAGTTGCTATTGTACTCTTTTTCTGTTCTGTAATGTTTCTAATAACTGATAATGAACAGCTGATATAGCTAATTTGAATTAACTATTCATTTAATTACTGCCTGTTAATCTTTGGGCAAACTGAGGAGCAAAAGTGAGGATACCTATGAGAGATAGCAGGGTGTGTATTTTACAAGGATGAATTATTAATGTATTATTACTGTATTTGCTATTTATTGTCCCATTTCCTCTGAATCCTTTCCAGCTAATTCACCTTCCACATTGATGTCTTCTTTTTTTCTTCTGACCCACTGAGTTTAATTAGTGTTTCTTTAATGAGCATGGTTGGGGGCTATTTACCTGATCATAGGCAATTTACCACTGATGAAAATGTCCCACAGGAGCCATTAACTACCAATACCTCTTCAGGATACCCTCCCCATCCATGGAGGAATGTTGATGGGCCCAGGCTTGTACAGATGTTGTTCAGGTGCTACATCTGCTGTGAGGTGATGAGTGCAACAACCAGGTCATGCCCAGGACACAACATTCCACAGCACTGCCCTCCATGCTCTAGCTCTTCCATGCCTTCTACCTCTTCTCCCACCATGTTCCCTGAGCCTTTAGAGGGGGTAATTCAGATGTCCTTTTTAGGGCTGAGCACTCCATACTCACTTCGTCTCTGTACTTTGACCAGTTAAGAATCTCTGCATTAAACAATGCCCACTGCAGAAAGAAGCTTCTGTGATTAAAGCTGAAAACAGCACTAGTCTGTGGGTTTAAATCATATAGATTTAGAGGCCAACATGACAAGTACATGTTCATTTAGCAAAATAGAAGCAGGAGCTTACTTCCAGGGTCTGACCTCCTCAGCCATTCTAACTTTTTGAACAATAAATTATTTTTCCTTGTATGATTTTTTTCATTCTTTCTTATTTTTATCTTTTATTTTGCGGTATATATTGGATATCCTCTGAATCAGGTTTTAGTTCATTTTTCTGTATAAATGGCTAATGTTGAAGTAGTCTGGAAGTTAAATAATATAGCTACTGAATTTGGGTAACAGATGGCCAAATCAGCTTTCTTTATTAAATCATCTAGAAAATAGATATAAACTGAATATTATTTTTATTTTAGTTTCCACCTAAACATATTAACTGCAAGTACACATAAAACAACTTGTCATGTAAAATTGTGTATTTATAATCAATTGAGGAAACTTCAGTTCTTCAGTAATTTTAAGACTTGTGGTTTGTGTGAATTGCCCCTAAGTTTCCTGCTTTTAAATACCTGTCTTAATCCTACTGGAGAGTAAACATTTTGTTCTGTTTTGCTGTAGTAAACATCAGATTTTTAAAGTAGTGATTCATTGATTGGAACTCGAGTTCCAGTTTTGTCCTCAGATAATGTCTGTAAGTTAGTATTCGAGTGCTCTGATAGTGGACCAAAATAAAAGCCATGTTTTCCTATGTTTTGTGTCTAAATCCAATACCACCACTCATTTTTAGTTCTAAACTTCATGATCTAAATAAAATGTTCTAACCATTTCATTTCAGCCTAACTGAAGTTTTAATATACCGATAATCTCCTAGGAAAATTAAAGCATGCATACAAATACCTGCTGCACGTCAGAATGTAGTGTATGAAATCTTAGTATCAGATGGCTGTTACAAACATGTGAAAAAGTGAAAGTTCTTGTTTTGCTTTTAAGTTAGCTAACATTCAGGTGAAACAATTTTAAAAGTACTTAATAGTTTATCATTTTACTGTAGAAACTAAAAGAAAAAGAATCTGCTTTACGGTTAGCAGAGCAAAATATTCTCTCAAGGGACAAAGTAATCAATGAACTGAGACTTCGGTTACCAGCCACTGCAGAACGAGAAAAACTTATAGCCGAGTTAGGCAAAAAAGAGTTGGAACCAAAATCTTACCACACAATGAAAATTGCCCATCAAACCATTGCCAACATGCAAGCAAGGTTAAACCAGAAGGAAGAAGTACTGAAGAAGTACCAGCATCTTCTAGAGAGAGCCAGAGAGGTATGCTATCATATCATACTCTACTATTTTACTTACTGTTATGTTCTTCAGTCACATGCCAAATCTTACTCTGCTCCAAAGTGGTAGTTTATTTCTTGATTCCAAATGATTCTATTTAGGAATTGTTGCTTTCACTTGATTGGATTACAGATCTGTCAGTAAAACTGGCAGTTTGTATATAAGCATCTTTCTCTTGTGGACTAAATTAAACCAGGAATAGCTTCACAGTGAAAATGTATAACTTAAAAAAATTCAGTTAAATTTATGAATAAGTATTGAGGCTGTAGGTTAAAATGAAAGCTGTGGCACTAACATGTCAGGAAAATAACCTAGTTTTTAAACTGTTTCTAGAAGTTAAAAGTTGAAATGACAGATACATGTTATTCACATGCATAGTAAATTGTGAAGTAAGACTGGTATTGACACTGTGAACATGGGCTAGAAGGGCTACATCCTGGTCTAAATATATGTGTGAACATACTTGGATTTTAGAAAATTAAAGATAATTAACTTTTTAAGATCTTTACAATGTGAATTTAGTTGAATCACAATTTAAAATAGTTTTACTTGTCTTTAATATAGGAACAGAGAGCAATAGTTAAGAAGCATGAAGAAGACCTTCATATTCTTCATCATAAACTAGAACTGCAGGCTGAGAATACACTCAGTGAATTCAAGCAAACAGCTCAGGTAAGATTTGGACAATTGCTTTGATCTATATGGATTTAAAAATATTTTATTTTATTTATTTGCAAACAAAGAGAGGGGAGAGATGGAGGGAGGGAGAGAATGGCATGCCAGGGCCTTCACCCATTGTAAATGAAGTTGAGATACATACAGCACTTTGTTCATCTGGCTTTACATGGGTAATGGGGTATCAAACCCAGGTCATTAGTCTTTGCTGGGAAGCACCTTAACCACAGAGAAATCTCTTCAGCTCCTGTATGGAATTTTGGTGTCATATAATTTAAAACTCACCTCTCTGTTTTTCACAGTAGATTCACCCTACTGTTTTGTTGCTAAAATATTCTGAAAACATGGCTTTCATTATTTGTTCCTCTTCATAAGCCCTGATCCTTCAGCAATTTAGCACTGCTCCCCAAAAACCTGTTTTTATTATATTATATTCAATGCCTCCTGTGATGTGACCACAGTCTTTCTTTTCAATTTCTTCTCATTATAAACTTATTTACATATCTATGTTTCATCTTCTCAATCAGCTCATGTTTACCTCTTTGGCCACTGTATTTGGTGTGTGTGTGAACTGTCCTTTCCAAATATTAGGGTCCTCAAGTCTTACCTTATTGCTTCACCCACACATCTTGATCTTGCCCTGTATGTAGACGCTTAGTAAATAGTATGAATATGAAGAGTATGGTCTCTGCATCCTATCTTATCTAATCCCTTATTTCCTAGTAAATTACTCAATTTTAGATTCCATCTTCTTCATTTGAGGAGCGGCTTTTATTTAAGAATACCTAATGTATTCATATTTTATAGGATTTAATAAAACAGTCTCCTGCTCCAGTTCTTACCAACAAGCATTTTATTCGTCTGGCTGAGATGGAGCAGACAGTGGCCGAACAAGATGACACTCTGTCTTCACTTTTGACCAAACTGAAAAAAGTGTCACAAGCTTTAGAGAGACAAAAAGAAATCACTGAGATAAAAGTCAAAGAATTTGAAAATATGAAATTTCAGTAAGTCTCAGAAATGCATTTTAAAAATAAGCAAATAGTATTTTGCTATAATAGACATGTGTTTGTTGTGTTAGACAATATCCTAAGACTTTGATATATACAATCTCATTTTATCACCAGTACTACTTAGGTTTTCCAATAGTAAATAAGGCTCGGTAGCATGATTGGGTAAAGGTGGGAAAAATCACAGTATGAAACTAGTCTGTCTGACTCAAAATCCAATTCAGGGGCTGGATAGATAGCCATTAAACGTGCTTGCTTACAAAGCCTGACAGCTCAGGTTTAGCTCTCCAGTACCCACATAAAGCCAGAAACACAAAGTGGCACATCATTTGCGGTGGCAAAGAGGCCCTGGCATGCCCGTTCTCTCCCTGCTCCCTGTTTCCAAATAAATAATAATTTTTTTTCAAAATTCAATTCATTTTCTTCTCTAGAATCTCATTTTAACCCTCTGTAAAATGCAAGTGAGCAGCATTTACTTGGATTCTTTCAGAGTGGTTATATGAAATCCTTTTGGAGCTATATATGAAAGTAACTAGAAAATTATAAAATCCTATCTAGAGAGCTTTTGTTTATGCCCTAAGAGTGTATGGTTAAAAATATGCTCATTAGGGGCTAGAGAGATTTCTCAGTGGTTAAAGATACTTACTTGCAAAGCATGATTGCCTAAGTTCAATTCCCCAGTACCCATGTAAAACCAGATGTACAAAGTAGAACATGTATCTGGAGTTTGTTTGTAGTGGTAAGAGGCCATGGTGTACCCATTCTCTCTCTCTCTCTCTCTCTCTCTCTCTCTCTCTCTCTGTTTCTCTTTCTTATAAATAAAGAAAAAAATTAAAAGAAGAAGAGAAGCTCAATGAATGTTAATTTTTTAAAGAAATTATAGTTACAGAGTCATAGCAATCTGTATATTAAAGACTATACCCATTATTTTGTTTATGTTTTCAGAACAAAAAGTTTAAGTATTTTCTAAGATTTATTTTATTTATTTATTTATTTATTTATTTATTTATTTATTTATTATTTGAGACAGAGAAAGGGGTGGTGAATCTTTAAAGATTTTTTTTAAAATTTATTTATTTGAGACAGAGAACAGGAAAAAGAGAGAAGGAGAGTGAAAATGGGTGCACCAGTGCCTCTAGCCAGGGAAAATGAACTCCAGTGCATGCACTCACTTGTGCATTTGGCTTATGTGGGACTTGGCTCATCAAACCGGGGTCCTTAGGCTTCATAGGCATGTGCCTTAACCGCTAAGCTATCTCTCCAGCCCAAATTTTAAGTTTTGTTTTTTTTTTTTTTTTTTTAATTTGAGAAAGAGGGAAAGAGAATGGGTATGTCAGGGCTTTCAGCCATTGCAAACAAACTCCATAAGCATGTGGCAGTATGTGCATCTGACTTACCAGGGTACTGGGGAATTGAACCTGGGCTTTGCAGACAAGGCCTTAACTGCTGAGCCATCTCTCCAGCCCTCAGAACATAAATTTTAAATCCCAATTAGTTTATGATTATGCAGTTTCTAATCATTGAAAAACTATCTTCCTAGGCCTTGTGAGAACACTAGCTTACTTAGAATTTCATTCCACTTCTAAAGCTGGTAGAAACTTCACTTGTTTACTCTCTGACAAAGATGTTTGTGAATATGTAAGTAGCTGCTACTTTTTCTCTAAAAGGGAATTAACAGCATCTGGCATGTTTTTAGCTTGCTTTCCTTATTCTCTCAAATGCGTAGAATTAACTTTTGGATCAGTATGCTTATGTCATGTTTTGCACTATAAAATTACGCTTATACTTTTTTCCCCCTGAAGTAGGGTCTTACCCTTGCCCCGGCTGACTTGGCACTCTGTAGTCCCAGGTTGTCCTTGAACTCACAGAGATCCTCCTACTTCAGCCTCCCAAGTGCTGATATTAAAGGTGTGCACCACCACATCTGGCTTAGCTTATACTTCTTTCTTTCTTTCTTTCTCTCTTTCTCTCTTTCTTTCTTTCTTTCTTTCTTTCTTTCTTTCTTTCTTTCTTTCTTCCTTTCTCTCTTTTCTCTCTCTCTCTCTCTCTCTCTCTCTCTCTCTTTCTCTTTCTTTCTTTTTGATTTGTTTTGTTTTGTTTTTGAGACTTGGTTTCACTCTATATATCCCTGGCTGGCCAGGAACTTACTTTGTAGCTTATGCTGTCCTCAAACTTATAGTTATTCTTCTGCCTCAGCCTCTTGAGATGCTGGGCAAATGTGAATCAGCATGTCCACTTAAAATTACTTGGGTTTTTGCATTTAGTCCTTGAGTATAGAAAATAATCATCCTTAGAAATGACTTGTAATACAGTTGTTTTTCACAAGAAATATATATAGTAGCCATTTTATACCTTCATAGAGTATTTTTTAAATCAGGCATTAATTACAGTAACTGATCTAGTAAACATATATACTTATTTACATCAGGCTCCAAGAAAACCATGCTGGTGAAGTAAAAAAAGTCAAAGCAGAAATTGAGGAGTTAAGGGGTTTTCTGGCCCAGGCTCAAAGAGAGTCACAGAGTTTGAAGTCTGAACTTCAGGCTCAGAAAGAAGCAAATTTAAGAGCTCCAACAACTACCATGAGGAATCTAGTAGACCGGCTGAAGAGTCAATTATCCTTGAAAGACAAACAACAGAAAGTAAGTATTGGTGATTACTGACCCTGGGAAAGAGTGGGAGACGATTTACAGATTTGTCAGTACATAACTGACATTACATAACTCAGTAATTTATAATGAAGCTTGGAACTTTATCTCTTGCTGTTCCAACAGGTCTATGGAGATAGTTCTTAACTGTTGTAAACACCTTATTAGTGCTGTTTTTAAATGTACATGTGGTTCAGTTTCTCTTTTCTTGTCAGATCATTTGTATATCTGTAGGAAAGAAAGGGAAATCTCAACTATATTATTTCTCATTTTCCACTGAGATTCATGTTGTTCATATTGTGTGGATAATTGAACACTTGGGGGACTAATTGAGAGAAATAGTGAAAAGAAGGATGGATTAAAGAAAAGGTCACAGAGCTTTGTGGGAAGAGGTGGTTAGTATATTTGATAGGACCCATTAGGATTTTGTAAAAATTTATCTTAAATTTTTATATACTGACATTGGTTTTGATGGTGCTATATTTTTCTACCTTAACTTATAAAAATACTGGATAATATTTTCAGCCTTTTTCTATAACCTTCTCTACCTAAATTTAATTAATGACACAGGGCAGAACGTACTAAGTGATTTGTGATAAATATGTTTGCTTGGATATTTGGAAACAGAGAATACTTGTAAATTAATGTTTGGTACTCAAAATAATTGTCAAAATTTTAACTGTCATTTTATTTGGGGAAGAATTGAGAATATTTACTAAAAGAAATTAATTCATAAAAGTTCAGTATTTTAGGAAAACATTAGAATGGAATAAGCTTGTTACATTTTCTGCTTCTACAATGTATGAGTTTTCCATTAAAATTTTGGTATGTTGTAATTTTTAGGCGCTTAGTCGAGCACTATTAGAACTCCGGGCAGAAATGACAGCAGCAGCTGAAGAGCGTATTATTTCTGTAACCTCTCAGAAAGAAGCAAATCTCAATGTTCAGCAGATTGTTGATCGACATACTAGAGAGCTAAAGGTGAACCCTGACACATGTGTTAATATTCTCATAGACTCCTGGGTCTGTGTTGATTTATAATAATTTTGACAGTGAATTTATAATGAATCAGTGGTAGACTATGAATGCACAAATACTCATATTTATGAATGGTGATTATCTTTATGGTAATCATGTATTGACTTGTCTTAGCGATCTGGAAACAATGGGCCATTATGAGCTACTCTTACTAATAGAATAAAAAATTTAAGAAACGTGTGTGTTTTGTGTGTATGTGTGCATGCATGTTCATTTTGTATACATGTATGGTCACACTTTTGGAGGTCTAAGGATAACCTTAGATGGTGTTCTTCAGGCATGCTATCCCCTTCTTTTTAAGATAGGGTCTCTCATTGGCCTAAATTTTTACTTTTTTAAGGAATGAGTTTGTTGAGTATTTTTCAATAGAAAATCAATAGAAATTTCCTCAGACACTCCCAGTCTGGAAACATGCATAGCTCCTATGCTGGGCGTCCCCATTAGGTCTGCACCTTTGCTGAAGCAGGTGGACCGCCCCCCCCCCACACACACAATAATCACAAGTTCAAACTAATATAAGTTTGAACTTATAACTTTGATGTTGTATATTCTATGTTTAGACAAATTCATAATGCTGTATATTAATAATTATAGTATTCTAGAATATTTTCACTTTCCTAAAAATCTATGCTTACCCTATTCATTCCCTACCTCCAGCGTCTCTAGGAACCACTGATTGTTCTCTAATGTTTGTTTATTTGTTTTATATCTCCACTGTTTTGCCTTTTTTATAATAAATTGAAGTCATGCAATATGTAAGGTTTTTCACTTAGTGATAGATTTCTTTCCAGCACTGAGTAATATTCTGTTGCTTTCACATCCTGCCTGCTTATGAATACAGCTCCTATTTTCACTTCTTAACTGATTTGAAATAGATGTGTAGATTTGCCTTAGTTCTTTTTTTCCAAGAACTTTTAATCTAGTTTTTATTCATTCTTTTTTTAATTTTTGAAGTTGTTATGGAGCTTACTAAGTAGAAATAAAATTACACATTTTAGATTTATGATTCTGTGACTTTTAAAATTATATTTCTCAAAGGATGTAATTTACAGCATGGTCGAAAGACTAAGTAAAGCTTTTATATTAAGTAAAATAAATACAGGTTTGGTGCTTATTTTTATCTTAAGACACTTTTTCTTAAATTTCGAACTTTAGTACATGAACATACTGTAATTTTATCTTATCCCTACCCATTTTTCCTCTTTTGTGTCCTCTTCTACACCCTCAGCCCATCCGGGACCCTCCTCTTTCAATTGATCCTTCCTCTGTTCTTTTGTGTAGTTCCTTTTATCTTTCTCCATCCCCCATGTCCTCTTAATGTTCCTCTTAATACAAGTAAATTGACACGTTTGTCCTGAAATAATTCATGTAAATCATTAAGACATTGTATTGGAACTTTTTCCAAATTAAATTTTATCAATGCATTTTATTATCTCATACCTGATCATTGCTGGGCGAATTAAACTTTTTCCTAAACTTGTATTTGCTATTGACTCACAAATTTCTTTATGCAAAATTTCATGTATATTTTTAGTAAAATGAAATATCTCTTTTGTTTATTTTTTGTGTTTTTCTTTGTTTTCTTTTCAAGATAGGGTCTTGCTCTAGCCCAGGCTGACCTGGAATTCACTCTTGGTTTATTTATATCTGTCCTTTACTACTACTAAGAAAGTTTAGGAACTATATTTTATTATTTTTTTAAAAAATTCTCTTATTCTATTCAAGGCTATGGTCATAGATGAAGCCAAAAATCTGTTAAGTAAATGCATAAAATAAAATTGCCCTTTGTTAATATCTTTTCCAATATTTTTTCTTTATCTGATGTACTGTCTTTGAATTATTCACATTCTTGGAATCCTTGTTCTCAAAGCCTTTTCCAAAATTGTTGTGTTCTTCCAACCATATTAAAATACTGATTTTTATTAGTATTATTTGGGTGACTATTTGACCTGTAATAAAAGGTATACATTTAGTTGAATAAACCATTAGAGGGCAAATTGTGTGTGTGTATAATTGTTAGATAGAATATTGTATGGACACATCATGTGTTGGTACCATCATATTCTTCCTCCTTGCCCCCATTACACTGAGGTCCCTTCTCAGTGGGATTGCTGGTATTCACCATGGGGCTGCGGGTTATGAGTTGTGAGAGCAACAGTTAGTCCTTGTTGGGAGTGAGCCCTTCTAAGGGTATGCCCTTCTAACCTGAGGCTCTTTATAATCTTTCTGTCCCCACTTGTGCAAAATTCCCTGAGCCGTGGTGGGTGTGTTTACGTTTAGTGTAGTGTTGAACTCTCAGCAGTTTCTGGATTTCTGCTTTGATACATTTTGAGTATCCTCAGTGTCTGTCTGCATCACCCTGGTGCAGGTTGTCAGGCTTACCGTGGAAGCAACACTCTTGGTTATCTCACCAGTTCCTCTTGGTTTCACCTGGGCCCTGGATGATGTGTGAGGGGTAATTTATGTTATCAGTTCTCTCTGCCTTCTGAAAAGGAAAAATAAATTCTCCAATAGAGATTGAGGTTGGCATAGGATAAATGGGATAAGCATTGTTACTTAAAAGAGAGATTTTGATGGGTGTAGTATCTCATTTTGTCAAAGACTAGTGGGAGCTTCTCATTGGCATTCATGAGCTTGGTCTCCATAGGATCCTGACTGAGTTCCCAGTTCCAGCTATGAGTCCCTTTCCATTGAGCAGATCTTTTAGCTAATCACTAGTTAGCTACCTAGGTTGGGAGCCACTATGGTGCAGGTGTGTACATCTTGTGAAGCTGGTAGCTTTTATATAGCAAGGTCTCCTGCTGACACGCAGCATTGTTGGTTATTTGCCCCCAGCAGCTCATGTAGCACTTCATAGCACTATAAGGGCAGACTCTCTGGGAACTGACTTCCTTCTAGATTCCAGCCAGATCTCTTGATGTTGTCAGCTGTATCTGGTGTATTCAGCAATAGTATCTTACCTTTTACCTCAGGCGAGTAATTAAGTGCTTTGACAGAAGCCTGTCTTGTTTTAGGGACCTTGTTGGTCCGTCTGATCAGTAGCTCAATGTGAGTTGCAACCAATTTCTGGAACTGGGAGTTATAAGCCATAGCTAAATGTTCTAGGGTTAGGTTTCATCCCACCCTCTCCAGGGCCCTTCTTAATAGATGATCCCCTTATATTCATATTGAGGGTTATATCTTTTAGTCTGCTATCCAGGAGAAAATTTTCTGTAGTGCCCATTACGTTTGGATTTAGTTTTGTGTGTAGCATTCACCACCCTCCCATTCCCCTTTCCCTAAACACTTGCATCCCTATTATCTGCCCCTGAGTTACCTGTCAGATATGCCTGCAACTCAAGCTGTTCCAGGTTAGGAACCACATATGAGGGAGAACATGCGGTATTTGTCTTTCTGTGCCTGTATTTATTGATTTAGTCCATCCCTTTTCCTACAAATTTCAGTATTCCATTTTTCCTTACTGCTGAGTAGAATTCCATTGTATATATGTACCACATCTTCATTATCCAATTGTCAGATTATGGGATGTGCATATTTTCATCTTTGCTCCACAGGCCAGCTAAAGATGCCTAGTAGCTTAGCTATACCATCTACTATGTTGAATTATCCTTTCCTGTCTGATCATTATGAAGTAGACTAGAAAGTATTTGAAATCAGAGGCTATGTCATGTTAGTCTTATGTTTCCCAATGCTAAAGCATCACCATGCTTGTTGGAAAGTATCGGTGTCTTTAATTATTCTAGCCACAATACCCAGAAGACTCCATATCCTCCCACAGAGATGCTTGCACATCCTATTTATTGCTGCTTGTTTATAATGGCAAAGAAATGGAATTAGCCCAGATGCCCAAAAATGGATGAATAGATAATGAAAATAGTACATATACACAATGGAAATTTGTTCAGCCATATGTTTCCAGATGTTTGTTGAAGATTAATTATTGTAGATTGTTTTAGTATTTATTTTTGTCCTTAAAGTAAACTTGTTTGTTTTGACATGAACCTGTAAAGATGTATGGAGCTTGTATTATTTTTTTCTTGGGTACTATACTTAAAAATTTAGATAGGATTTATTTCTAATAAGTGCTAATAGTAGAATTTCAGTTTTGCATTGCTACTATTACTAATACTTGAAAAAGTATCACAAATAACACTTTTATCTCCTTATTAGTCACAAATTGAAGATTTAAATGAAAACCTTTTAAAATTGAAAGAAGCTCTTAAAACAAGTAAAAACAAAGAACATACACTAACTGATAATTTGAGTGATTTAAACAATGAACTGCAAAAGCAACAAAAAGCTTATAATAAAATCCTTAGAGAGAAAGATGGGATTGACCAAGAGAATGAGGAGCTGAAAAGGCAAATTAAAAGACTGTCCAGTGGGCTGCAGGTAATTTTTACTTAACTCTGATTGTGCATATGGCTATGAATGGATAATGTTGTTACAATTTAAATATATATACAATGTTTGCAAAATCTATGTTTCATACTAGTTTGATTAACTGGTTCATTCTTTTGTGTTTGTCATTCAGAGCAGCTTATATTTTACAACACAGTAGTAGCTAACATGCTACACTTAAATTACGTATCATTTAACAAGCACAGTTAATAATAGCCTCAGAAAATTTTTGTGGTTATGTCTTTTGACAGTTACTTGTAGAATCTAAAGTTAAATATTAATATTTTCAGAACAGACATCTAATAGATAATAAACAAAGTTTAATTGAAGAACTTCAGAAAAAAGTTAAAAAACTAGAAAGCCAACTGGAAAGAAAAATGGATGAGGTAGACATAAAACCTATGAAAGAGAAGGTAAGTAAAGCATGCTGATTAATGTGTTTGCAGTAGTGATCAAGTAAAATAAGTTTCTGATGAACAGGTAATATACTGTGTTGTCTGGAGTGCCTAATACATATATAAATGGTACACTTGAAGATGCACCTATAAGATATCCATTACTTGGAAATTACTGCACCTTCTCCATGTAACTCCTGATATGGGAGGACCTTCATTGTCTCTTCACACCTTACATATTCCACTTATTTAACATTTCTTCCAAGGGTATAATTTATACAGCTCTATGATTTTGACCTTGTGGGCAATACTGGATATTTTAAGACCTCTACATTGACCCATTATCTTTCAGTATTTCATGCCATTAGTTCAGGTCATAATGAAATGATCTGAAAAACATCCAGTATTTTCAGAAATAAAAACCTGTCTGGCCATACACTCATTCTTCAGGGTGAGATAAACTGTTCAAAGTTTTCTTACATGTTGCCTCATAAACCACAAAAAGTTATTGATAGAAATAACCTGAGGAAAATCCAAAATTGTATACAATGTATGTAGTTAAATTGTAAACATTTACTTTAAAAAATCTAAAATTTTTATAATGCCTGTATTTGTTATATCATTACTTATCTGTTTGTTGAATTTATACAATCTAGAAATCTATAAATTAAAAAAATCTGTTATGAATAATAAATGTAACAGTAAACTGGAGATACCATGCAAGTAATAATGAAAATGCCATATACAACACCCTGGTTTCTATTCCAGAATTAAAAAATGTAAAAATAACTCTAGGAAGAACAATATTTATCCCTGAATAAAATAATTATGGAAGCTTTATGAGAAGGAAAAAAACTGTATTCTAAAAACATTACTCAGAAAATACTTAACATAAATAACTTCAATAACATGAAAATAGAAAAGAAAATTGTCTACAATGGCACGGTGTATAAAACAGTTAATGTAATTAAAATGTCTTAATAAAGTTTCTTGCAGAAGGTGTTTTCCCCTAAAAGCTCATCCACACAGTTGTACTTTCACTGATCATAATTGCTTTTGTGTACATGTGTGCAGGCACAGCCTGTGTTCACTCATGGACTCTAGTGATGACAACTGAAAGGTCAGATTGTCCTACTATTCTGGCTTGTTGCCTTGGCTGCCTGCCTCCTTGGAGTTAAACCTCATCCTTGATACCATTTCTGATCTGATTTCCATCACAATACCTTGGTGGCCTTGTGGCTTTGCCTGAACTCCTAACCTGTCTATTTGAGTTTATTCTTCCTCAAATGGAAATAATACTGTATTGCCACTTTAGGATTATTTTGATCATCAAGCAAAATAATAAGATGTCAGAGTCTTTTGCAAGGCATTCATCAACTCCATATAGTAACTTGTATATTAGTACTAAGTTCAAAAAGAAAGAGCAGTGACCATAGTACCATTAACATCTGCTACCAGGGACCTAGTGGGAATGTGCTTTCAGAGTCTATAGTTCTTGGGGATCTCTAAATTATACTAAAAAATGCTTTCATATTTAGGGTTTGGGAATTTCAACACCTTTTTTCTGCAAGGTACGAATATTCATTTTTGTTGCTGGCTTGGCGTGTCTATATGATGCTCGATGTTTGCTGAATGGAAAGTACACGTCTTTTAGTACATAAAATATTTTGAACCCCAATGCTTCTTCACCTTTGTTATTTTTTCTTTTTCATTTTTAAATTGTTTTCTTGTCCTCACTTCTTCCCTCAGTCTTTATTGGGCAATATCAGTGGGATTAGAATGTTCCAGACCAAATGAAGGTCGAATTACTTAATCAACTTCTTGCTCACAACTAGTATTTATATGTCTAAAAGTACAGATAGTTTCTTGTATCTATTTTAAGAAAGAACTTAACTGTTACCTACTTTATAAATGTTTCTTGAAACTTTTAAAAGGGTACTTGTTAGAAATTGACCAGTACTGAAGGCTACACATATTATAGGAGACAGATCTCTAGTATTTGAGGAGATAACTGGGAGGACAGCAAATCATTGTTAGGACTTTGCCTTTAAACCACAATTCCCCACCCTTTTAGACCAAGCATTTCCATTTATAGTAATGATATTTCATGATGTCCCTCATACCCAAATGAAATTTAAGGTTAATATAAACTCATATGATTTTAAAGATATTATAAATAATCTAAAGGAGACATAGGAGAAACATGAAAGACCTATCTTACAAAATATTGACCATGCTGGGTATGGCAGTGCACGCCTTTAATCCCAGCACTTGGGAGGCAGAGGTAGGAAGATCATCATGAGTTCAAGGCCACCCTGAAAATACATAGTGAATTCCAGGTCAGCCTGGACTAGAGTGAACAAATAATGATCATATTGCTATATTTTTCCTATATGAACATGTATATGGTCTGGTATGGCTATACTAGAAAATGTAAGGTAGCCATGTGTCTGCATCTTACATACCATGAATAGGAATACCATGAATAGACTTCAACACAAATCTGCCCTATTGGTAGATTATATGCCACAAATGGTATTGCCATTTGTAATTTGATTTCCAAGATGATAGACAGTTTGTACAACTTTCAACAAAACAATATCTATAGCTTATATTTTTATAAGGCCATTGTATTCTTAGAAAATTCAGTAATAGTAAAAAATTACAAAAGTGATGTTAATATGTAAAATGAAGTATATTCTTAGCTTAAACCATTATGAGCAGTATTTTTTAAATTTGTTCAGCATGTGGGGCTGTTCTGCCCTACATAAATAGTTTTTCTATGACTCTTTTATTATAGTCATAATAATCATCACAACATTGTCACTATCAGGCTAACTTACCTATCCCTGAAAGGCCCTTAATTTTTTTTTTTTTTGTTTATATTTTGTTCCTCTCCTCAATCTCTTCAGCTAACCAACATTACCTAAATTGTAAGATTCATGAAGTTAAAGTTTCCATCTGGGTTGTATATATTGCTTCTGTGTTCAGTGCCAAGAATGTATCTGGCATGTATTCAGCATTAAATAAATTCATGAGTAAAAAAATGTGCATTGAAGACATGAATGGTTTGTGGTATTAGGAGATTGGCATTAGGTTGGTCATTCATATAAAATTTTTTTGTTGGAATCCTATTTTAATAAGAATCACCTATATTTGAATCTTCATTTAATAACTTCTTAAGGGTTCTGGTGCATATTCTCATGGAAGTATTGACGTAATATTTTTGTAGGTAAGTTATAATAGTTAAAGCTTAAAGTGAAATTTAAAATACTACTGGTTGTATTCTAACACCTGTGTTATTATTTACAGAGTACTAGAGAAGAATTAATTAGGTGGGAAGAAGGTAAAAAATGGCAAAGCAAAATAGAGGGAATGCGAAACAAGTTAAAAGAGAGGGAAGGAGAAGTCTACAGTCTAACAAAGCAGTTGAATACTTTAAAGGATCTTTTTGCGAAGTGAGTTTAAATGCCAGTGGTAAACATAATATGTAAAATCTACTGATCTGGAAATTGTATAATTTTATTATAGTTGACAACAACTAACTTGTAATGATTCACATTTTATTTCCTTAAAATGTGTTGTGGTATAATTTACTAATTCTAAATAAGCTGTGTATGGTTTTTACTAAGGTATTTCATACTAAATATAGAATGGTGAAGTTGTGATATTTTGGTGTGATAATCGCTAAGTTACAATTTAATAAAATGACATGTCAAACTTTACATGATGTATTTTCATCATTCTGTGTTATATCTGCAGAGCTGATAAGGAGAAACTTACTTTGCAGAGAAAATTAAAAACCACTGGCATGACTGTTGATCAGGTTTTAGGAGTGCGAGCTATGGAGTCAGAAAAAGAACTGGAAGAATTAAAAAAGAGAAATCTTGACTTAGAAAATGACATATTGGATATGAGGTAAGCTATTTCATGGAATTATAGTAATTATTTTAATGAGAACATGCTTAGCCTAGAATATGGAAGTGATTAGCATGATCACCTGAAGAGGGTGTGTTTGTCCTGATCCTTTCCTTCCCATCCTGAAGCCTAGGCTCTCATGAACAACTCCATATGGTCCTTCTCTCCTGCTTCTCCTCTGTGCTACCTCTGGAACACTTCCAGTAACTCTTGCCCTCCCTCCCAGTCTGGAACTATGGACAGAAATCTGGGGCTTTCAACAGTTGTAGTTAAACTGTTGTGCTATGCACTCCAGCAGCTGCACACATCTGTAGCTAAGCAAGCAACAGAAGAGCAGAAAAGAGAAAAACTCACTGTACACCATTTCCACCAACTAAACAGAACGATTCCCTCCTAAAAGTTTTAAATCTATTTTGGATTGCCATTGCAGCCTCAACCATCATTTTTGGATTGTGTAAGGGTTGAGGCATTATAAAAGTAAAACTCACACAGTAAGCAGTCATCTTTCCCCTTACATAAGCTGGAACTAGGAACTTGCCTGGAATTCTTTTCGTCACTGTAATATTTAGATGTGATGGTATTTACTTTTCAGACATTCAAATCATGTGTTTAGGCCTAGCAATAACAAGAAGAAAAAGTAAATCCATTGCCTGTTGGCTATGACTTAACCTTTGGTATTCTATCCCAATCTCTCTTCTGTTTGCTTTTCAAAGTCCTTAAGTCATTGTCCCTCACATTTGAGAAAGACAAGGTCATAGAGTGTGTTTTACTCCATTGTACTTGGAACTCCCCTGCCAACATCATCACATCATTTCTTAGGAGGGCCTTTGAGATCTCTTTTATTCTTATTGTGTTTGTGTGTTTGGTTGGTTTTAGTTTTTTCATGGTAGTGTCTCACTCTAGCCCAGGCTGACCTGGCACCCACTCTGTAGTCCCAGCCTGTCCTTGAACTCATGGCAGTCCTTCTACCTCTTCCTCCTGACTACTGAGAAAAAAGTTATGTGCCACCACACCTGTGTTTTACTCTTTTGAAACTCTCATCTTCTAATAGAACCATGTCATGTAAAGTAAAATAAAATCATGTTCCAGCAAAAACAACTCATCATGCATTTCTTTCAAGGTAAATTTAGGATCATTATACACAATTTGTTATTTTCTCTGCTAATGCTTACACGTGCTATAAAATATAAAGTTATGTTAGTGATCATTGCTGAGATTTCATTCAACATATGATATGCAAATTCAAGCATATCTAGTTTCATAAATTTATCACTGTTTTTGATCATCTTGAAAAATTAACCATAATGCTTCTGTCTTAATTTTTACACAAAATTTTTCATATATATAAATGTGTGACAGATGTCTCAAATATATGCATACAATGTGTAATGTTGAAATCAGGGAAGAGTATCTAATTCTTCAAACACTTAACATTTCTTTGTGATCAGTATGTTCAGGATTCTTCTAGCTTTTTTGAGCTATATAGAAAATGAAGCTCCTATAGTTTAACTTTTTTTTTTGTTGTTGTTGTTGTTGTTGTTGTTGTTTTTTTGTTTGTTTTCAAGCTAGGGTCTCACTCTAGCCCAGGCTGACCTGGAATTCGTCTTTGGTTGGCCTCGAACTCATGGCGATCCTCCTACCTCTGCCTCCCGTGTCCTGGGATTAAAGGCATGTGCCACCATGCCTGGCTAGTTTAACTTTTTTGTATTCCATGAGTGAGATTATGTGGTGTTTATCTTTCTGTGTTTAGCTTATTTCACTTAATGTCCTTTAATTCCATCCATGTTGCAAAACGAAAGGATTTGTTACATTTTTTGTGTCTGAATTGGGTACATGTGTGTGCATACCACATTTTCTGTATCCATTCATCAGTTGATGGTGCATTTAAGTTGATTCTGATTTGTTTTTTTGACTGTTGTGAATAAACACAAGTGCAAATGTCTCTTGTACATATTTATTTAGTTTCCTTTGGATATATATCAATTTAAAAAAATTTTGTGAAACCTCATAGTGTTTTTCATAATGGCTGTACTAACCTGCATTCCTATTAACACAACAGTATACAAGGTTCGCTTCTCCACCATAACCCAGTTTTCTTATCATTTGTCTCTTTGAGAATTAACAGACTAACTGGAGTGAAGCTGTGTCTCATTGTGGTTTTGATGTGCAGTTCCCACGTAATTAGTGATATTGAGCTTTGAAAAACTTTTGTATACCTGTTGGCCACACATAAGTCTTTTGAGAAAGTTGTTTAGGTTGATTGCCTATTTATTTGAGTACTTATTTTTTTTTTTCTTTTGAGTGTTGAGTTTGTGAGGTTATATACTATGATGCAAAATAATCCCCTTTCTGTTATGTACTGGGAAACCCTTCTTCTGGTTTGCAGCATGCCTCCTTATTCTCCTGATTGTTTCCTTTGCTGCGCAGAGGCTATAGAGTTTGACACAGTCTTATTTTTTCTTTTCTGTTTTTGGTTGTTGCCTAAGTTTGCTGTGTTTCTGAGCATAGTGTTTCACTCTTGTATCACTTTGGATGTGATATGGACAAAAGAGTTTAAACTCTCTTACAGTAATATTTTCATACCTAGCATTGATTATAGGCCAGTCAAGTGAATTCACACTAGAAGTGACACAGCATTGTATCAAAAAACCGCTTGTAGTTTTATTATGTGACTTTTTTATTTTTAGGTTTTAGGTTTTAGCTTTTTGAGGTAGGGTTTTACTCTAGCCCAGGCTGACCTGGAATTCACTGTGTAGTCTCAGGGTGGCCTCAAACACAAGGTGATCCTCCTACCTCTGCCTCCCAATTGCTGAGATAAAAGGTGTGCACCACCACACCCAGCTTATGTGACATTTTTTTTTAAATGGTGAGAATTTTAACAAAAGATATTTTACATAATTCTATAAAAACAAATATGTGTTATTTTCAATGTCATAATGTCTATATAAATCAGAATATATTTTTAACTGATATTTTAAAGAAGTCTTGGTTAAACTGTGGTAAAGATTATAATATAAATTGTAGTGTTCTTGTTTCTTCTTTGAATATATTTTACTTATTTATTTATTTGAGAGAAAGAGAAAGAATGGGCATGCCAGGGCTTCCAGCCATGGCAAATGAACTCCAGATGCATGCTCCCCCTTGTGCATCTGGCTTACATGGGTCCTGGAGAATTAAACTGGGATCCTTTGACTTTGCAGGCAAATGCCTCAACCGCTAAGCCATCTCTCCAGCCCCTGTTCTTGTTTCTTATAAAACATTTGAAAGCTTGGAACCATTATAATGTAGTGTTAATAAACACATGGTATTTTCTTTCTTTCCTATGTATTAATATTGTAAATTAGGGAAATGTCAAGTTTTGCATAGTAAAAACCTGGTTGTTGTTTATAGAACCCACCAAGCTCTTCCACGAGATTCTGTTATAGAAGATTTACATTTACAAAATAGATACCTTCAAGAAAAACTTCATACTTTAGAGAAACAGCTTTCCAAAGATGCTTATTCTCGGCCTTCAGTGGTAAGAGTACATCTTTCTTTTTCTTTTTTTCTATTGTTAAATGCATAAAAATGAGATCAACTTCTGTATTCAAAACCATTCAATACTCCTCATTAATATATTGACACAGTAATCTAACTTTTACTAGTTAATGATAGATAGTAATTTCTTTAATCCTTTCTGATATGATCATAACAAACTTTAAATCCTGAAGCTTTCTATTAAACTTTGTAACAATTGATTTCTTGACATTCTAAATGTAGTTGGCATGAATTCTGCTATGGCAGGATCACACAGTTAGTAATGGAAAATATGTTAGAGCACCATTTCCATCCAGTTATGTTTGGTGTGTTTCCACTTCATGCTCACTGATGATTAATGTAGAATTTTGCTATGTCTTATAAGTCATATATATTTTATATATATATATATATATATATATATATATATATATATATATATATATATAATTTCTGTCCCTTATTTTTCCCTTTTTCTTTTTTATTTCAAGTAGAAAATTATATGTGATACCACTATGGTTTCTACCCTTGTTATTAGTGTTGTTACCCTGTTATCACAGTTAATAAATACATAAATACATAAACAAAACAATGGAAATAAAAGTACAAAGAAAAAGACAAATAACTATACTCAAACTGAAGCTGGGAAAAAAACAGATGCCACTGACAACTTAAGTGCCAATATTCTGGGGACATTACAGAAGTGAAAAGCACAAAGCAGAGGAGGTTAAATAAATTTGAAGTAAAATCAAACAATTAATCAAGCCCCTTTAGGTCAACTAATGATCCTAAAGTCAATAACATTAATTGAGAATGTTGAGAAAGGCTGAGAAGATAGCTCACTTGGTAAAGTGCATGCCTTACAGATATGAGAGACATGATTTTAATCCCCAGTACCCATGTGAAAATAATCTGGTGTGGTGGCATAATTCCAAGGTGAGGAGGCAGACAACTGGATCCCTGAAGCTTGCTAGATGGCTAGTCAACTAATTAGTGAGTCAAAGCCAATGAGAGTTTGTGTCCCTAAAACAGATGGATGGCATGTAAGGATGACACCAAATGCTGTCCTCTGGAATCACAGACACCTGCATATACACATGCTTACATTCCACAAACATAAACAAAAACATAACTGTGAACATGAAAGGCAGGAACATGAAAATGAGGATGAGAGTAGGATAGGTTAACAATGAGAAAGGAAAGGGAGGCATAGCTGAAGATGTCAGTCCTAATTTCCACTGGGGAGGACCTGGATTCTGTCACAGCAGCTGGTGCATTTAATCTTTACTGAGGGTGCTGCACAGGCTAGCTACAAAACTGGCAAGTCACATCAGACAGGGAGGGAAATACACACAACTTAGATACTATGCAGTCTTTTATTTCTTTATTGACTAGCTTTGCTCATGACAAATCATGCACACATGTAGTACCTATAGAACAAAGGATATAGGATTAGAAAGATATTAACTATCCGCTCTTAGAAAAATTAGTGTTTGCACATTTCCTCATTCACTCATTGTTTCCTCATTTTTTCATCATTAAAAAGTATGGTCAATAAATAAATTAATAAAATACATCCTCAATGAATTAGTAGCAAAAATGAGGCGCTTTAGAAGTGCTTTCTTTCTGTTGCCTTAGAAAGTTCTGTTTCCCTTGCATGTCTTCAAGCCAAGGCTCACTGCAGTGAATGAGTGCTGTTTTATAATGCTATGCAGGATACTAATGCTGATCCATAATTGGGCCCTTAGTGGTAGTTTTGCCATGCATTAAAACAATTTTCTTTTTAATGAGAAACAGGAGACCATGTGTTGCTTTTGGGGTTCTTTCAGCTTTATGGGCCAAATATATTTTTCACATTGCAAAGTGTGTTTCTTATTTTACTTAGGAGGCTGGGAGAAGAAGTACATCTCTAGTGATTATGAACATGCAGAATCAGTATGCAAGTCCATGAGTCACTTGACAATTTTGAACTTTTGTGTACTATTACTTTTGGCCAGTTTATATTGAAGTGCAGAATAGCCAAAATTTGTTTCTAATAGAAAACAAGTCATATTTGTCTTATCCCTTATCCTTTTTACCTCAGATATTCTTTTCACCTGTCCTCCAAGCATCAAAGAAAACATTGCACATCTAAATGCTAAAAGGAAATGGCAAAGGGATAACATTTTTATTTCTTTGATGCCATTAATACCTTTTTGTTCATTTGTAATCATTAAGAGAATGGGAAACTTGGAGTCAGTGTTATTTCTAATTCCTATTCATTAAAACTTTAAGCAATTTGTGGCTTTTAATGGGATGCTTTCCTTTTTAAGTTTTAAGTTCATGATAGAAGAATTCTGCTTATATTATCATAAGATAGAGTTTCATCAGAATTTATCCTCAAGAAATTTATCTAACAATTGTCTTTAACTTCATTTTTAGATGGTAAAAGAAAAAATGATACACATTTACTTATCTAATAACTGCATCCATATTTTGAAAAGTGTGATAAACTATATTTTTATGAAATTATCAGATTTACTATTTATTCACTATTTTCTAAGAGTCATATTTAATGGATTTTATGTAGCAATCATTGTATTATTGGGTAATTGTCCTTCATCCAATCAGTTAGATACCACTAAGAAAGTTGAGGAGACAGAGTAGTTCAGAGAGAGAAAGATTTGCATGTCTGAAGAGGCTTTAACAACCATTCTGTCTATTGTCATCGTTCCTGAGATGAAAAACATCTGTCAGCCTTGTTTGTGAAAGGATTTGCTTCTTATTAACTTAATGGTAGAAGCAGAATGGGGCTGAACGGATGGCACTTGTTAAGGCACTTGCCTGCAAAGTCAAATGACCTAGGTTCAATTCCCCAGAACCTACATAAGACAGATGTACAAGGTGACACATGTGTCTGGAGTTCATTTGCAGTGTCGGGAGGCTCTGACGTGCCCATTCCCTTTCTCTCTCACATAGTCTGACTAGTCTAGACTAGACTGGTTGGTAGACATCACAAAAATTGAAATTCTTGCCATTGAATATGTGCATATGCACACTCACACCCATAAACAAAACTCGGGTGCATATGTGCCATCCTCCTGCAGTATTCTCTAACATGACTAGTCAGAATCAGTGGTCTGTCCAGAATTTCTTTAATTTTCTATGTACCATCTTTTACTTTCACATTCTACATTTCATCAAAGAAAACATTTTTCTATATTTCTGAGAGGTACAGGGTAAAATATGATAATTCAAAAAATGTTATAGAGGAATGTATAAGAAACTTGGGACCTCCTGCATTGTTATGGAATTTAATCCCTACCTGGACCCAAAGTCCTGCATAGCTATTTACCTCCTCAAAAAGGGCCTATAGTCAATATGCTCACACTTTCTTTTTGGGTCTTTGTTTTGTAAGCAATGCAGTTTAACAACTACTTACATAACATTTATATTGTATTAGATATTATAAGTAATCTAAGATGATTTAAAGCATATGGAAGATGTATATAGGTTATATATGAATAACATGCCACTTTATATAGGGATCTCAGACACTCACAAATTTTAGTATCTTCAGGGTTTGTTATTAGGGGAAGTGTTCATGTGAATGCCAGAGCTCTGCACTAGAAATTTGGTGTTTTATGCCACAGAAATCTATGGTCTCACCGTTCTGGATACCAGTTGATCCAAAATCATGGCATTGCAGTTAGTTCTTTCTGAAGACTTTGAGGGAAAGATTTCTTTACTTAAATATGTATGTATGCATATATATATACATACCAGAAGTTCAACATAAAGTCTCCTAATACTGTCTTCCTTCTATGCATGTCTCTGTACAAATTCCTAGTTTTCTTCATTTGATAAGGTAACAGTCTTCCTTGATGGGGATCTACCTTAATGACTTCTTTTTTTTAACTTCTGTAAAGACATTCACCAAATAAGGTCACATTCTGAGATCTGGGAAGTATGACTTTAACATATGAATTGAGGAGTAAAGGGGCAGTTCAATCCATAACAGTTAGAAACCTTTACTTTGAACTATTAAAACAATACATCATAATAAGCATTACATATCTATGAAGTCTCTATATATAGAGATGTCTCAGCCATGCTTGTCTTTGTTTTCTGTTTTAAGACAGATTACATTATACTTCCTGTAAGATTTATATTCCAACTTACTTATTTTTTGTTTTTTGTAAAGTTTGCCAAGTTTTTCATATTCCTTCAAAAAAGAAAGTTCCCTTTTGACAATGATTTTCTTATTAATTATGCTTTTTATGGTTTTCATTAAACTAAATATACCCAAAACTTCATTTTCCTAAAGACTTTGGGAATAGAGTCAGATGATTCTTGTCATAATGAACAGGAGCTTCGGAAGGAAAATTTGAAGTTGTCATCTGAAAATATTGAGCTGAAATTTCAGCTTGAACAAGCAAATAAAGATTTACCAAGACTAAAGGTAAGTTTAATGTCCTTTATTATCATTAGGAAATCAAATTCTTGAAAGTTATTTGCATACATTTGTTTTTATTGACTTACATTAACTTCTCAAGTACATTATCTATAAAATATCATGTTGCTGCTATAGTTTATTGAGGGTCTGCTTGTATCAAATATTCTTCTAGGTGGCAAGATAACAAAGGTTAAAAAAAGTCAACACTCATTAAACTGTACTTCTAGTAGAAGACTACCAATAAGCAAACAAATTAATATGTAATATCTAAGCTGGTATGAGCAGCTAAGGAAAAAAAATGAAGCATGATTATTATAAAGGACAGGTGGGAGGCCTTGTGATTTCAAAGAGTCTAAGAAAAGGTTTCCTTATAAGAGCTATGAGAGAAGTAAGAAGTATAGATATACTAAGAAAAAATTCTAGACTGCAGAAATAGTAAGTTCAAATGTCCTGAGGTAGATGAACCTTTATTGTATTTCATTAAGAATATTTAAAAATGAAAATATAAAGGAACTTGTTTCTTTTAAAAGCATTACTTTAGTCTGTCCTTATTAATAAATTCTTTATACTTGACTTTTTAAATCTATTATTCATTTGTGGGAGTCCTTTTTCTCTTGCTAGCTAATTGTTTCAATCCTATTTTCAACCTTAGAATATTAGCTTAATGTGATGTAGTTTCCTGCTTTTTATTATGGTTTTTATGCTAATATAACCAGTGTAATAACCTTAGTTCTTTTTTCTTTGTACTAGATGAGTAAGCTTCTACATATGCAGATTATGAGTCCTAAGCCCAAGTATATGTAATGTATAGATTAGCAACATGGAAATTATTATTTATTTATTTTGATTTTCTGAGGTAGGGTCTTGCTGTAGCCCAAGCTAATCTGCAATTCACTATGTCGTCTCAGGCTGCCCTTGAACTTACCAAGATCTTCCTACCTCTGCCTTCTGAGTGCTGGGATTAAAGGCCACTATGCCAGCAGAAAGCATTTTTTCAGTATTACACATAGCTACTGTTTAATTAATTTAATTTAACCTGTCTTAGTTCACAATCTCCTTCATTTAAAGACCCAGTATTTAATTTGGTTGTATAGCTTGTTAGGTCAGATGAATGGTTTTGCCTTTCATTTCAGTGGAGTGGTTATGTCAAATTGTTAAATATTTTCTCTTATCTTTTAGAATCAAGTAAAAGATCTGAAGGAAATGTGTGAACTTCTTAAGAAAGGAAAAACAGAAGTTGAGCGGAAACTTGGCCAGGTTAGAGGGGTGAGTATGTCTTCTTCGGACTCTAGAGCCAAAAATGTAAAGCCCCTGTTGGTCTCATGTTAGTGTCACAAATGGAAGCACTCATAATGCAAAGCTTCATTCAGGAAATAATATTGTTTCATGTATAATACAGTGGGTAAAAATGTCAAAAAGAGGACCCAGGGAAATTGCTCACTGGTTAAAGGCATTTGCTTGCAATGCCTGTTGGCCTGGGTTTAGTTCCCCCAGTACCCACATAAAGCTAGATGAATAGAGTGGTATATACATATGGAGTTCTCTCTCTGTGTGTCTGTCACTCTCTTTCTCTCCTCTCAAATAAATAAAATCTTTAAAAAATTTTAAAATGTCAGGAATACTAATAGAAAAGTATTCAGAACAAAAGTTGACAGTCACATATTTTTCACAAGTCAAAATACACATGTATGCTATAAATACAAAAGTCTCTTTTTAATTCAGTAATGAAAGTTATGTTAAAGTCATGTAAACATTGGTACATCATAATTATTTATTACATAGTACAAATGCTAGCTAAATATTTTTATTAAGTTAAGCATATTTTATCAACTGTTGAAAATAATTTAATGACTGGCAAGCCATATTTTATTTCAGAACTTTTATTCAGGTATCTAATGTTTATATTAAACAGAAACTACATTTCTTAGCAAAGACTGTTCTTACAGAAAATTGCCTTTATGATGTTGTAATTAAAGATTGATGACTCAAGTTGTTTAGACATGATTTCTCTCTTTTTATTTTTTTATGTTTTTTGAGGTAGAGTTTCACTCTAGTCCAGGCTGACCTGGAATGCACTATGTGGTCTCAGGGTGGCCTTGAACCCACAGCAATCCTCCTACTTCTGCCTCCTAAGTGCTGGGATTAAAGGTGTGCGCCATCACGCCTGGCTTTCTTTCCTGATTTTTATTCCATGTAACACAAACTGGTATATTGATGAGTACAATAATAGATCTGTGATGGTGTTGATACTCCAGAATCTTTAAAATGTGTATATTCTCTTGTAGTCTGGTAGAAGTGGAAAGACAATCCCAGAACTAGAAAAAACCATTGGCTTAATGAAAAAAGTAGTTGAAAAAGTCCAAAGAGAAAATGAACAGTTGAAAAAAGCATCAGGAATACTGACTAGTGAAAAAATGGCTAATATTGAAGTGGAAAATGACAGATTAAAGGTAATTCTTTTAACATAATCATTTTTATATAAATGTTTTACTACTTTAAAAATTTAAATTTATAGCACATGAAATGGCTGTATTGACAGTCATAGTTTAGATGATGAGAACAAAGCTGAAGGTAGGTACAGCATGGTTCCACTTGATCATCCTTGATATTTCAAGGCCAGTTGATTTTATTCTGGTAAACATAGATCATGTCTATTTCAAAAGTGCAGATTCCCAGCTTCTCAACCCAGAGATTAATACAAGTTCTAAGAATGGTGTTTTAGGAGTTTTGATGCTTTTTTCTTAAATCTTAAGCTCATTCTAATCTGAAACCAAGGTTGAGTGAGGACTCCTTTATAGATAATTAGTACTTATGGAAAGACTTTAATCTCATCATGTCAGATATGGTTTCTTAAACTACCTTGAATTAACTTGTATGACTTTCGTTGATCATGTTTTATTTGATGTCCCTGCTTTAATCACATGTAGTACCTATAGAACAAAGTACACATAAGCACATGTAGCTTTATTAATTACCAGGCTGAATTAGAAAAACTCAAAGCTCACCTTGGACGTCAGTTGAGTCTGCACTATGAATCCAAGAACAAAGGCACAGAGAAAATTGTTGCTGAAAATGAAAGGCTTCGTAAAGAGCTTAAAAAGGTAAGAATTGTTGCTTAAAATCGGGAGGCAGAGGTAGGAGGATCGCCGTGAGTTCAAGGCCACCCTGAGACTACATAGTTAATTCCAGGTCAGCCTGGACCAAAGTGAGACCCTACCTCGCAAAACCAAAAAAAAAAAAAAAAAGTAAGAATTTTATGACTTTTTTCCATTAGTTGTACATATTGGTAAAACTGAAAGTAGATAAAAGTAGATATTAAGAGATTCAGGAGGATGTGAAGGCGATCTGTCTGTGACATCTGTCATCCCGTTGATCGCCAGGGTTGATTTGGCTGATCTGGCTGGCTAGGCGGTTGTCCCCTTCCTCCCTCACCATTCAGTGTGCATCCCTCCCAAAGCTGTGTACTCGGTGGAAGAGAAAGGACGGTCTTCGGTTAAGGGTATTGGAGTAGCTGCACTCCCCTGCTAGAATCTCCAAACAAGCTCTCAAGAGATTCAGGAATTGTTCCTATATCTGACATCAGGATGTCCTTCACCTGTTGAGGGAAACTCATAATTTAAAAACAAACAAAAATACTAAATTTATATAGTATAATGTAGAAGTTACTCACTCTGGATTCAAATCTTAGCTTTGCTGTTAGTCATGGTAATTATGGTATGCTGCTTAACCTTTCTCTGCTCCTCAATTACCTCATATATGAAATTGGCAGTACTAAGAATGCTTATCTCATAGTTGGGCAGGGCACCCCATGCCTGCACTCAGAAGATGGACTCAGGATTGCTGCAGAATTTGTGTCAGATTTAAGTGAGTTAGTATTTATGAGTATGACTAAGAGCAAGGTCCAGTTTGTAAAGCAGAGAACATAACAATTGTGTTAAACAGTAAGATTACTTTCTAATTAAATGGAAAAATGTATCCCTTTTCTCCAAATAGGTATTTATTATTTATTTATTTATAGGGATCATCTATGGAATAAAATGAAAGTAATATAAACAAGTGAGCATAGAAATTGAATGTTTTCTGAGGCCAAAGCGATGCTATGTCTTGAATGTAGATGTTTCATAGTACATATAATCTGTCACTTACACATTTTTGTACTTATACATGAGTCTCTTGAGTATTTGGGAGTCAAAAAAATCTTTTAAAGTATAAAGGAATTAGCTATCCCATTATTCTGAATGAACTCATATATTCTGAGAAACAAAATGACAATTGTAAAGTAATCAAGAGTAAAATGGTTTCTGACTTCATTTACATGATCTTTTGTCCTATTTATGGTCAGATTGCTACTTTAGAGTCAAGCAAACACTGTACTTTTTGCAGTTTTAATCAGCCTTTATGAATTCAGGTTATTCTTATTTTCTATCTTCCAGTGATCATTGTAAACACATTGCATGTGTGAAAATTGTGTTTTGTCATAATATACTAATTAGCTTTTAATCACAGGAAACTGAAACTTCAGAGAAACTGAGGATCACCAAGAATAATTTAGAGATACTAAATGAGAAGATGGCAGCCCAGCTAGAGGAGACTGGTAAGAAACTACAGTTGGCAGAAAGTCGAGGTCCACAGCTCGAAGGCGCTGACAGCAAGAGCTGGAAGTCAATTGTTGCTTCAAGGTAAGAACATAATTTAAAACGTGCACATAGTTTAATTCAGTGCATCATTGGCATTAAAGATGATCTAGTTCGAATGGCCTACTTATTTCCTGATGAACAGTTTGGTGGTTTAGTTTAATATACTTTCACCATGTTCTAACATTGCCAGAAACCTTTTTTTTCTTCCTTCAAATGTTTAAGTAGTTTCACTGGCACTCCACAGAATAGAGCTGAGCTGAGGTGGAGCTAATGCCAGAGAAGTAGGTGAGCCTGGGCTGACACTGCCCACCTCTCCTGAGTGCTGTGCTTCCCCAGCTGTAGCCTCAGCATCTTGTGTCCATTCTTTACTGTTTCGCTCTTTTCCTGCAGTCTGTGTTATGTTGGGTCTGGGCTCACCTGCAATGCTTTCAGGTATATCCTGATGAGCTTTCTTTACAGGTAGCCTTAATGGATGAACACAGCAGCAGCGTTTGTACCTTACTGTTTTCTGCTCTCTGGTACATTTTCTTCCACCGTGTCAACCTTTTTATAAGTATATAGGACTTCTGCCTATGAAATAGTCTTTATGGCTATGAAAGCCACTAATCTCTGAATATAATAGTTTACCCATAAATGTTCATTTTGTCATTGTGGCTGGTTCATCATAAGGGTGATAAATTGGTAAAGGCTTTGGTTTCATTCCCATTTCTGCTTTGAGGGCTCTAGCAGCTTGTGACAGTCCTTCCCAGTCTCCCAATATGAAGTGTATTGCCTGCCATGAGGACATCTGCATTGCCAGAGACAAACTCACTTTTCTTACCATGTTCACGTAGTTCCCTCTGCTGTTTCTTTGGAGGATACATCTCCCCTACTTGCTCTGAGGAATGACTTTGGTAGGCAGTGAGGTGACCCATCATCACTCACTCCAACTCCAATGGGAGGCTTAGCACTGAGGACCTATAGCAGGTTCCACAGTGGGGCTGTTTTACTGTACTTGTCCCTGTCAACCATGTCAAAGGAGAGAGGCTAAGCAGCATATGAGACAGTAATCTACATGGCTCTTCAGTCCTTGAGAAAGAGCCCTTCAGCCCTATGCTGAGATTATTCTAGTCAGAATACATGCATCCTTTGCCCTCCAGCTCTTGTTCCCATCTACAAACTGGGAACAACCTTTCTGTCATGTTTGTGTCAGGGTGAAAATGATAAGTGTGATAGTGTGGAGGGGAGCTAGCTCTTCCTTTGTCTTCTTGGACTTCAGCAGTGGTTCTTAGCCAGCTCAGCTGTCATTTGATTGGACAGTCTTTAATCATATCCTATCAGGGAGGCAGTGTTGAGGGACAGATTTATGCTCAGCCTCACTCCTGCTGTACTGTGGTCCTCAGGTTGTTGTTTCTAAAATACTTAGCTTCCTGCAATTCCTTAAAGAGCCAGATTCCATTGTCCAGAAAGACTTTGACTAAATGATATCCCTTCTGAGGGCTGTTATTTTTACCCATGATGACACCTGTCTTTTTCTAAAATGATTCTGTGAGGATATAAAAGAAAGTACTGATGTGAAAAGGTTATTCAGATTTAAAGACAGCAATTGAGGACACTATTTAACCAAAATTAAAGATGTCTTTTCATTTTAGGTCACTTTGGAATTTTTAATCTGGGCATAGACAATACCTTCAGTCAACCATTTCGAAGACACAAGCCCAAATAGGAACTCGTTCTGTTTTTGAGACAGTCTCAAAATGTTAGCTATAAACTCCTGATACTCCTGTCTCAGCCTTGTTCTGGGATAGCTTTTGAATAGAGAAATAAAGTGAAAAAATGAGCTTCTGATTTGTCACCATTAACCTCTGGTATCTATGCTAGTTAGACCCTGTGAATATTCCCTTCTTATCTAAATTCCTAAGGTCTGTGCAAAGACAATTGAATATATTTAGGTAATCATAATTTTCTTCCCTTCTACTGCCCTTGTCAGATTTTGTTTCTAAGTCAATGTTGTTCTTCTAATTTACATAGATGGTATTCCTTCCTACTTTTCCCAGCATTATCTTCTCATAGTATGATGTGCCTGTAAAATACTTGGTTCAAATTTTTGAAGTTTTCAGTCTAGATTTTTTTAAAACTATTGATCATTTTAATGATCACAAATCTGTTTTTTTGTTTTGTTTTGTTTTGTTTTTAAGATAGGGTCTTACTCTAGCACAGGGTGAAATGGAACTCCATCTGTAGTTCCAGGCTGGTTTTGAACTCACAACAATCCTCCTATCCCCAGCTTCCTTAGTGCTAGGATTAAAGGTGTGCATCACTACACCTAGCCAAATCTATTTTTACAAGCTTCCTCCTTCTCACATTGGGCACTGTTTATCTTACCCATTTTTTTTTTTTTTTTTGACAACATAGTGTCCCATTGTACTTTAACTTGGATATTTCCTGTGGCAGTAGGGTGAAGTGTGTGTGTGTGTGTGTGTGTGTGTGTGTGTGTGTGTGAGTGTGAGAGAGAGAGAGAGAGAGAGAGAGAGAGAGAGATTTTACTTATATCTTTACAAGTCTAAGAATGTCTACTGATACGGATTTGATTTTGTATTTTCTTGTTCCTGAAAATTAAGTTTCAGTCATTAACTTTAGTCTCCAGTTTTTATACTCTTAAAAAGCACCTAAACTTTCTATTTTAATTGGTACACCTCTTAATTATGGGTACTTTTCCCTCACCACTATCTTTTAATGCTAAATAAATACATAGCTTGTTGTTTGACTTGAAGAAATAGTGTAATTAATACATTTCTTGCAATTCTATTATAATAGTTTAAACTGACTTTGTCACTGGGAAAAATCACATACCATGTCTATATATTTTCTTTGTACTTTTTAGAATGTATGAAACCAAGGTGAAAGAATTAGAAGCTGATATTGCCAAAAAGTCCCAGAGCATTACTGACCTGAAGCAGCTTGTAAGAGAAGCAACTGAGAGAGAACAAAAAGCTAAGAAATACACGGAAGATCTAGAACAGCAGGCATGTAACAAAATTCTTTTTTTTAAGTGATAGGGGAATATATTATATCTCAAGATACTCCTTGCATTGTCTTAAGGGGAAAAATGAACTCTTAATGCATTCTACCCCTTAGAGGCTTATGTAATGACTACTGCTATTTACCCATTCATTTTAGCCCAAGCTGGATTATACTTGACTTCATTCTCTAAATTCCCACGATTCTTAACATCAAATCCTGTCAACTGTAGTGTCAAAATATATTCCATATATGGCATACTACTCCGCATTGCCATGTTTGTCACTCTGTCCAAGGCATTATCTCATAATTTGAACAATTGCATTGATTCATGACTAGTCTCAACTTCCACTCTAATCATTTCACCTTCTCCTCGGTAAGCATATAGTACACTAGAGCAGTCCCATCCTCAGAGCCTAATAATGGTTCTTCTTCACCCTGGAATGGAACTGTCATTCTTTTCACAGCCTCAAATTTATGTAGGTATATTGACTTTTAGTTTTCACTCATCTTCTGCCACTTTTTCCATCAGTCAGTCTTTTAGCCACATTAATCCTTTCAGACCTTTAAACTCTTACTAAACTCATACAAGCTTCAAATCTTTTCCCTTGCTTCGTTGGTTTTGAACACTGTGCACTAATACTCTCATTGCTTACTCCCAATCTTCATGTTTGCCTAAATGGGGGCTCCTCACAGAGCCTCCCTAACTCTAACCCTGTACCACCTTCCCTCATTCTGTCCTGATCTGGTTTTCTGTATATCCCTTTCCACACATCTCATACCACTGTGTTACTACTTAGCTTCCCTTACAAAACCGTAAGGACCCTCTATGGGTTATGGCTTGTTTTTGTTTGTTTGTTTTATTTTATCCTCTTTCCCATGGCCTCTGTACCTGGGGCAATGCCTGACATGCAGTGGTTAGTTGCTTAGGAATTGATAAATGGAAACCTCATATCTTAATTTTATATTTAAAAAGTGTATCATTCTAAAACTTTACATTGCCATGCTAAACTTTATCTTCTGACATTTTATTGTACCCAAAGATTGAGATTCTCAAACACATTCCTGAAGGTGCTGACACAGAGCAAGGACTTCTGCAGGAGCTTCAAGTTCTTAGGTATGTAAGATGCTCATCTGACTATTTCTTTTCCTTATAAAAAATTAATTTTACATAACTAAAAACTAGGACTGATCTGCCTAGGCTCTGTAAAAGGAAGACACCCAAGCTTAACGCTTCTAGTTTGTTATTTAGTTTAAATTTCCTAATAGTGTAGAAGAAAGTAAACCTTAGCTTCCCAGAAGTAAATACTAATGAAAGAGAAGACCAAGTTATTCTATACTTGGAGGCATTGTAGCATAGAACACATGCAGCAGGTTTTGAGTACTGTCGTCACTTTTCTGAAACACCCTTGTATTTAATGGAGCAGTGCCTATCCTTGATTTGTTTCAACATGCTGCCATTGTGTTCTAGATTAGCCAAGAGTCAGCTGGATAAAGAAAGGGCAGAATTAATCCATCAGTTAGAAGTCATCAAGGACCAAAGCACCACGCCTGGTAACATACATTTAAGACTTTTTAGCTATCTTGTATTTTTTGTTTTTCTATTTGTTGTTGCTATTGTTTTTTTAAAGTAAAGTCTCACTGTAGCCCAGGCTGACCTGGATCTCACTCTGTAGCTCTAGACTGGCCTTAAACTCATTGTGATTCTCTTACCTCTGTCTCCTGAGTGCTGGGATTAAAGTTGTGTGCCACCACACCTAATTTTATCTGTGCTTTTGACTTAGGCCTTGTTTTATTTTTAATGTTGATTTCTGATTATTGTCTTACTATGGAATCAAATTCTTGATGTGAAGTTTTAGAGCTGCCACATCTCCATCCTATATTCTAAGTCTGTTGCATCTCATTTTTCAGTATAGGCCCTTTTAATCCCTATAAACACATCCTTGTCAATGTTACTAATCATTGTTTTTCAATTTATTATAAAGCCATAAATGCCTTCATTTTCTATCACAAAATAAATTTTTCCTTTAATTCCTATTCAAAAGTGATCATTAATCATTCACCTGTAGTACATGGAAAATTACATTTAAAATGTTTATGGGGCTGGAGAGATGGTTTGGTGGTTAAGGCACTTGCCTAAGAAGCCTAAGGACCCAGGTTTGATTCCCTACCCATGTAAGCCAGACGCACAAGGTGACACATGCATCTGGAGTTTGTTTGCAGTGGCTAGAGGCCCTGGTAGGCCCATTCTCTCTCTCAGATAAAATATATATAAAAAAAAACAAAATGCTGGGCTGCAGAGATGGCTTAGCAGTTAAGGTGCATGCCTGCGAAGCCTAAGGAGCCTGGTTTGATTCTGTAGGTGCCATGTAAGCCAGATGCACATGGTGGTGCATGCGTCTGGAGTTTGTTTGCAGTGGCTAGAGGCCCTGGTGTGCCCATACTCTTTCTCTCTTCCTCTGTCTCTAATAAATAAATAAATAAAAATAAAATCTTTAAAAAACTGCCTTAAAAAACCAAAATGCTTATGTACAGACATATGTATGCACACACTATTAAAACTGATCCTCATTATTTGTATGTAACATTTGTGAACTTAGCAATCAGCAAAAATGTACTGGTAATCCCCAAAATCAATATTCATGACACTTTTCAAGCACACAGTTATAAATCTGAATCATGCCATATATTCCAGCCTCGGGTCTAACAAGGTAGTGCTGCACATTTGTTTCAGTTTTCACACAGAAGTGGTCCATAGGCATTTAATTATACACTAGTCTGAATAATAGAAACTTGTTTGCATTATTTTCTCAAAATTTAATGTTAAAAAATTTACTCTTTAGTGGCTGCATGTGACATGAGACATGTTAAGTAGTGTCACTATGATAAAGACATCTAGCCAAAGATAGGAGTCTGTTAGCCTATGCTAACAGGTATATAAAATAGGGGAATGATCCAAGACAGTAAGACCTTTGTGTTGTATGTTGACTTTTGACTTCCTACCAAATTGTCAGGACTGCACCTTACTTCTCTGTCACAACCTCCTTCACACCTCCTGACGGGAGTTTTGCACATAGTAACTGCACAAGTGAGTACTGAAATACGTGGAACAGCAAGGCTAAGCTGGGAAGAAGGAACATGTGCTGGTGTACAAGTTTAGCCTCTTCCCTGACAAACAGCCTGCATCTCTTCTGCTGTACTTTCAGTACCAAATGTTTGAACCGCTTGTATTTTCTTTCAAAAATAAGAATTTCCCTCATGTATAAACTTAACATTATTCTGTGCTTCTAATACCTAGCAGGTACCATTTCCTTTTTTGCTTGCTAACCACTGGAGCATGTAGTATGTAGAGACTAAAGTGTTACAGTCACACTATGCCATATTTTCCACCTGCAATTTTCATGTGTTTTCTGATTATTCTCTAGAATAAATCCTAAATTTTGAACTTACTTACAGTAGAAGATACCTGAGAGTATTTTTTAACTTTTTTGGCAGATGCTGATGAACTCCAGGAGAAGGTCAGTGACCTTGAGACACGGCTCCAAGTGTCAGAGGGGGAAAAGCAGCATTTGAAGGTAATGGCACAGGCTTGGGTCTAGCTGAAGGACTAGAGTGATTTTCACATCACCATCTTTGAGCTGTATATGTTGAAACTTACAACATTTTACCTTAACATTGCTAAGTTCTTTATGCTTACCTATGATAAATATTTGCTAAGCAAACAAAAAATTCAGAAAATAGAAAGAATTAAGAGTAAATTTATTTTTAAATTGTAGCAAATATACAAATATATATATCTTTTTTTTTTTTTTTTTTTTTTTTTTTTTTTTGAGGAAAGCCCAACAGCCTGTCTTTTTTGAGGTAGGGTCTTGCTATAGCCCAGGCTGACCTGGAATTCATTATGTAGCCTCAGGGTGGCCTTAAACTCATGGCGATCCTCCTATCTCTTCTCCTGAGTACTGGGATTAAAGGCATAAGGCATGAGCCACCACACCCAGCCTTTTTTTTTTTTTTTTTTAATGGGAGAGAATTGGCATGCCAGAGCCTGCAGCCACTGCAGACACATGCATCCCCTTGGGCCCATGTGCAAACTTGAGCACTTGCATCACTGTGTATCTGGTTTACATGGGACCTGAAGAGTTGGACATGAGTCCTTAGGCTTTGCAACACGTGCGTTAAATGCTAAGTCATCTCTCCAGCCCTGTGGTTTCTTTTTTAATATTTTAAGTTTGTAGTACATTGGGATCAGTGCCTTCTAAGTATCTTTTAAAATTCATTTTAGCAATCATAAGACTATAGTTCCCTTATAAAATAAAAAAGGTTCTATGCTTTACTGTTTTAAGACTCCCAAGAATATAACAAAAGTATCTGGAATTGAACACTGGCTATTTACTACTGACTAGTATACGACATACTGAACTTAGCCAACAGAAGTTCTAGGAGTTCCATGATCATAAGTAGCATTTATAAAAGGTCATCATTTGTTCCTTAAAAATCAGATGCTTGAAGTTAAAATCAATGAGGCCATACTTAAAAGAAATCTGAACCAGAATTAAGAGTGGTAAATAACAAAGTCGCTTTGGATTGTCTAGTGGAGTATCTAGTGTGGTTTTAGAGATAGAGTTAATCTAGAGAATTTAGTGAAAGATTAAAAGAACATCATAACTTAAGAGATCAGATTTCTTATGGAAAAATTATTTATACTGTACAATACAATCTTCTTAAAATCTTAAGAAAATACTTCTGCCTTCATAACTATATTTGGTTTTCCTATTTATAATTACATCTCTTAAAATTCTAACCAAAACATATATTCCTTTATGTGTCTTTTAGGAAGAAATAAAAAGGCTGAAAAAAGAATTGGAAAATTTTGATCCTTCATTTTTTGAAGAAATTGAAGATCTGAAGTATAATTATAAGGAAGAAGTGAAAAAAAATATTCTGCTGGAAGAGAAGTTAAGAAAATATTCTGAACAATTTGGATTTGAATTAACTAGCCCTATTGCTGCTTCTGAACAAACTGAAGATGAAGGAAGTCCTAATGACATCCCTATTTATTAAGGGCAGCATATAGCTGTAGTTTTTTAATTATTTTGTAAGTTAATATTTCATCTGGAAATCAAACAAGTCTGAGCTATATAGAATTATAGTGAATTTTTAACTCTTTAAAAAAAGTGTATTTTTGAAGACTTGAATAAATTGTAAAGTAGACAATAAGCTATGGTAAGCTACCTTTTTTCTAATGTCGTTAGATTTTTTTAACATGAAAGTAAATTTTAACAATTTTAATGTTTAAAACTGGAGTTTTGCAAATACATACTTATTTTTGTGTTAAATATTCAAATCTACAAATATTCTATATAGATAGTATATAAATATGTGGGTGTATGTACATTTAGAGACTATGAGTTTTTAAATATCTAGTAAAATTAAATTAAGTTTAAACAATCTAATTTTGAAAGTAAATAATATAAAATTATTAGTTTAGTTGTCGTTAACTTGTGTTCCAGTTATAGTGGACAGAATCCAACCTTTGTATAAGCTGGGAAGCTTACCTCATTATATTCTTATTTCCAGAGGTTAAGACGAATGATTGTAAAAATGTGAATAGGTGTTTGCAAGTGGAAAATTAATTTCTTCATATACTAGGGTACATTGATATTTGTACAACAGATAACAGAAACCATGAGGTACTTTTACCTTTGTAAACATGACAGAATATCAAGACTAGAAAATAACAATAATCTCAGTTACATTTCCATTTTATACATCAAGTATTATATCTATGAGCCTACCAAATCTCTGCTTGTCTATTTTTGAAAACTGATTAAACAAACACTTAGGATCAAAGGGGTAATCATAATTTTTCAGGTTCATGTTGATGATAACAGGTTTAGAATTCATGTAAGTATCTGGAAGTGGCCAGCACAAACCAAGATGATGGCGATGCACCTATAAAGAGAAAAAGTGGTACGGCTTTAGTAAGGTAGTAGCTTCATTTAATAGCAGGTCAGTGCTACTAAATGCAAGGCACTGCGTAATATTCCACTGCATCTTCCTTGGTTTTTTTTTTTTTTGTTTTGTTTTGTTTTTTAATTTTTCGAGCTGTTCTTCTGACATTACATATTTACTTGTTTGTTGCCTACATTCCCTATTAGAAAGTGAGCTTCATGAAAACTGAGAAACTGTTTTGTTCAATTTGTATTACCATGTAAATATGTCTGGAGCACAATCAGGGAGCCCACAAAGATGTAATGATTAATACAGTTTATTGCTGAATATAGAAGGAGAAAAATGTGAATCAGGGGGTAGCCCTACCAAAGGAAATATTATGTGATAAAATGATGTTTCACCAGATTTCAATTAGTTAAGTATAGTTAGAATACAGACAATGTGAGTTTCTGTTCAAGGTGAGTATGGGAAACAGTTACAGGAAGTTATACAGGGGCCTGATCATGAAAAGTCTTAATGCAACTCATTGTTATTTAGGGATGTAATGCTCCTGTGAATTTGGCAAGAATGGACAGGACAGCCGTAGAAATGAAAGATACATGTTTTAAGAGGGTAATCTAGAAATTCAAGAATCAATCTTGGCCTACATTAAAATTAGCAGCCAGTAAGTTGTAAAGAACAAGATACACTCAATAGATGAGACTTTCAAAACTGCTAACTGGATATGTGAAGGAAAGAACTGCCTAAAAACAGTAGATCCACATTTTTAACATCAGTGCATTTGTGTGAAGTTTTGAACACTGAATTTCATTTACATATAAGCACTCAAACAGATAAGGCCTGGGCGGCAGAAGGGTATGAAGCATAAGATAAACATTCAGTATAATCACATTGGCTTTTTTTTTTTAACTCAACAAAACCCATGATAAAATTAGTTTGGAAGTTGCTAAGTTAAACCAGACACAGAATATCTAAGAACACTAATATGCACCATGACTTCCCAGGTAGGAGACATAACCTTTTAATTCTGAAGTACATCTAGTATAACCAATGTCCAACCTAACATACATTCACTGCCTTGTAATAATCATAGACCTTCCAGAAATTTGATTGTTTTAGCTTATAAAGAATGATGGTATTATTAAATAAAGGAATTATGTGTCTTATCATATTTTTTTGTTTTTTCATGATAGGGTCTCACTCTAGTCCAGGCTGACCTGGAATTCACTATGTAGTCTCAAATTGGCCTCGAACTCACAGTGATCCTACCTCTGCCTCCCAAGTGCTGGGATTAAAGGTGTGCATTACCACACCCAGCTGGGAATTGTTTCTTGATGGTGAATCAGGGCTGCTACAACTTATTCACAGAATTTTAAGGGATTTAAGGGAAATAATCAACAATAAGCCCCCCCCATTACCTTAATCAGACAGCCATCACTGCAATGCCATACAATTCCTTCAATTTTTCCCTCTCTGCAGCCTTCAAACCAGGACAACAAGTCACTGTGCTTCAGTGCAGGCAGATTTCTCACTTGAAATGCTCCATGTGGTACAAGAAAATGTAATGGATACTTCTTGCTTCCTAACCCTAAAGAGTAAAATCTCCAATTAGCTATATTCATTCAATGTAACTTTGTAGGAAGAATGATAATGTTTCTCAATAAATTTTAAGAATAAATATTTAATACATTATAAATAAACCTAAAACAAATTTTAGCATTTTTTTTTCTTGAAAAGAGAATAATCAAAGTGTATGAAGTCCTGCTCTCTCATGTGGCTTCTTACGTCACTGGATCCTGCATCAAAAATGGGCACACACTGACCTGCTGGCCAAGTCTATAGACAGACACATGCTTCTGTAAGTAGTTTCAGTGGAATGCAGTCATACTGGTTCACAAAGTACTGCTTATGGCCTACTGCAAACAGATGATTCACAAAGCTCAAAAGATCTGCTTCCTGGCATTTTTTCAGAATAAGTCTGCCAACCTGTGCTCTGTACCATTAGCCATGTTCAGCTATCTTCAGTGTTTGCACCATAGGTCGATCTACATTTGATCTCTAGGTTTCTGTTATTATAGCTTTAGTATCCTTAGGTCTGTTTCATCCCTTTCCTTTCAACATTTGATCTCAATATATTCAGTGTTTTCTGTTATTATAGCTTTAGGTATCCTTTGATGGTCTGTTTCATCCAGGATTTCCTGAAGTGTGCTGTTGACCTTTCAACTGTGGTGGCTGGTTGGCTTTTTTCTCTCTGCTTGGTCCTGTAGGCCACTTCTCTTGCCATTATACTTTTTTAAGAATTCAATAAATAATCCCTTCCTCCATAAGAAGTTATCTCAATTGCAACAGTAAAGTGGTATGGTATTCTGGTGCTTTATAATATCCATCCATTGCCAATTTTTACTCTTGCTTGTTTTAATTAATGCTAAAGTTAAATTTGTAATAACTGAAGCACTGATTTTAAAAAACATATATCACTATTGTCGACACATTAGCAATCTTAAGGAAGGTTATACTTGATTTACATTAAAACAATGGAGAGGATGCCTAAATTTTAACTTTGGAAAGAGTTGACACAATGATAAGATGGACCTAGTAATAACTTCCCATGCATAGTTATATAATGTTATCACAGGAAAGAATGATTAACACAAAGTGAAGAGTTTGCATTAATCAAAATTATTGGTCATGCATGAAATTTTTTGGATACACCAGGACAGGCTACCATGGAGTGCAGTGTTATGAAATTGGGCTCTGCCCAGGAAAATAAGACTGTCATCTGGTTATATTGAACTTGAACTGCAGAAGTTTGATGACTGTTGATGATGGTTGAGTTTGCAATATTCTAGTCTCTCCTTGCTATGCCTTAAAGTTAAAAATGTTTACTCTGTGCCTTTACATGTTGAAATTATTAGTTTCATTTTCAGGACTCACTATTTAGTGTATATGGCTTTTTTGGTGCTGTGTAAGTGTATATGTATACTCACCTGTGTGGCTGCACATGTGTACATGAGGAGGTCAAAGGTTGTTGTCAGGTGTCTTCCTCAATCCCTCCCCACCTTATTGGTGGCTGGTTTTTTTTAATTTGTCCTGTGGAGAGAGGAAGAGGATCAGAGAGATAATGGGCCTGGTCTGGAAGTTCATCCAGGGCTGTCTGCTACAATAGTCTCAGGTATTCTGCTTTATAATATCCAACAAACTCTTGCTTGTTTTCATTAATGAGTGTGTGAAAAACACTTATATCACCTAAATTTTAACACACAATGATAAGATGGTGCACATGTGCAGTTTGCATTAATCAAAATTATTGGTCATGCATGAAATTTCTCAGGAACATAACATTAGTAGAAATGAATGGGCTCTGAGGAAATCACAAAATTTTGTATCTGCTTTTTTTGGTGCTGTGTAAGTGTATATGTAAATGTGGGACCTGGAGATTCAAACAGGCATTTTTCAGCTGCTATGAACAAACTCCAGAGGCAGGTGCCTTAACTGCTCACTTTTTGTATCTGCCAAATCTCCAGATTCAAACCCCAGGTGCCTTAACTGCTAAGCCACACACTTATTTTTAAGACAGGGTCTCTCACTGAACCTGGAGCTCCCTGATTTGACTACCTAGCCAGCAAGATCCAGGGATTCTCCTGTTTCTAGCTCCCCAGTGCTGTTATTACAGGCACACACCACCACTGCCATAACTGGCTTTTTAATCATACATGGGTCTAGGATCCCAACTCAGGTCCTCATGCTTTTCCTAGTGTTGTGTGTGGTTTTTAAGGTGACCATATGGAAGCTGTCTTCACAAGTCGCCATTGCTAGACCTGAACAAGGCAGTGCTTTGCTCACCATAGGGGTTTCCATTAACATTTGTGCCAACCAGCTCCAGAGTCTGCTCCATGAGCTCTGATAGCGACACTGCAGTAACTTCCAGGAGTCCAGGCTCGTCAGGATGATGTCTGAGCACCAGTGCAATTTGAAGTTCATAATTGATTACAGATGAATGCCAGCAATACTGCTTGCTATTTTTTTCTACTGGTACCCAACCTATTAATTAAAGAAAAAAGATTTTATCACACTGGTTCTATCTGCATTAAAAATACAAGTAATTTCATTTTCTGTTGTAAATATTCCATATTTTCTAGATGTTTGATCATAAGTCACTCTCTTAAGATCAGTGAGAAAGTTAAGTTTTACTTTCTCATAAACACAGTCCATTTTTTAATGTGGTTTGGTGGTATTGTGATAAGCATAGCTGCCTTCAAGAGTTATTTTTTTAATTTGTTGAGGAATGAACTTGCACTCAACATTCACTTATAATATCAAATCAATCATCAATCACCTTGGTTCAATAGGAATTGAGCACCATTCAAAGATAGCACTAAAACTATTTTCTTTCAATAAAGTTGAGTTTCTCTCTGTAGTGTCTTTCTAGCATTACAGACAATGAACAATGCAATAACTGTTTCAGTCTATACACTTATTCTAATGTATGCTGAACAATGTATTGGTTCTTTATTTGGGAATTGAATCCTCCTGGAGGCAGTGTATTGTTGCCAGTGGGCTTATGGGTGTTATAGCCAGAATCCTCTTGCCAGTTTTTGGCACACTCTTCTGCTGTTGGCCAGGAGGTGATGTTCACTTTCTATTCATGTCATAGTTTTCCCCTGCCATCATGGAGCTTCCCTTCAAGTCTGTAAGCCAAAATAAACCCTTTCCTATCACAAGCTGCTCTTGCTGGGATGTTCCTTGCAGCAAAGAGAAACTAACCCTAACAAGGTCCCATCAATGTAGAAACTTCACTACAAAAAGAACACAAGCTACAGCACGTGTGCCATTTGACCATATTTTTGGCTTTATTATCAGCCAGAAATGCAGTAACTTCTTTGCTGATTGGTTAGGCTCCAATGAAGCCCATCCTTCTTTTATCATAGTTCTTTTGGTAAAATTTAAAGTTAGTTTTGTTTGACCTCTGCTTCATTTTCATTATCTCAGGAAAGAAACAAAAACAAAAAACTTAAACTGTAATGTAAGAGTTCTTAAGATATAGCTCATTCCACACCTGGGAGCCTCAACTTTTCATGGTCACAGATGACAGCTGAAAATTATGCCCATCTTAGAAAATCATCTAAACCTGAGAGGACTTTCCAGTAGGAAACATCTTTGACATAAAACTGAGTTCCAAAAAATATGATTTATAAAATTTGCACTATCCATAAAAATAAAATGAGGAACCAGATTAAAATTAATTTCCTGTTGGACCTTTTGTTCCTTACTCTAGTCAATGCAAAACAGCATTTGAGAGGAGATTCTCATACCAGGAATATGTCCATTTTCATCAGGCACCGGTTTCCCATCCTGTTGTTCTATTTCCTTTGCTGGCATCCAGCACTCTGGAACAGGTTTGAAATCTTCCTCGATATTCCAAAGAAATTCTAAACAGAAATAATCTTATTTGTGGAAGATAAAAGACAAAACAGATGGCAAGTGGAAATGGCCAGTAAAATCTCAATTACAGGTATGTTCTGCATTATCACTATAATTTGACTATGTTTAGTTTTAGTTTAGACACTGACATTCTAAATGTTCAACAGTAAATATACCACCATTTTATATAGTCTAAATTAGCCAATATACTGTGATATGTAGATTTATGATAAATTTTTAATGCACTATGAATACAAACTATATAATACACACAGGTGATGAATGTATGTGTAATATGTATTTAGAGACATCTTAATGTAGCAATTAAAAATATAATTTTCAGCCAGGTGTGGTGGTGTACGCCTTTAATCCCAGCACTCAAGAGGCAGAGGTACGAGGATCGCTGTGAGTTTGAGGCCACCCTGAGACTACATAGTGAATTCCAGGTCAGTCTGGGCTACAGCGAGACCCTACCTCAAAAACAAACAAGAAAGCAAACAAAAATTTGTGCCTGGTTTATGAATTATATTTGTTTCAGGTAAACAAATCAAAATTAGAATATATCTCACTATAACATTGGATGTTTTAAAAAATACTCTAAGGAAGTTATAGAAATTCTAATAATAATTTTAGATATTTTGCAAGAGTATTCTTTTATGTGATAGAATATATACAAATACCATAGCAGTAAACCACAAAGTTCAGCTATTTAAATATGAAAGGTTTAAAAGAGACCCACAAACCTTTTGAGTTTTCTTTTGAATGTAGAAAATTTTTAAATCTTTTGTCAGCTTGTTTGTTGGGTTTTCTATCTAGTCGAGCCCAAAGGTATGGCTGACCTAAAAGTGTAATAAAAAAAGGAAGAGTCAGGAAGAAAGAAAAGTTTTCTTGAAAAAATTTCAAAGTCATATTTTTAAAAAAATAGTAGTCATCTCTGTAAGAAAAGCCTAAAAGACAATAGGAAATGCATAGTCAAGATACCACCCACCCATCTCAGTACTTCTTTAAAGTGCAAAAAGGATGAGATAAAAATACATGATTTCAAGGACATGTTAAAGTTCCCAAAATGGGAACATAACCAGGCTGTTGTAGTGACACAACCCTGAACATTCCCTGTACTGTGCAGGTTAATTATGGCAGATTGGGAACTGGGCTCGCCTGGCCCCTGATGAAGTCAATAAACACACTGATGACTGGTGTTATTATGGTCATGGGTCTGGAATCACTGGGCCAACATTCTTTATTGGTAAGAGTGAGACTTAGGAGCTACACGCTGGTCTCACTGAGACTCCTGGAGACCTGTTGGTGCACTTGGATATTTGGTGGAAAGATACCTGGAAGACCAGCAAAAACAGTAAAACCCCTAATTTATATTCCATTTAGACTCCCTGATTCTAAATTGTTACTGCACACATCAACAGTTCTCGATCTGAGAAAATATGCATAACCATGACCTTGAAGCAGGAAAAAAATACAGATTTCACCTGGCATCTCAAGTCCTTGCAATTGTCATATGTATCCTTACTTTTAATGTCTGTGTTCTACTATGTATTCATTGTGAGGAAGGAACTAGATTTGAAGCAGTGCCACCCAGACGGTGCATCACTATATTCTTTTTAAGACTTCCCACAATCCCCTCACATATATAAATCAGGGTTTCATAAAAATTGTTAATTATACTTTGATTCAGATATTCTATATTACTTATCTATCCATATAAGTAATATAAAGAACCAAGTTACAATTATATACTGTTGCTGTCTAAATGGGCCTTTTGATCTTTTTACAGGGAAACAGAGATAATGCCTTTCACTCACAATCATGAGGATGGTTACTACCACCTAATTAAAAAGTTCATTTGAGAGTATGAGAACAACAAAACTTCTGTGCACTGTTCCATGGGCATGCAAAATGGTAGAAAATTTATGATGGTGCTCCCCAAATTTTTAATTAGAATAATCCTATGATCTAGTAATTCCATATACTGATTCACACTCCAAAGAACCTGGAAGCAGGACTTCAAATGATTCATTTGCCTCTATTCACAATAGCCAAAACTAGTAGCAACTCAAATGCCTACCAATGGTTGAACACATAAACAAAATTTGCCATATATAAGCAATGGAATACCATGCAGTTTACTCCTGGAAACAGCAGGATGGGGAGGTGGATGGGAGGACTGCAGTGGACATAGATTTAGAACAATGAGGCCTTCTGGAGATGGAGAGTGGAGACACTGCCCTCAATACAACTGAATGACAGCCCACCTGAAGATGGTCAGTTTTGGTATCGATGTCTTGCCACTGTTTAAAATGTTTTTAAGTGCATTTCAGAACAGATTTCCTGATAAAACAAATATGTCCTGAGCTCAATTAACTATTTCTGTTGCCAGAACTGAGAGGTAACCTTACCATCCACCAATTAATACAAACAACATTACTCTCTTCCAGCTATTTATCCCTTAACATTATCAACAGATTGCCAAGAGTTAAACCACCACCACCATTCCAAACAAAACAAAAAATAAAAATAAATCAATTGTGGTGGTGAACCACACTTTTAATCCCAGCACTATGGAGGCTGAGGTAGGAGGATGGCCATGAGTTCAAGGCCAGCCTGGGGCTATAGACTGAGTTCCAAGTCAGCCTGGGAAAGAATGAGACCCTGCTGTTAACTAGATGGTCTTGCACAAACAACTGAAGTTGGCTGAGATTCAGTTTCTTTATCTAGAGAGGCTTATTGTGAAATTAGAAATAACATATAAGAAGCATCTGCCAAACTGTCTAGCCATAAGTTACTCACCTTTCTTTCCTCCCCCAAGTGAAAAATAAGCATAATACTGACATTTTTTTATTTCACAGCTATACTTGTTAAGTGTATATACAGCAAGTGGCCATTGCACATGTACAGAGTTTGTGAAATGTTAATATGAATGAGTGGTACTTATAGAACCATTCTAGTTTGATTTTACCTTTGTATGTAGTAATATAACAACATGTCCCATCCACTTTTTCTGTTGGAATTGCACTGTAGATGTCTGCATCTATGGCCTTCTCACTTAGCGTTTCAGTCGCCAAAACTTTAAATGGCTTGAAAAGAAAGAGAAACTGGTTTCAGATAGAGCCTTGGCCTGATTTAATTTTATTTATTTATTTATTTACTCAGGAGAGAAAGAGGTAGAGAGCATGGGCACAACAGGGCCTCTTGCTACTTGCTGCGAATGAACTCCAGACACATGCATCACTTTATGCATCCAGCTTTAGGTGAGTACTGGGGAATCAAACCCAGGCTGGCAGGCTTTGCAAGTGCTATTAACTGCTGTGCCAACTCCTTCGCCCTACTTTCATTAATTCTAAAAGATGATTCCTGGAGAGATAGCTAAGTAGTTAAGGGGTGAGAGCACTTGTCTGTGAAGCCTGAAGACCCAGGTTTGATTACCCAGTACCCATGTAAGCTGGATGCACAAGGTGGCATATGCTTCTGGTGTTCATTTGCAGTGGATAAAGGCCCTGGTGCATCCATTCTCTATTGACCTCTGTCTCTCCCTCTCAAATAAATAAATAAAATATTTAAAAATTATGATTCCCTTTCCATTCTTTAAGAAAACTTAAAAAGTTCTTCTAATCAGACCCCACCACTCTTCCCCCCCCCCAGATACATGGTCTCATTATGTAGCCCAGGCTGGCCTTGAACCCAGATCTTCCTGCTTTAGCCTCTGAAGAGCTGCATCATCACACTCAGCTCAGCTTCTTTTTTATGCTATCACAGTGAAACCTGATACTCCACATTCAGGGAGAATTATTTGTTGCATCTTCATCCACAGAGGTTTAACACCAGGAACATGTCCTATGTTGAAAATACAGAGGGGCACAAAAAGTGCCCAACTTTGGTGAAGCCTGCATTTTAGAGGAAGACTTGTTGGGAATGCTAAGTACTAAAGCCAAAAATAGTTGGAGACAGGGATATAAGATGTAAGACAGAGGTGAAGTGCTGTATCATATAAACAAATGCATGTCCATGTGCAAGTTTATAAAAGGTCTGAGGGAGACTGTGTGCCTGAAGTTCTTGTGAAGTATATTCCTTCCAAGAAAAATCAATTATCTACCACATGACCCAAACAACACCAAAGGATGACACAAGACAAGAGGCAGAGAAAGCTCTTTCTCCATCTATCAGTAGACTATTATTACAAAGTTAATGCATGTGTGTATGCATTAGGTGATGAAGATCAACTGGGTAGTCCTTTACAATTTCTGGATAGGAGTAATTACTGGGATGACAAAGCTCACCGAAAGCTTTATAGAGATCTACTAACAAGCACTCCAGGGGCAATCCAAGAGTGAACAACCTGACAAAAAAAGGATTTTGTTTTGTATGTTCACAAGATGAAACACTTGCAAAATCACAGACTACTTAGACATGCTCATAAACAAACTGAACCTAATTAACAGGAGACCTTGCATTATCTCTAAAAATTACTCCCACTCCCAACATACATGGATGGAAATCACAGATTGAAACATTATCAAAGACGACCTCAATGTAAACATTCTTTAGCAGTTAAACGCCATGCTTTAGGTTATAGTTTAGGTTTATTGTGATCATATTTTTTAAAAAGTGATTTATTTTTTTGCAAAGAATATGGGCACGCCAGGGCCTCCAGCTGCTGCAAATAAACTCCAGATGAATATGCCACTTTGTGCATCTGGCTTTATATGGGTACCAGGGAACTGAACCTAGGTCATAAGGCTTTGCAGGCAATTAACCGCTGAGCCATGTTTCCAGCCCAATTGTCATCTTTTTGAAATGCAGTAATTGTGGAGTTCTGACAAGGAAAGAATATAGTGATGAACTGTCTGGGTGGAAAGTAAGACGCCCCCCTAGGTAGCACAATCTGCAGTAACAAGTATTATATTTAACAGCAATGGCAGTAAAAGGTAATACTAGAATGTAAAAATCAGAATGTAAAAATCAGCAAGGTGGCATGAAAACTGTAGTGTTCATTTAATCCACCAAATAGCTATCCAGTGCCTTCCAGGTGACAGGTCCCAGAAGCTGGACCTACAAGATAATGCAGTATCTCTACCTTTTTAGTGTAAAAGACAAGAAGGGTGGTGTTAACACTGACAGGGGGGGAAGGGGGTATTGGTTTCAAATGCACAAGTTCATTTTGCAGGACTTCGAAACACTCACCCCTGACAGTTTAGGGGCTTTGATGACAAAACAAGCTTATTCTTCATACACTTAGTGTAAAACAGGGAGACTAGATAACCTTAAGGTGGGAACATGAGAGTTAAAATTAAGGAGGTGATTACTGGAAGCAATACGTGAGGTCTGATCTTTGGTGACCTAGATAGGTGAGCTGTCAACACTGTCACTGATTTGTTCCTAGGATACAACAGGTCAACCCTGTCTTCCGTTTCTCTCCGAGCTCTTGAAAGGGTCAAGTTTGGACTTCAGTAACCACTTGGGAGTTTTTCCATCAAAAGGTGCTCATCTGAGAAGAGGGACATTATTTGGAACGTGGTTTTTTTAAACAAACGAAGACAAGTGAGAGTCCGTGATCAGGGGAAACTTTTCCAGGAGCCTTGACCGCCCAGCAGGTACCAGGAGCCGGAGCTCGGCGCACGCTCAGCATCGCTTGCAAACCTCCCGGGCCTACAGAGCCGCGGGACCGCCCGCCCGCTCGGTACCTGGTGCTCCCGCTTGGCCGAGGGCCCGTCCTTCACCTCCGTCACAAACACGCACGGCATCTTCCGCTGCACAGAGCCCAGGCGTCTCATGGTGGCCGCTGCAATAGCGGCTAGAGGAGGGCGCGGTCCCTAGCAGCTCAGCGTACAGCCCGCTCGAGTCTCTCACTCCAAGTCCGCGCTGACACCGCACCACCGCGCCCGCCCACAGCAGCGAGGGGCGGGGGGGAAAGAACCCGGAAGCGACCGCCTACTCGCGGTGCCTTCTGGGAGTTGTAGTTCGACTGGGAGGCTCCAAGGCCTGCGCATCCACGTGCGTGCCCCTCCCCCACCCTTGGCTTCTGATGACCAAGTAAACACTAAGATTCGTTACTCGGGTGTGTGTTCTAGGCCATGAATTTAGTAACGATGAAAATTTCGGAAATTAATATCAAGTTGTAACTAAGCTAACACTTAGATGACAATTTATCACTAATGAATCTTGCCTGTTCTCATTCAGAAAATGCAGAAGAAACACTGGAGAAAGTTAAAAATAACATTTCCTGATTCCCAAACAGACCGTCAGAAAAATGATGCAATTAACAGACCTGAAATTAGGGAAAGAAGTTTGGATTACGAATCAGAATCACCTCGCAGCATATAATACATGATGTAGTTCAAATCTGTTCTGAGGTTCTTTCCAAAATGAGTGTTTAACCTTCAGACAAGCACAAAACTGTACAAACACCAAAACACAGATTGCATTCAAGTGGATGGTAGCACTCTTGCAGATGAGTTCCAACAAAGCGCTTGAGTAGCTGTAGTTAAGTACCCAGCTACGAAACAGCCCCACTTTGTGTCAAAGGAATATTCGTGTGTAAATGATAAAAAAATTGATCATGAATAAGATAAATATGAAATATTGAACAGTAGTAGACCCATAGTAGTTCAGCTAGTAGACCTCGGCCTACAGTTGTAGGGGCACTTTGACCCACCCATGTATGTGCTTCAGTAAGGTCCAATTTGCAGTTCTATGATTGTCAGCATGTAGCCAACTGTCCAGCATTTTATTTACTAATCCCTTTGAAAAATTAAACGACTGTATCTCACATGGAGGTGTCTGAATAACCAGGGACTCTCCATAAAAACAAATTCACTATTTTATAATTTCTGGATTCAAAGAGAAAGGAGAGAAAGAAATTTGCCACGTCAACATGTTTCTTTTCTACTGCCTTTAATCTTAGAGCAAAAACAGTCACCCATTCAAATTTTCCCACCACCAAAGGAAAGAAAGAAAAACAAACTAAAACATGTTGTTATTGGAACCAGATATGCCTAAGCATTTTCAACATGTCAGTGACTTCTTTGCTGCTAATAAGCAGTTTGCCTTGAGTCTCTGGCAACAAATAACTTTTCTATAACTCTCAACTGTCATTTCCCAAACTGCCACAGAGTATTCTAGATCCAACATTCTGTCTTTTCTCAGAAAAGATAACCTTCCAAAGCATTCCCCTTACTCTGGCTAAGAATCTCCCGGGAAGCACGATGACCAACGTTTTGGTGACTTCGACCAACGTTTTGTTTTCTTCGGTGTGAGGAGCAAAGCATCTAACAGAAATCAAAGAGCCCATCCACCACAGGATCAGTTTACAGTTGTAAACTGTGCTCCGTTCTGACCAGCGGCAGCCATCAGATTTTCCTGATCCTCCGAACCGTGAAGAGCCAATGGGGTTACAACAGGCATTAACTATCACTTAAAGTGGTAGGTACTGCGGCATTACAAACTGGAAGAAAAGTCCATGCGTCATCTCTCTGAGATACATCAAGAACAAACTCAATGCATGTTCACCTGGACTTGTACAAAGTACAGAACTTCCACATAGCCAGCTGTAAAGACAAATTCCTCATCCTTTTCTTTATAAGAAGCAAACATGCTCACGTGACGGGTCATAACTTTCCATGAATGACATGCACAACAAGAACTTGAAGTAAAAACCAAAAGAGAAAATAAGGACAGGAAAAAAAAAAAAGAAAGGGAAGTCCCCAGGTACTCTGTACACCCCCACAAAACATATCTAATGTGCTATGCAATGCAAACACAAAATAAATCTCCATGTTAATTTGACCAGGTATTTCATTCTTCCAGAGTTCAAAGGGAAACAAAACAAAAATCAGAACATACTTTCTTATATATTTTTGCCATTAATTTTCAAGAGTTTTTCCAAATCCTTTTATTTATCCCTGTGGTGATATCCTTTAGCATTGCATTAAAACTTTACTGAATTTTGCTTAATTCAAATAGGAATTCACATTTGTCTTGATTATTTAAATTCCCAATTAAAAGTATATTGTGATTTTAAAAGTATGTATATATAATTAATCAATTAATTAATCTATTTATTTAGATAGAGAGAGAGTGAGAGAGACAGAGAGACAGAGACAGAGAGACACAGAGAAGGAATTGGTGTACCAGGGCCTCAAGCCACCGCAATTGAAATCCAGATGCTTGCACCACCTAGTGATATGGTTTAATCTGTCATCCCCTTTCCAACTTCTAAGTCACCTTTGATGAATATTATTATTCATTTTTGCTGGATTCTAATTTTTAAGACATTATTATGAAGACTTTAATAACTACTGATTGAAATGTCTCCTTTTGGGAACTTAACGTTTTCAACAAATTCTCCAAATTTCCAATCATACTGGAACCTTTTGCTATAAGAAGCTATTTCTCCTTTTATGATGGATGAAAAGTGGACTAAAGCTACAAGATGAATAGGTATTCAAATTTATTTTTATGGACCAATAAATGTTTCATAATCTGAAGGTTTTCCCCAAGTTTGTATATAATAGAAGTGCATATTTAAATAGCTGTATCTATTTTCTTGGAATATTGGTAGCATATTTACATACTGTATGTAAATTTTAGTTTTGTTTTTCAACCCTGAAAAGAAATAGCTATTAACTTGTGCAATGCCACATTTTAAATGGGAAAGCATAAAGAGATTTTTGCTCCTTATAAAATCAGAGCATTGATAGATAAAAGATACTTTATTATTTGTAATACTGTTTTAATATACCAAAGTCAAATATGTTGAATAAGGAAAGCACAGTATTAAACTAGCCTACAGTTAAACATGAGATCAGTTCTGATGACCAAACAATGGATTACGTAACAATGAGGAAAATTCTGGAAGTCTGAGTTTGTGTGCTTCCTAGCAGCCACTTTCCACATTTCTGCAAAGCTAGAGAAGGTATCTTCTAATTTAAATTTACTTAAGAGTTATCTATTGTGTAATATACTGTCAAAAGGTGGTCACTTTTAAAGGAATACCACTGATAGTCTAAAGACTGTGGGAAAGAGATTATTTTTTTCCCTTTAAACACTGATAGTTCTTATATTTCTATTCCTGCAACTCATTTATATTTATAAAACCAGTCATTGGATTAGCAGCAAGAGATTGAAAATGGCAGAAGTTGGGAATGACTGCTATTTCTTTTATAATTCCACATGCATAAAGGTAAATATTGTACAACTTACAGTACACATACTTAAGTTTTCTTTAGTAGAATGAAGGAAGATATGGCAACAAAAGATATTTTACTTAGAATATGAATAAAAACATATGTATTGCAGCATATTAAATTTCTATGAGAAAATCTGGGTAAACATTGTAACATATTTGAAACTGCTCTTATATATGTGACTTACAGGTCAGTTTTAATGTAGCACTTTTGCATATGTTATAGCTTTGTAAGATAACAAGTTCTTAATATTGTAATTATATAATTAGGACTATATCATAGCATTATATACTATATCTTATATTTTTGCTAATTTTATTTTATTCATATAAATTCAAATAGTTGAATTTAGGTGACTTTCAACCAATTTACTATATCTGTTACTCCATTTGAAATTCATGAACACAATTGCTGTCATTTTCCCTTTCGAAAGGCTAAGTAAGGGCAAGTGATTAAATGTCATGAAAAAGGGGAGGAAGAAAGTAATCTTTAAAGAAAAATAAGCCAAATAAACAAAATGAGCAAATTGAACTATGATTTATGGATCTGCATAAAACCAAAGAAATGCAGGCATTATTTGGAGCTTCCTGTTTATGCCAAAACACCACAAATGAGAGCAATAGTGAGTGTACTTGGTTTAATATTTTCTATCTCTGCTAGAAAATCTGAATGTAATCAACCCCTTTGATCATGAGAATTAGGCCGATTTGTATCATGTGTTACCTTTAAGCACTTGGATGACAAACAGTATTAAGCTTATGTCCCAAGTTGACATCGAGGGCTTTGTTTGTTCGCTTGTTTGCCCATTTCTCTTTTTATCTCTAAATACAAGCACAGTGGATAATGGATAGTAAGTTTTCAGGAAATTAATGATTTGTAGCAGCAATCATCATACCTTACCCTGAATACATTTTTACAGTACTTTACAAACCTTTTCCATAAGTTTATTTACTTCTTACAAACGAAGAAACTGAAGGAGAGGATGACTATGTGACTATGGACAAGTAGTGAAGCCAGGGAGTAAAATAGCAGTTTGCCTATCTACAAAAGCCCAACATTTGAGAGTACACAGACCCACTTTTAAAGGTGAAGAAAGTGCAGGCAGAAGTAGGAGACCAAGAATAAAGAACAACCATGGACATGTGTTAAAAGTGGAGGGGGGAGTTTAATGGGATATTGTTATTGTTTGTTATTCAACTCTGTGGGAGACAGTAGCTTGCGGTTTTTCCTGTGTAAAAGAACATTGAATATGTTTTGTAAACTATTTGTACTTATAGTCAAGGCTATAAAGCATGTATGTTATGTAAGATGTGGGAATTAATTACAAACTCACCGGAGCACAAAGTTTATGCTCCATTGACTCTCTCCATGTCAACACACTTAACAGCGTCTCCACATTGAGTAAGAAAACAGATGAGCTAACAAAAGATTGATGGACAGAGACTCTATTCACAATTAGAATATGGCTAATGATTATGAAATATTTGTTTGACTTTCCTTAGGAAGAGGAAAATGGGTTCTCTGTCACTGGATTGTAATCAAGGCTATTACTGCTTTTAAAACTCTGTTCTTAGTGAATTCTGTTGGCCAATCTGAAGCAGAAAACATGTTGTAAGCAAATCGTGGCATAGTGTACTATTTCATCATCCCATTTTCTTAACATTTTCTCTTTTTATTTTTATTTTTAACTTATTTGCAAGCAGAGAGAAAGAAAGAAAGGGAGAGAAAAGTGGTATGCCAGAGCCACTAGCCACTGCAAATGACCTCCAGATGCATGAGCCACTTTGTGCATCTCTTTACACGGGTACTAGGAAATTGATCTCTGGGTGGTTAGGCACTGTCAGCAAGTGCCTGAACCATTGTGGCATCTCTCCAGCCCCCTTATCACTTTCTTACTAACAGTAGATTGATTTGCTAAAATTTACAGTCTTTTATTGGCAGCGTGTGCTTTTGTTATTCTAATTTTTATAGTCATAATCCCTTTGTTCAGCAGTCTTTAATCATTAAACATTAACATTAATGTATTGTTTTTAGGGTTCCCAGTGCCGATTCCGACACTGCGAAAAGGCCCTTGGTAGTGATACTGTGTGCTCATTATGGAGAGAGAAAAAATGTTTAGATCCACTTTGCAGATTTAGACACATGGAAATGCAGGTAAAATTACTCAATATTACCACCTTTGTTTAAAAAAAGCATTTTACTTTGATAATGCTTAGACTTTATAAGACAACACAGAAGATAGGATCTTTCTCTCACTATTGAATTTTGAGCGTTTTTCACCTTGTTCAACTTAAATTCTTAGAAATATGAAAGAATATGATTGGATCTATCTCATTACCCTGTCTAAATGACTTAGGAATGGTAAAACTGAGAAATGCAGTTGACCCTAAGTCAAAAATCAGAGTTGTTTCTATTTCATTGTATGGCATTGTGGCACGGTATTTATTGTGAATATGGAATCTAAACATATTTTCCTGAATCTTCATTATCTAGCAAAACTGCAGCATTTCGTGTTTCTGGGAAACTCAACCCCTTGGTTGTGTGAAGATCAGTTGTATCTTTTACCACAGCAAACCTCGAAATATCAATGGATTGTTTTTGCCACCAAGTAGCAGTGAGTATATATTTTTGATATTTTTATTCATTATTTATTTGCAAGTAGAGAGTGATAGAGACGAGAGAGACAGACAGAAAGCACCAGGCCTTCTAGCCACTGCGAATGAACTCCAGATGCATGTACCACTTTGTGCATCTGGCTTTATGTGGGTACTTGGGGATCGAACCCAGGTTGTTAGGCTTTGTATGCAAATGCCTTAATCACTGAGCAATCTCTCCAGCCTGTGAGCACATTTTTTTTTTTTGAATGACTGGATATACCACATTATAATATGCTTCTGGAGCAGCAGAATGGCGTAACACATTAACGTATAGGAGGGGAGCAGTGCAAAAGTCTGCCTCATGGGTGGAGAGGGCAAAGGCATGCATGCCCTAGGTTACATACTTCCTCTTCTATCCGAGCAGTGCTATGCTGGGGTTCTTCCCAAGTCTTCGTGTAGGGAGAAAATGCAATGCTTTTGCTCCTCAAGTCATGGCATGGCATGGTTTAGTCCACCTAAGTGGTACTGAAACTACTTTGTGGGGATCAGAAGGCATCACACACATAAGCAGTGAATGCCAAGAAGTTTGCTTGAGACGTTGTGTCAAGGATTTCATGATGCTGCAGCAACTCTACTCTCCTGCTATTATCACCAAATTTCTCCTATGGAATGGCTTGTAGAAGCTTTTTCTTTTTTTTTTTTTTCTTTTTTTTTTTTAAACAGGGTGAAATCTATTCCCATGTACTGGATCTAGTTCCTTCCCTTGCACCTCATCATGAAGTGATTGTTCATTGGTCTTTCAGAATTTTAAAAAATTGGCTTCAGATAACCCCCAATACATGGAAAAATAAAACTCAAGTTCTCTGAGAAATTCTAACCTCATAATTACACCTCATACGTAACACCTTTATCATTGTTTCTTTCGCTCACTAGCCTGTAATATGAGACTGGGGTCATAATTAGTTTCCTTACAATTGCTTCACAATGGAGCAGGAGATGATGCACAGTAAACTGGATTCTTGGAGAGATTGGTGGGGAATTAGTTAGGTTACTACTGCCCTCCTTAGTTTATAAGTAACTTTATTTCATGAAAACCATTTTATTACATTCTTTTGGTTTACTAGGAGTTTAATACCTAATAATTTTACTAGCTCTTTTAAGAGTACTTTTCTGGGCAAGGCAGGAGGAATGTCTGTGTAGCTGACAATTATTGGGCTCCCACTGTTAGGATGGGCTCTGAGCAAAATGCTATAGTGTTGCTTGATTATTCTCATATATAATAGAACTGGCTTTCTGGAAATCTCAGCCACTTCAACAGGTGTCAAAGCTTAGCCTGATACTTGATGTAAGCTTTTCCTTCAATACAGTCACATCAGTATTCATGTACTGAGTATAATACCTCCCCTTCTACCTCAGAATGAGAAAAGACTGATGGAACTAAGATTAGGCTGTTAATGTCTACCTTCCTCACACCTCCTTGACTATAGGTATAGAAAGCAAGAGAGCCTCACACACTTACTGCACTCTCCGACACAAGCTCATCTTGTCTACTTACATGTCTTGTATATTAAAAAGACCTAATTTTTTCTGGCTTTTATTTTTATGCCGATCAATGTAAGAGACTCCACACTGGCTCATTCTTGTCCCTCTTCTGTTTATTTCACTCATTCTTCCCCAATTTTCTATTATCAATAGAATTCTGTGTCCTCTAAATATTCCCCTTGTCCTCACACACTAATTTAAGTGAAGTTTGCCCTTGAGGACACTTCACTCTCAACTGATGTTTTCCCCCTCTAATCTTCAGGAACTACAAGTATTGGAGATGAGAGATAGTTTTAGTCCTCACGCCAATGCCAAACTACTCTCTGAAAAGTCTCCCTTAACACCATCCAGCAGCAACCTGATGTCAACCACTTATAGCATTTTGCTCTTAGCACTGTTGGATTTTTGCCTTAGTCTTTTTCATCTAGGTCCTTTCTTCTTGTTTACAAAAACATGCTATTCCCAGTTTGTTGACACCTGCCAGTAATGATGCATTACTCCTTGATACTTTCAATATGAAAATATGTGAACTCTCATCACACTAACTTCTCTGTGTCTTTTACTTTTCAGTCTGGTACTGCTTGACATTTTCTCTCACCTTTCCTTAGTAATTGATGCCTTCCAAATACTCTTCACTTTCTGACATCTGTTAAATAAACATTTATTGCTATAATTATTAAAAATATTCTCCCTACTTTCACAAGCATCCAGCCCATTTTGTTTTCTTTCTTATTGCAATATTTTTCATCAATGTGATTATTTATTCTTCCTTATAACTGAATATTTCCCTTCTTTCTATTCTTTATTTCCTTGATAATCAGGCTTTTCAGTCATTTCAACTTGTGATATTCAGATTATTAAATCTAGCAGCCAGGAGCTGGGGAAATGACGTTTTCTAAAAGTCTGAAGTCTCTTTCTGTGCAAGTTTGATCCCAGCATCCATATAATACAAAAGCTAAGTGCTACATCTGTCTATAATTCCAGCGTGTTTATTGTAATGAAATGTGATGTCAGAAGAATCCCAGAGCTCATGGGGTCAGCTAGACTGGCCTTTCCAGAGGCAAAACAAAGTGGCCTTCTCTCAAAGAAGGTAGAACTAGAGACTAACTGACACCCTGGGGTTGTCCCTCTGACCTCCAGAAAAGAACTAGGGAATCACACAATTGCATGTGCGTGTGTATGCGTATGCATAAAATTCTTTAAAAGGCTAGCCTTCCTTATATAACTTGTAGTATTAGGAAGATTTGGACAATTTGTCACCTCTTCATCCTTCAAATCTTAATCTTGTTTTCCTTTCCCCTTTACCTTCGTCTAACCTGCCGTCATTCACCATTGCCAGTTATTCTTCCTGTGTAGTGTTCTGGGAGTTAGGACTTGGCTCTTCTTTTGTCTGTTCTCTTGGTACTTTCATCCAGCTTTATTGGCTTGAGTCTAATTCACATGTCATTAATACTGAAATTTATATATTCAACGGTCTCTTCCTCCCTCTGTTTCTCTCCCTGTCTCTGTCTTTCTCTCGAAACATATTCCTGAATTCAACTTCTAACTTGAATTCATGTAATGACTAACGGATATTTCACATTTAATGTGTTAAAAAATCATGATTTTATTCCACTTCTCTCAAATCTGCTACATCCATTGCTCTTCCCATCTCACCTCGATGGCATGCCCATCCTTCTAGTTGCCAGATTTTATTCAAGACAATGAAACAATGACTTAAAAGATATTCTGGAGACCATTAATGCTATACTCCCCATCACAGGATCAGGGTACCAAGGCCTGGATGACAGAGCTGTGTTGATGTTATGGTTTGAATGTTTGTGCTCCTTTCAAATTCATGTTGAAACTTGATCTCCAGTGAAAGAGAAGTAAAACATGGAGCCACAGGGCAATCATATCAGAGGATACTCCCTCAGGAACAGGGTTAAGGCCCTTAGGAAAAAATGTCACACAGAGCTGGTATTGTTTTTATGTCGTCCTTCTCTAGGCCATGAAGGGAAACAACATTGGTCCTTTCTAGGCATGATCTGGGAAGCACACAGCTCTCAGCATTTCCCAAACTTGCCAACACTTTTCTATCCTTCAGAACTCTGAGAAATAAGTTTCGTATGCTTAAAAATTACTTAATCTCAGGTAGCTGTTACTGCAGAATCAATGGACCAAGGCAATTGCTATAAATTGCGTGCTGACAACTAATGCACTACTCTAATGTTTGCCAAGGGAGTGGATAGTCATTACTTCATAAGTAATGAGGACTCATATTAATTATTTCATAATATTATTTAATAAAAATTGATTTAATTATGCTATAGAACAAAGCTCAGTTGTGATTTTTTAAAAATCACTAAAATCTTTATTCTTATTTTATCTCTGATTTCATGAATAATTTGGAAACCCCATAAATAATTTCATTTGCATTTAAAAAATAGCCAGGCATGGTGGCACATGCCTTTAATCCCAGCACCTTGGAGGCAGAGGTAGAAGGATCACCATGACTTCAAGGCCACCCTGAGACTACATAGTGAATTCCAGGTCAGCCTGAGCTAGAGTGAAACTAAAAAAAAAAAAAAAAAAAAAAAAAAAAGATAGTGAACATAGGATAGCTTTCAGATGATGTTGTAACAAGTTCCCCGATGAAATAAACAAAGTTGGAAAAAAATATATATTCATTAATTTTTCTAGAAGTTGTCCTAAGGTCATACAGAAAATTAAGTACTGTTTGAAAAAGCTTACTGAAGTTCAATAAGAATAGCAAGTCTGGCTCTTGACCCTACCATATTCTAGCTACCTCCCAGCTCTAGTGTGGCAGAAAGTCTATTCTGAGTGGAACAGCCACATACAAGGAAAAAGTTGAATTTATTATTCATATCATGTTCAATTATAAATGCAAAGTGTACAATAAAATATCAGAACTATCTGGATAAACTTTTAAAAGAATCCCCAGGTTACACAAAACCTTTTAAGGTACAGAACTAAAAGGACAACCTAGAGAAAACCAAATTGGACTCCAAAATCAGAAACTCTTTACATTTCAAATAAAACAAAATTCATGTATTGTTTCAAGAAAGTGAAAAGACAAACCATTGAATGCAGGAAAGATTTCTAATAAAGCATTTGTCTTTAGACTATGTAAATACCTCTTATAAAAATAATATAAAGACAACTCATTATACAACGGTGAAAAGATTTGTATTTTTGTTCCTAAGGAAGATATGTAAATGACCAGTAAGCACATAAATATATATGAAATATAACTACCAGATGAAATAATTAGGATGAATTACTTGGGCTGTGATTTATTTCTTAAGCTACAAGATCGAATCCTCACATTCACTGTTTGGAAAACTCAGTACAGATTTCCTTTCCAGCTAATGATGCGATGTTGAAATATGTGGGAAAAAAACCTAAAACCTTTATGTGTTAATTCATGTTTTCCCTTACTCATTAAGTAGTTTTCTCACTTTATTGATAAGCCTTATCCTTAAGTGATACATTCTTTAACAAAAATCTAGAAATAAATTTAAAAATTATTGTTAATTACCACCATACTCTACAAAGCATTAAAATTCAGTTCATCGCAGCATGGATTCTGCCAATTTAAAATTAGCTACTTATCAAACTTAATTCCATGTGCAACCTTAATTTCCCTTTCCCATATATACACCAGTGGTTAAGATTAGTTCTGTGTATCACACTGTGACTTTTTCCTGATAAAGATGTGTATAAATGAAGGAAAGGGAGAAAGTTCTTTATATTTTAAGAAATTTGAACATCAGTAAAGGAGGATTAATTTTAGGACAATGTGCTATAGCAACTTTTGGTCTCTATAGGAGAAGGCCTTCATTTTGAAATGTAAAGGCTATTACATGAATAGTCTGGATCTCAGGCAAGCACATTTTATGGGGAAAATGCACATAGGAATTGAAGGTCTGGAATAGAATTAATTGCTTTCAACCTTTTGGAACAATGTACCTGGTGAGATGCAGCCTACGAACTATCTCTGTCCCTAGTGAATGGTTCAGTGAGTTAAAGCATTGATTCGGATCACTGGTTTCCTACCTTGCCTGATTTCCTAATTTCCTGAGACATTAAAAAAATAGAACTATATTCCCAGATCTGAATCCAGACCTTATGGATCAGAAACTCATAAAGCAGAGAGCCAAAAGATAGTTTGATGTTTCCAGTAATTAGCTAGATTGGATAATTATGAGTTTAGAGAACAAAAGAAGTAGAATTCATACTAAACACAAAGGTTGTGCTATACCAAGTCATTATCATGGCTATGTAACATTTACAAAATCTATGAAGTACCATACTCTCCATGAAGTGCAAGTAATATTTTGCTATTTAAGTAAGTTTAATTATTATTATTATTATTATTATTATTATTATTATTATATGTTTTTAAGGGTCTCGATCTAGCCCAGGCTGACCTGGAATTAAAGTTGTGCACCATCACACCTGGCTATAATTATCTTTCTTAAAATAAACATGTTTTAATAATCAGGTAATTAGGAAAATAATGTTTATCATTGAATATACTTAAATAGAAGCATAAAGAAACTGAATTTATTGCCGGTTGTGGTGCCGCATGCCTTTAATCCCTGCACTCAGGAGGCAGAGGTAGGAGGATGAACCTGGAATTCACTATGAGTTCAAGGCCAACCTGAGACTACATAGTGAATTCCAGGTCATTCTGGGCTAGAGCGAGACCCTACCTTGAAAAATAAATAATAAAATAAAATAAAAAATTTAAAAAATGAAATGTCATGTTTTCTCTGCAGATATCACACTACAGAAAGAAAGTCAGGAAGGAAATCTACCCACAGCTCAGAGTCAGGAACCTCTGAAAATCCTGGAGAACATATCACGACCCATCCACCATCCCTTAGTTTTAAAAACGGACTTTAAGGAAGAAGAGGAGGAAGAAGAACAGAATGGTTAGTGCATCTTTTCCAGATTATAATGCACATTAATAATACCACACAACATTCCCTACATACTTGTTTGGCTGTTAGGGGTGCATGATATATAGGGAGAGTTGGGTAAAGTATATTAATTTAATTAATAGTGTAAATTTTTTCTAACTTATTCCATATCTACACATGCTTATACTCATTTGGACTGAGGATTTGTTGTGTGACACCTGGGAGAGAATCCTCAATTTAAATCTGCACAGATGCTTGGAAAGGGACTGATAACCTCATTTCAAAGAATGGCGCCAAAGCACCTCGATGCACCTGTGTCTGTCTATCTGTTGATACATCTATTATCTATTTGGCTTAACATTTAATTCTCAGAGCTATAAGGAGCCATAGAGCCACCTATAACTTCTATGCACTGCCATCTGCATAATCTCTGGCAGGAATATCCCGACAGGAAGTATGAACAGGATGAGGAACCCTGGTCTTGTCTCTTAGTCCCCTCTCCCATATCATCACGGCTTGGTGGTGCCAATCAGCAAATCTATAGATAAACAGGAAGAAAAAAAGATGCCATCTGTCTCTGCCCTTAAATAGGTCCTTTTGTGGAGTACCAGCTACCAAGCTTCAGTACGTAGGAGCACATAGAACTATGTACTAATACTTTTATCCTTTGCAACATCGTGTCTTTTAAGCCTTCCTCATCAATACCATCCCAGCATGTGAGTCTAAGCATCTAAACTTTTCAAGACACAGAACATATAATTTGTCTTGTATTATTCCTTTCTTTTCCTTTGTTTTTATTTTTGTTTTTCGAGGTAGGGTCTTGCGCTAGCCCATGCTGAACTGGAATTCACTATGTAGTCTCAGGCTGGCCTTGGACTCACAGTGATCCCCTTCCTCAGTCTCCTGAGTGCTGGGATTAAAGGCAAGGGCTACCATGCCTGGCTGTTTTACTATTTCTTGACTGATTACAATACTTAGGATGGTAGTATTTTGAACATTTACCAATATGTAAAATGTCCTAACTATAAACAGTAAAATAATAATCCATCCATGGAAACAATCTTGGGGATTTTTTCTAATTTACATATTTTCAGATTAATTGGATTTGGGCCAATTTAATGTTTAAAATATATATTCTGTAGATGCTTCTAGTGTATGGACAAAGACTCCTGAAGAAATTGAAGAAAAACGATCAATAAAGGAGATGTGCTATAAATCTGGTAAGTCATCAAACATTTGTGGCTTTTCCAGTAACTGTCTTGATACATATACTAACTGTTCTCTTCTCATGGGAGACTAGGTGAATACTATAGATTCCATAGTGCTCCAGAGATTTCCTCATCTAAAAGCGTGGCTCCTGCAGCAGAAAAGGAGTTGGAAAAGCCTTTGGAAGATGGCAGTGAATTGCAAGAAGGTAAGACATAAAAAGGCAGCATGGAAAGTGACGTGTCAGGGAGTCTTGATGAATGGACTGTGAATTATTTACTGCGTTGTGCACTAGAGCAGGATTCAGTGATAGAAAAGAGATCATATCTGAGCATGAGAAGGAAGCATTTTTCCTGGATAACCCAATTTTCCTATCAAAAGCTGCTATTACTCTAATAATGTTTTCCTAGGGAGCCACAGAATGAATAGATTTCATAAATATAGGTGATGCTCCACACTCCACAAGGTAATGCTGTAAATAATTTACTTTTACCACTTTTGTGTCTGAAGTAAATTCTCCTGTGAAATAGACCTTGACTTTCCATTTTGAATGGAAAATGTAATCTAGCTCAAGAAGGACAAAAGGGAGGTGGCAGGGACAGTCATGGCAGGCGTGGATGGATGTTCTCTGTGAATGAGGCAGTTCTGAGTGATGCTGGTGGACACAGCCTCAGCTCTGTCTTTCCTCCATGAAACTTTTCCTTTGGTGGATCTGATCTTGCTCTTGTTGAACATTTTCCCCTTGAAAGATAGAGGAGAGCTTTTTATTCTGGACAGAAAACCAGAAACTCATAGTAAAAAATCAAAACAACAGCAACAAAAAAAAAACCCCAAAAACCTGAATGTCTTGAGGTTATACAGCTCTTGATTTTAGGTGAGTTTCAGCACACAATTTGTGATAGTAAAAGAGAAACGGACTCCTTCTTGCTCCTCTGGAGAAGTGAGGGAAGAAGAGACCTGGAAAAGTCCTCAAGCTGAAAGCAGGATACAGTACCCCACAGGCAGGTCTTGTATGCAGCCTGCTATTTAGATATATGGCAGTAGATGGCAGCAAGAGACCATGGGACAGTAGAACAGTGTGCAATGCACTGGGATATATCAGATTTTAGGCCTGTACTACTGATTCAAAATAAGAAAAAAATACACCAAACAAAAACAAAAAGAAAAGGAACAGCTATCAATAAATATTAAAATGGATGATTATAAAACCCTATAAGATTTTCTTTTCATTTCAGTTAATTCCTGTATATCCTGTTCAGACCAAACAGTAATATTTTACCAAATGTTGTCACTGACTGTCTTAATTATACACATGGCTTTTACTATTTCTCAACTGTGAGAGTAAGTTGAAGATGCCCCTTTGCTCTCATATAACTATAGGACAAATATCAAAATAATTCCTTGTGACACACTATTATTATTCAATAAATTTCATCTGTTATGACATTAGTACCTTTTATGGTATTTTTTTTTTACTTGTGTAGAATGCTATTCAAAAATTCACATTGTGTTAGATTGTTGTGTCTTCTCTGTCTCTGATAGTTATTTTGGAAATAGTTTATTCAGGAAAACCAAGAGAAGAGTTATATTATCACAGTATAATCAATAGTGATTCTAATAGTTTTTGCTGAATGGATAATTATAAATAAATAAATATTTCAAATTAATTACAATAACAACATCAACTCAAATAAATACATCATGGATATGCAATAGGGTTAGATTGTTTAAATTGTCATTTAGTCAGTAATCCAAAGAGGAGAATAAATTTTCTTGCTGCTTTGTTGTTAATTACAAAGTTTGCTTAAAGTTCAGCCAGTTACATATTGATTACCAGACCCATATACAAACAGTGCTTGTCCTATCTTTCATCATGAATTATGTTATCCTCTTATTTCAGCACCTATTGGTAACTGAGGTGACTTTTTATTTGTTTTCTCTTCCTTTCTAGGGGATGGTCTCACAGTTCCAACGAAATTTAGTCTAATTGAAAGGCAAGGAGAGGTAAAATCATCATTGGATAGGAAACCAAGGACTGACATTGCGGCTTTTGAAAATGGAGGTGAGCTAATTTGCTGCTAGATGATTCTGTATGTATTTTAGCATGACTAGTTTTGTATCATTGATTCCTGTTTACTTCCTGTGTGTTACAAGGGGTTGAAGATGCATTACAAAATAAGATGCTCTGAAAGGATGGTATCTGTACCAAATCGCTTCAGAGAATGTGTACTCAGTATAAAAGACATTGCATTTAACATATTTTGATGAGAAATCTGGTGTGATGTGGTGTGATGCTGCTGCTGACATGGTGTGTGTGTATATGTGTGTGTGTGTGTGTGTGTTTGTGTGTGTGTGTGTGTGTGTGTGCTGTGTCTGTGTGTTTGTGTGTAGGTTCAATTTCAGGCCGTAATTAACACAGATAGTAAACTTGTACAATAATATACTGTCCTAGCACCGTAAGCAAGGGAAACATTTAATAAACACTTTAAGTTCATGTTAAGGCAGCTATACATAAAATATGTATCATTTAAATACCAAGGCATACATATTCTGATTGAACATTATGGCTTCAACATTTTGAGACTGCCTATTAGCATACACATTGGGATAATCCATTCTCCAACAGAAGAAAAATGGAGGCTTTTTTGAGAAGGGGATAGGATATGCCTGACAGAACAATGCATGAGAAGAGCAGAAAGGATGTTGAGAAAATTACCAAAAAGTATCAGTGAGTCTCAGGCATATTGGTGATGCTTTCTGCAGTCCCTGTATTCTCATTTTCAGCCATTTTCTTCTGCCTACATGTTTTTTCTAGGTACAAACTTGATTCTTCCCTCTCCTCTGTTATGCATGCATACCCAGTATTGTTTGGTTGTTTAGAAGCAACAAGGTATAGTTCTAAATAATGAGAATTTACTTTCATGTGCTAAATTATAGTATCTAGGTGAAATATTACTAAATCTTGTGACCTTTTCAGTTAATCAAAGGTTATTTCAGCAACTGATAAGCTGATACTTTATATCAAAGTGAACTTGCTTCATTTGTGACATCGCTATTATATTCCCTACTTGTTTGGTCTTAAAAAATGTGATAATGTCATTGTTCTTTTGTTACTCTAATAATGTGGCTGAACATCAATACCAAAGGATGTTAAACTTAGTTATCTGGGCTGCTGGGTTCCTGGCATAGTTAGGCTGATTCTCCAGGTATTATCATACTCTTTGTCTCCAGATAGAAGACTCTCCTGGATGTCTGTGTATGAGCCACTAATTTTATGATGTGATTCTTTGAGAACTAAGAACTTGATTAAATATGTTTGAGAGGATTAGCTTGAAAATTAAAATAAGAGTGAGCCCATATTTGATTTCGAGGGAAACATGAGAAGCATTGTTTTTAGTCACATTAGTTTAAATTTTCTTCAGCTTTGAATTGAATAAAGGCTGCCACTCTAAAGTGTGCAGCTTAGCAAAATTTCACAAGCTCATGCATCAGTATTACCATGTTTATGGTAGTAGAAGAGGCTCTTTCCTGCCCAAGTCAGCAGTCCCCTCTCACAGGTAACTACTCTGATCTCCATGTTCGAAAGATAAATTAGCAGAACTTGATCTGCACATGAGTAGAAATGTGCAGTCTCAAGGTTTTTTTGATTGTTTAATCTTAACACAAGTGATATAAGACTTATTCATGCTCTTGTTATATAGTAACTCTTTTCTATTGCTGTGCCATTTCTATTTGTAGACATATATATGAATGGAAATTGAGCCTATACATGTACCCATATATAAACATGTGTAAATATAAAACATACTGTAGATAAATATACACATACTTTTTCTCTTCTCTCTCTCTCTGCTCACACACACAAAGAGAGAGAGAGAGAGAGAGAGAGATAAAGGGAGAGAGAGAGGATCCTCATTATTCCCAGTAAAGTTGGCCTGAGTTAGCAAATACGGAATCATTTTTCCTAGGCAATATATATATACAAGTCTGGAGAAGATGGCTTAGTGGTTAAGGTGTTTGCCTGCAAAGCCAAAGGACCCCAGTTCGATTCTCCAGGACCCATGTAAGCCAGATGCCCAAGAAAGTACATGCATCTGGAATTTGTTTGCAGTGGCTGGAGGCCCTGGCACACCCATTCTCTCTCTCTCCCTTTCTCTCTCTCTTTCTCTACCTCTTTCTCTCAAATAAATAAATATATTTTAATAATATATGTACACACTCATCCATATACCCACATACCTTACATATATTAACCTCCAATATCATGGAAATTATTTCTTGTGGTGGGTTGTGTTTTCTTTATTAAAAAGAAAAAGAAAGGACTGGAGAGATGGCTTAGCGGTTAAGGCACCTGCCTCCTAAGCCTAAGAACGCTGGTTCCAATCTCCAGCGGTTCCAATCTCCAGGTCCCACGTTTAGCCAGATGCAAAGTGACATAAGGGCGCAATGCTGCACTTGCCCACAAGGGGGCAATCACATCTGGATTTCATTCACAGAAGCTGACAGACTGCTGGCGCCCATTCTCTATCTGTCTCCCTCTCCCTCTCTCTCTCTGTCTGTCTCTCTCTGTGTCTCTCTCTAAAAATAAAAATAAAAAATAAATTTAAAAAAATAAGGAAAAAGAAAGGTGATCCTCTTCAGGCTTTTGTACTAACAGGTGCCAGTTGGGGCATTCAAATTCCTCCCAGCTGCCCTCAAATTAGAGTCATTGCCTTCATTGTGTTGTGGCCTCCTAAAGTCTACACCTTTGTACCTCACCAAGGAATGTGTGCAAACAATAATAATTCGAATTTCTTACCATTCTGCATGCATTTGTAACTCCTCCAAACATACAACCCTATGAATACTGGTGGGGTTTGATAGACCACATTTTGAATGTCCTTGTGTGTGTCTTCTAAAGTCATACACTCCCATTTTCTTTTGGGAAGCTTACTCTGTCATTCTGTATCCTTATTTGCACAGTATTATCTTAATGTTAACCTTCTTGGTGCTTGTGCTATCTGTGTCATTTGTATTTCCCTGTAATATTGAATACCTTTTTTTTTTTTTTTTTTTTTTTTTTTTTGTGGACTTATTTGCTCTCTTGACTTCCTTTTTATTGTCTTGCTGTAATTTTAAATCTTTAACCCACTAAAATTAGCTTTGTCTTATCAATTACTCCGAATTTATCTGGATCTTGTCTATTGACTTTCTACCCTGCTTCCTAATTCTATTTCTCTGATTTTATTCCATGTATTCAATTCTTGCCTTCTATCCTTTTTTTTTTTTTTTTTTTTTTTTTTTTTTTTTTGAGGTAGGGTCTCACTCTGGCCCAGGCTGACCTGGAATTAACTATGTAGTCTCAGTGTGGCCTCAAACTCATGGCAATCCTCCTACCTCTGCCTTCTGAGTGCTGGGATTAAAGGCGTGCGCCACCACACCCGGCTTCTATTTTACCTTTTTTAATGTATTTCCTGCCTAACTTTTTCACCAAGTCCTCTCTTTGATAATATTCATGTTATTTTTTTCTACCTTGTTTCAGGCAATACTTCTTTCAGTACTTCTTCCGGTTCCCTTTAGTTTTCCATCAACTGCTCTGGTTCTTTGTGTGCTTCCAGCGGTGGCTTGAATAAAATGTCTCCCACAGGCTTATGGGCTTTGATTACATGGTCCCCCTGGTGGCAATACGGGAAGGTTGTGGAATCTTTGGGAGGTGGAGTTTTGCTTGTAGAAGTGTGTCACTAGGGGCAGACTTCGTTATTAGTCCAGTCAACTGGATGTTCAGGGCCAGCTTCCTGGGACCACCTTCTTTTGTTGATGGACATGTGACCCGCGCTTCCTGCTTGCTGTGCTTTCCCTGTTTGATGAAGCGTGCCTGGTGAGCTGCTTCCTGTTGGGTGTTTTATCCCAGCTAGGAGAAGGCAACTGCCACACCATCTTAGTGTCATTAGATTCTGGGCATTACAAGTTTAAAATATGTAGTGTATGATTGACGTTGTTTACCAAGGGAACGTTCTCTCTTAGCAACAGCTGGACTATTAGGAGCCTACCTTGACTTTGTCCAGGATCATTTAGAAGCCTTATTAAAAGGGATGTAATCTGTGTTGTTTTACGTGTTGTTGTTGTTGTTTTCCCCCAAGTTTCAGTGGTTAGTCCTAAATCATTGCTTCTTTGTGCTTTCAATGGTGAGCCTGGGCTATTTGCAAGGATCTCACTACCGTGGGGAGACCTAACTCCAGTGTCAGCTTCTCAAGCAGTATACAGCTGCTGCGGTCTTTGACCAGTTCTTTTGACTCTCAGATGACATTTTTGCTGAACTTTTGGAGTCTCACTTTGTACATGTCAGGTATGGAATCAAATAGCAACTTAATTTTATGCTTATTTCAGGTGACTTATGTAGTATCTTTCTCTCTTAGATCTTCCTTACATTCAAACTATTTACATGTGCTCAAACTTAGAAATCTGAAGATTTTCTATGAAAGGCAAATTACATTTATCTGGATAGTTCTGAAAACTGTTATGAGTTAAAGGAGTAAATTATTTTTGTTGAAGTGAATTTTCTTGCAATTATCTATGTAAGTTTTAGTTGCTGGATATTCAAATACTCATACCCCAATGCATGTGTATTAAACTAAACCTTTCTGTTATGTGTAGAGCTATGGGAATAGTATCATTAATAAGAGTTTTAAAAAGGTAGACAAAAGGGATATTATAGAAGATATTCCTGTACTGACCGGCAACTGTGTACCACCTCCGCTACTGTGGCCACTGACAATAAGGTTCTGTTCTAGGAGGTGACTGTTATGTTCCACAAAGGATCATATTTCTTGGAGTACATGAAAGTGAAGCTTTAGCTGAAGAAAAAGAAAGCACCATGCCAAAATGCTCGAATACCAAAGGTAATGAATCATTCTATAATATTGACCCATTTGTAATTTGTGTGGATAAATTAAACATAAATCTTAGTTGTTATGGAAACTAACATAAGAATGAAGGTAATAAATTAAAACACACGCTGAATAGGAGTCAAGAGCACTGGAGTTCCAGTCATGGCTCTGCTTTAATTGTTTTACCCACGCCACTTTAAGCTTTTTAAACTGTCTCCCAATCTGAAAAATTAGTCTTTTGGACTTCATAATTTCTAGTAGTCTTGCTAACTCTAAAGTTGTTGGCTCTTAAGTGGCACTCCCAAGTGCTTTTCCATTTTCTTTTTCCAACTTATATCAGAACGACTGAATTTCATTAGAAAATACTGTGAACACTGGGAGGACAATTATTCTTGTGGTGGATTTCCTATTATATAATTGATAACTACTATAGTGAGAAGATACAATAACCCATCTCCTCTATGCTGCCATACTATGCCTAAAGTCTCCAGCTTGTACCTCTCTCCTGGCCACCTCTGTCATAGACTGAAAGCCCAGATGTTGTCTGATTAAATAACTTAACATACACCCTGTCAAAACGCCAACCAACTTCACCTACCATTTTCTCAATGTTAAATAGTCTTAAGCATAGGAGCAAACATTTGTGTCATTATTTAAACAGAAATTTATATATAAATCTTTCTCTTACTTCGAGATAGAAAAGTGTAGCCTAATCCATCAAAGCACTCTAAAGTTATATTAATTTTGTAGCTAACAGCTATGCATGGCTGCCTAAATTTAACTAAAATTAGCAAACTTTTTTTTATTAGTTATGTATATAGTATATATATACAGCCATGTTTGGTACCATCATTAGCCTTCTCCCTGTCCCCCACCCATGGTAATGTGGGTCTTGCCTTATGGGGGTAGCCATCAGTTATGGGGGAGAGGCAATGTCTCTGTGCATAATGACCCAACTTATGGCACTAACAGTCTTTCCGTCCCCTCTTATGCAAATTTCCCTGAGCCATGTTGGGTTCATTTTAGGTCTATTTCAGTGATGAGGTCTAGGGAGTCTCTGTGTCTCTGGATATCTGATTTGGCAGGAGTTGAGTTCTCTGTGTCTATCTCCTTTGCCCTTGTGCTGGTTCCAGGTTCACTGAGAAAGCAGCACTCTTGCTCATTTCCCCAATAACTCTATGGCTTCAGCTGGTACCTTGGTGAGGTATGATGGGCTGATTCTCTCCTCAAGTTCTACATCCATCTGAAAAAGAGAAGCAAATTCTCTAATGGAGAGTGAGGTCAGATACAGCTTCTCCGTTGCCCCAGACACATTCCTAGTGATCAATAGGCACATGTGGCTTGTGGCTACTGTATGGGACAGCAAAGTTATAGTATCACCACTAGGGAAGAGTATTGGATAGTCCCTCCCAAGGAACAGAGTAAGTTAAACTTGTTATATTTAAGATGTCTTCAGAAACTTAAATGAGTCCACTTGATGTAAAATAAACCATTTAATTTTTTGCATGGAAAGATTAGCATATGACCAGTGATATCATTTGTGCAGTCAAGTGATATTTGTACTAAAATTTAAAGGTTTTTTTTTTAACTCAGCAGCAGCTCTTTATTTATTATTTTTTTTATTTATTTATTTATTTATTTATTTATTTATTTGAGAGATAGAGAGAGATAGAGAGAGAGAGAGAGAGAGAGAGAATGGGCATGCCAGGGCCTCCAGCCATTGCAAATGAACTCCAGAGGCATGCGCCTCCTTGTGTATCTGGCTAATGTGGGTCCTGGGGAATTGAACCACAATACTTTGACTTTGTGGGCAAACACCTTAACCGCTAAGCCATCCCTCCAGCCCAGCAGCAGCTCTTTTAATTTGAACACTTTCTTGAAGACATGTCTTCAGTACAGTTAACAAATGGTTATACCTAAGCAGAGCTCAAGAATCACAGTTGCAAGTCCCACTGCTGTTTGATGTCTTCACGATTTCCTTTTAGAGCTGAATTTGGCTGTGCTCTGGGTCTACTGAGTGGGTATGAGGTGCAACTTTTAGCACTTTAGAGAGAAAATGAAATAATGTGATATGAAATATATAAACTACCACTTTTAGTTACCCTTTTATACATGCCATTATGAGTTCTGGAGGGAAGGCAGTATGGTACCTGCCTAGAAATGATTTAATGATTGTCAGTTAAAAGCCACATTGTAAGGTATGTTGCGGTTAAGAAGTAAGCCAGGTTAGAGATGTGAGAGAATGGGCGTATAGACTGAACATAGCACAGAAATACTTGTGAAACCCAACTTATCTTTCATCTAACAAGGATAAATCTCATCTTCTAAATAAGGTCCAATTTATGCAGAAAACCAAATTTAAAGCACTGTTTACTACCTGCTGGTGTTGCTGTAGTTTATTTCACACAAGAAACAGGCTGCTGAACCCTAGGGCTTGTTTATCTTTTTCTAGGTTATGTTTCTCAATTGAATGGATTCTAATAGCTTCCACTGGCTACAGTATAGACTAAACAATTCCCTCATCGTGATGCTTTTATTGCCCCAGTACCATATTTTAGAGAAAATTATCTGTAAGATGCTCAATCTTTGCACACGAGTTCATGGAAAGTAATAATTCAGAAAGACCAGGAATTTCTCATCCTAAATGGCAGTGATTTGAAACAAATTATATGGGACCTCCCCAAAGACTAAGCCTAATCACATTTGATAATTGATAGTTACTAATTATTATTATATCATTAATAATTAACATATAATTAATAATTTTTCCTGTGAACCCAGTAGTACTACATACAAGGGGGCTAAAGCAGTTCATGGTTCATGCATGGCAAGCCTTTAGCACTAGTTTCATAATTAGTAGACTACAAAAATAACCCATAGGATGAGGTAATGTAGTCCTTTGTCATTTGTTCTATGGAAAAAAGTAGTAAAAATATTTATGGTAAATTCATGATGACTTATTTATAACAAGGTCAGTCTACTTAAACTTCAAGTAGATGGTGGCTTTAAGTGAATCAAAAGAGTCTACTTAGCTTACTAATCCACTTAAATTTCCTTTGGGTACTGGCTGTTAGGCAATACCAATCCAAAACTTACTTGAAAACAACATTTTTTTTTTTTTTACTTTGAAAGTGTATATATATAATTTAAACAGTATAACTGTCTTGGCTGCTCTCAGAATAGTCTGCAGTAGACAACACAGTCCATTCTCTGTACTTTCTGTTCTACTTCATGAAGCTGTGGGAAAGAACCTGTTCTGATGCTTTCTCCACATATGTTCTTAGAAAAGAACAAAGCAAACTGACGATACACTGGCTGGTTTTCCCCACCTTCACTGTAAGCATGGTAATCACACTGGGTCTAAATTATAAAACAAAACCTCTTTACCATGTCTATGTGTAACATTCTTGAAACAAATAGTACACCACTGATCCAAGCTGAAAATAAGCAGATTTATACATTTATACTGGATGTTGTCAGACACAGCTTCTTTTATTAATATTTTTTCCATTGATCCAATAACTAAAAACAGTTTTAAAAAAGTATATGATGTCAGCTCACTTTTACTCTAGTACCTGTGGACCCACAAAGATCACCCAGGTATGCAGAAAAAAGTGCTTCCAAAGTTTCTTGTGCTTTTCCTTTAAACTCAACTTTCAATCAGTAGTAGTATTTGAGGAATAGTATATATATATATATCTAGGACACTTTTATAATGCTTTCTCAAAATTAAGACCCATATACATAACCCACATATGCATAAGAGTGTGACCAACAAAATATTTAAAGAAGCCAGGCGTGACGGCAAACACCTTTAATCCCAGCACTGGGGGTTAGAGGTAGGAGGATCACCATGAGTTTGAGGCCACCCTGAGACTGCATAGTGAATTCCATGTCAGCCTGAGTTAGAGTAAGACCCTACCTCGAAAAACAAACAAAACAAAACAAAGCAACAACAACAAAAAGCCAATAAAACAATACAAAACAAAAACAAAACAAACACAAAACAAACAAAAAAGGTATTTGCACAGGGAACAGGGGAATGCTAACTGAAGTGTTTCATTTTCTGGTATTGACACTTAATGTTCTTAATTTGCTTTAGAAGACAAGGACAGCCTTCATCTAAAACGTTCCCTTGCTACCCGACTGGTACCTACAACGCACGTACTAAATGCTACTGAGAATATCAGTTCACAGTGCAAAGAGGCCCCATCTTCAAGTAAGACATTAGATTAGCGCAATCATGTTGAGGCCTTATTTACATTTCTTTTATCATGGATTTATTTTACTTATTTGCAGTAGAAATTTTTTAAAAAATGCTTTGGAAATTATTCAAGTCTGAGTATTCCTCTATTAACTCTTGACAGCGAATTATAAGTCCCAGTAAATTCTACCCACTAGTTTACTTTAGGTTTTAGAATAGTAATACACTACCTAACTGGAAGAACCAGTGTCATAACATACTCAGTTTCATCCACAGTGGAACATATTGCCAGCTTTTTTGTGTGTTTTGGATGATTTTTCTTGATTTGGGATCTCTTTGGTATCTGGTGTTTGGAGATACTTTTCTTGATGCAGTTAAGACTTGGGGCTCTTCCTGGTTCCTTCTCTCCATCCTTCTGTTCCTTGTTTCATTCCTAGCCTTGGTTCTCAAACATTGAAAGGGACCTGTGATGATTTCCCCAGAAGCGCCCTGTAGTGGTGAGGGAGCTTGGGAGTGGAGATGGGGCATGAAATGTGGGAGGCGGCCTTGATTCAGATCTTCATTGAGGGTTTAAAGGTTCCACTGAGGGGCTGGGGAGATGGCTTAGTGGTAAAGACACTTGCCTGTGAAGCCTAAGAACTGAGGTTTGTTTCTCCAATACCCACGCATGCCACATACACAGGTGGCACATGCATCTGGAGTTCATTTGCACTGGCTGGAGGCCCTGGTGTGCCCATTCTCTCTATATATATTTGACCCCCTTTCTCTCTCCCTTTCTCCAATAATAAATAACAAATTAAATTTAAAAAATAAAGATACAGCTGAGATTGTGAGCTAAGATAAAGACAGATCTTCCATTCCACTACAGAAGGCTACTGTGATCTGTACAATGATACTTCTTTTCTTTGTACAGTAGTCATTTGTGAATAAAAGAATATCCTTCTCTATAAAATTGTATTAAGATTCTCTAGGAAAAATGTTCCTCCAAAATTTCTAGAAAATTAAGAATTCAAATGGAAGTTATTTTTTTTTAAGATTTATTTTATTTTAATTTAATTTTACACTCATGTTGGTGCTTTTGAAAACCTCCTCCCTATCCTCCCTGCTCCAAAGGGACCCTCCTCATTGGAAAATATGGGTTGTGAATTGTGGGGGTAACCAACAGTTATGGGGAAGAGAGGCAATGTGTCTGTGCATAATGACCCAAAATGTGGCTCTAACACTCTTTCTGCCCCCTCTTCCGTGAATTTCCCTGAGCCACATTGGGTTTGTTTTAGTTCTACTTCAGTGATGAGGTCTTGGAGACTCTGTGTCTCTGGATATCTGGATTAGTATATGGAAGTTTTGATTGGATTATAATATAAGTAAATACTGAAAATTTTACAGTCTGAAGCACTTAAAAATTCTACTTATTCCGTCTTGCTCAACCAAGCTATCTGTACATTCAACTACTTCAAACTATTAAAGGATATGATGAGATTCACTAAAAATACTAATAGTAGCTGAAGTCACTAAGAAATTTAAAGGTATTGCCTTTAAATGCACACAAAGCTTTATTTTGAAAATAACAATTATAAAATTACTTTAAAATAACATAATGAGATTTATAATTATACTTGGGATGAAAGCTTGTGTTCTTTTAAAAGGATCCACACAGACTTATTGAGAGAACCCCCATATTTGAAAAGCTGCTTATTAAAGGTGTTCTCATTTCCAAGAGAGATTTTTGACACTTAAAAATGAATCACCCTTTGTTCTAAAAAGTAAAGTCTTAGGGTGGATTTTTTTTTCTTTTGCTTGACATGTGAGTGCACAGATATGTAATTATCACCTCAGCAATTTTAGATGAAAGCATCCCATAAAAACTGTAAAAATTTGTATCTTCTCTAAGTGAATGATGTCCAGCCAGTAAGGAAGCCTCATTTTAAAGGTGTGAAGAAAAGAAAATGGATTTATGATGAACCAAAGAACTTTCATGGCTCTGGAATGCGGAGAGGTAAAATATCCATGGAGTTGATATTTCTACATTCTAATTTGGAAAATAAATTAAATATTGTGCACTTTTTACCCACCCCACATAATAACTCACTGTCAGATGACATAATTACTACTTTTATAAAGTCATCCCTCCTCCCCTAAATTTATTTCCCCTCCCATTGCATTCTATTGTGCTGCTAAATACTTACTGCAGTATGTTAGTTATGGGTGTGAAAGAAGCTGGTTTTATTCCTTACCCTCTCTGCCTTTGCTTTACAGCAGCCCACACCTCAAATCCCAAACATAAAACAAGTTACCATCATCATAATAAAAATCGAAATGCTGAGAACGCTTCCTATATCCATGTTCAAAGAGATACTGTGAGGACTATCACATTGAATGCCCCTCCTCGCAGCAGGCCCCCAAGCAGGTCCTACAATAAAGGTGATGTCAACAAGGAGTCTAAGGTCAACCTCTGTCCAGGTGAGGCTCTTTACTAATAATGTCTTTTACTGTTGACTACAGTTGTATTTCCATGGAATTTCCCCATGTATCCACTGATCTTTATTGCTGTTGTTCACTTCTTCTCCCTGGGCTGTCATCACCATAACATCTTAGAAATGAGCCAGAGGATTTCTTCTGTCAGCAGTCTTGTACATGATTTAAAGGATATGGAAGAAAACTCATGTTGGTGCAGATGACTTGACATCGTGCCTCCCTAGAGCTTTGGCTCAATGCACTGCACTTTGTTCCCCCTGGATAGCTTTATTTCGTGGGGAGGATTGTTTTTAAATGGTTGACATTTTCTTGTTCCACTAAGTGCACTGTTCAATTATCACTGTCAGACTAGTACCTTGGCTTTTCTTAAGGCCATCATGATTACTTTCTGAAAGGGTTAGTTTGGGGTTAACTGCAATACTCTGACAATGTCTCATCTCTCCCACCATGCAAAGAATGCTTCTAAATCATTTCATCATGTAATAGGCAAAGTCAATGGTGTATGTCAGGAGGTACAAGTCCACAGGGGAGAATCTCTTTTTCTTCCTTTGATCAGTTTTTGTTCTTTTGAAGTTGGGTTTCAGATTTGAGCTTAACAAAATGTCACTTAAGTCTCTATAATTTCATGTGTGTAGCTTTCCATTTTCACAGTATAGTTAGTGGAATTTCAATTGTTATGAACTTTTGGGAATATAAGAAATGACTGTATATCTTTCTTAGGTATTTTAATAACTTAAATATATGTTTTACTTAAATTGCTCATTTGTTTCAGGATAAGATGATATAGAGATGTATAAATATAGGGATGTGTAAATACAGATATACTTGGATGAGACTGTGGTTTACTGTTATGATCATAGAACTATGATATTATTATTATTTTACTGAGCATGATGTTTGTGAAAAATATAGTGAGTACTAAAACAGCATTGCCAAAGTCTAGATTTATATGAAGTGATTTTATGATATTAGTGCTGATGTCAATATAGAAAAAAGAAAATTCTTTGTATCATTATGAACCACAGTTTGAGAACCATAGCTGTCTATTAATACTTGTAAATACAAATATCATATTATTAGATAATAGCAGACATGTATAGACATGAGAGAAGAATATGTCTTCATTCCACAAGTTACTATATGAATGCCTTTGCATAGCTATCATAGTGATTGCTATGATCTTGGGAGGTGCTTCATGGAAAGACATAGGGCTTAGGTTGAACCATGCTGTGTTGTTTTGAAAGTAAACCTTATCAACCACTAGCAAAGTAGTATATTAAAAATCATGGTAAAGCAAGGCAGTGATATTTTGGTTGTATACAGATATTGTCCTATCCTCTAGGTTAGCCTCATCGGAGGGAGCCTTATTGGAGGAAATGCATAGCCGATTAAGAGCTCCATCACCATCTTCACTGATAACTAAAGTGGCCTTGACAAACTCACTTGTATCCCCAGTAGCTTGGAAATGGTAAAATGAAACATTCTAAGAATAGCTTCACTGATGAAATGTTTATAGCATCAAAATGCTCTTGGATTATGATTTTCAAGTTGGTAAACATTTAACAGTAGTGTTGGTCTTTCCCACAGATAAACATATGTCAACATCGTATAATGGTTCAGCCTGGCGAAGAAGAATTCCTTTTGCAAAAACGTATTCAAAAACTGAAAAGGTATATCCAGGTAAAGATTTTCTAGTAACATTAATGTATCATGCATTCCTGAAAGTAAATAACAAGCTTTTAAGTTCAAGAAATATATTTCAGGAAATTTTAAATGAATAAAAATGTCAAGATATTTGATTACTTAGTTACACTTGAAAGCAGTTTATCTTGCATATTGGTTACAATATCTTATATAGTTAGTTATCTTGTACATTGGAAATTTAATTTTACTACGCTTTATTGTGTTTCTTTTTAACTATTTACATTATCTGAAAACACATTTTTATATAGCTCTTTTCTCATCAATAGGCATGTAATGATTACATAATATTTAAAGATACACTGGGGCTGGAGAAATCGCTTAAGGCATTTGCCTGCAAAGCCTAAGGACCCAGGTTCAATTCCCCAGTGCCCAAGTAAGCCAAATGCACATAGTGGTGCATGGGTCTGGAGCTCATTTGCAGTGGCCAAAGGCTGTGGTACACCCATTCTCTCCATAGCTGCTTCTTTCTTGCACTCTCAAATAAATAAATAAAATATTATAAAAGAGTCACTCTTTGCTATAGTACAAAGCAGATATATAAAGTCATATTTGGGCACAGATAAGAAGTCAAATTCTTACTGAATCCATCCTGGACAAATACAGGCTCTTAGGGTATAAGATGGATTTTATGACCCAGGTGGTACCAGGTGACTGTCTTCCCTATTGTACTTTGTGTTCTGGGAGGTAATGGGATGCTAAGGAACCTCCTCTAGGTTATACAGGTTTATAGGGGTTCTGCTCTCAGGTAGTTCTTTTGGTAAACAAGTTGATGGCTTCTTCCAATCTATTTGGAAAGTTGTAAAAAATAAGACAATTTCAGTTCCTTCTCAGATATTTAAATCCTTCAAAAAAAATCCAAATTGGCAATTGTCATTATCTATATGAATATACAACTTTTAAATAGTCTGAAAATTATAAATTCTTTTAAAAAATTTAGCTATTTATTTTCAAATAGAAAAAAATATAGGTGCTCCAAGGCCTCTCATCACTACAAACAAACTCCAGATGCATGTGGCACTTTGTTTATCTTACTGGGAATCAAACTCAGGCCAACCAGATTTGCAAGCAAGGACCTTTAATTACTGGGCCATTTCTCTAGCAATTGTAAATTATTATACCAGCCACAAAACACATCTAGATATGAGGTACTTCCCCTCTTACAATACTTTTTAAAACCTTGTTTGAATAGAACAGTGACTCAGAGACGTTCATATGTTTATATACCAGAGGCAACTGTTTATTTAATTTTTTTGTCTCATCTCCCAAATCATATTGTACTGCAGGAGAACACTGGCACAGTGTTATTTGACTGCACTGTCTCTCAAATTGGTTTGAATTTATATCTGATAAAACATAATTTTGTAGGGAGAAAGAAAAAGAGGTAAAGATCTGATGAAAATCCTGGACGAAACTAGAGATTGCTGAGTTATAACATTTTCTCTATGGCTTCCTTAACAGCAGGATGCTATTTGGACTATTACGGATGTACTTCTTTCCCTACTGCTTTCCCAGTTTATTGCTCTAGTATCCCAGTAACCTTCTCTCCTCCCAACTCAAATAGTTACGTAGCAACTGTAAAAGTATCTGAGATTGGAGACATTGCTTCAGAATGTGAAACATACCAACCATTGTGTGGCACAGGCTCTGAGCATGCATGGAGGGGTAGATTAAACTTCTGGGTTAGGGGAAAAGCAAACCATGTGTTAGATGAGACAAGTGGAGACAGCTTCTTGAGAATTACAAATGTCAAGATTAGATAGGAGCCACTAGTGAGAGTGAGTTCTTGGGAGAGAGGATCAGTGAATATGCACAGATTCTTCTGGCAGGCTGAAACTGAAGGGAAATGTATCAGAAAGCTGTTCATGTTCTTAGCCCTATAGGAGTGGGATTGGTTTTTAATCTGTCCTCTCAACAGATTACCTTTGACACGGAGACAAATAGAGAGCAAGCCACCACCCAGAGACAAGACCCTTGCTAATTAAAGTACACTCTGAGGATTAGCTGCAAGGATATTACATGGAAGCTCATTAGATATGTAGAGTCTCTGTTATACCTGCTGTTTTGGAATCTGCATTTTCACAACATTCCTAGGTGTATAGGCAGCATATGGAAGATGGAGAAACTTTGGGTTAGGTTATATGGCTCATCATTCAAGACTTAGACATATCACGTCTGTTGAAATTTTATCTCTTCATCTGCCTCACAGCAGCAATCATTGTCTCATATCTACCCCAGTCCCAGATATTAGGACCAAGAGTAGTGAGGTTAGTCAGGAAGAAAACTCTAAGGAAAACCTTAAATGTGACTGAACGATGAAAGTGAAATGACAGAAATAATTGAATTAGATTGAGAATTTGTGTAGAAAGGCCTGTCTTCATATCTGCTTCAGGAGGAATGCAGACTTATATTCAGTCATTAAAGAGATATAAAATATTTTATAAAACTAGTATCTAACATTTTGTAAAATTGGTTTTCATATGCATTTGCTTGAGAAATACTTAACTCCTGAACTCAGCCTGTGTGTAAATATTGTTGCCATCCTCAGAATACGAAGAGAAAGATTAGCTCATGTTTCTTCTCCCACATATTCTTGCCAAGACTCAGAGCAGCAGGGTGAACATTTCCCAGTGGACAGATGGATGTCTACAGGGAAGGAGGCAGAAAACACAGGCTGCCACTAGTCTGTTCCCCGGAGGCTCTGGCATCCAAGGCCACAGAAGTGTAAATGGGACAGAGGAGTCCTTTGGGACGATGTTGCTTACAAGTATGAGTATAATGAGAAAAGAGAGGAAAGTGTTGAGTTTCTGGATTTCTACGTGAAGGGACAGCAGCTGACAGTGACAAGAAATTCTGATACCACTCTGATCAGAACTGTCCCTTCTAATAGCAATTCTAATAGCAGTATAGCTGGTGTAAATACAGTAGTGCTTGTCTCCATATGATGGAATGTTCCTTCTGGGTGTCCCATAAGTGCAGATTCCTGGGCCGTGTTGTTTCCATTGAAATTCAAGCTTCAGTAAGGATTGAAAGGAAATTGAGGAAGCTTGAATGGCATGTTGAAAATTTATGAATAAAGGACAATGTAATTACTTTGTTCTGACTTTAGGTTTTATGTAAGTATTTAACAAATGGAATGTGAACTGTTGGTACCCAGATGAAGGTTGTAAAGTAAATGAAATATTTTGTATATTTTATTATTAGAGCCAAGAAGAAATGGGAGCAAGTAAACTTGGAGGTTGAGAGAAGAGAAAAATGAGAAAAGAGAAAAGTGCCAGCCATCACCTGATTTACAATGAAAAATGAAAACTCAAAGACTGAGACATTCAAGTACTTCATACTGTATACAGGATAGTCAAAGATGATAAAATGCAAATTCTGAAAATAAGATGCGAGAAGTACATTGTGCTCTTTCAAAACTGATAAAATGCAAATTACAAACAGCTGCTTGTTTACTTATGTAGGTCTGGGATTCATTCAATGCATTACCACAAACATTTAATAAAATTTAAAAGTTTGACAATAAACATCATTCTTTACTCATAATCCAAGTTAGACTGTGCAGACTGAGGAGTGAAATTGTGCCTTTGATCTCTGTTGCTTGTGATATTCTTGGTGGAAGACATGTCACATTTTCTTTTTCTTTTCAGATCTTAAGCTGCATCCTCAGCAATGACAACATTTAAAGTATACATAAATGCAATGAAGTTCTAAGGGTACATTTTGTTGATGAGCACCTTGGAGACATTTTAATAGAAATCCCTTTTGATTTCTGGTAGACAGAGATAAAGTTGGTTCATCGTGCAGGCAGGTTACTGAATGGTATCTTTTAATTGGCAACTATATATTTGTCTGCTGAGAGGTGCTATATTCAAAACTGAAAAAATAAATATTTTCCAGCCACAAAGACAAAATTTATATGATCATAATGGAGAAAAAGACATTAAAAATAAAACAGCAATTTGACACATTTCCCACAGGTATTACCAAAATTTTAAAGCTTTAGTAAATTCAAAAATTCTAATACATTTACAGGTAAGGCCTCATTTGAAAGTTCTTTTGTGTGTTTGTGCCTGCTGTGTGTGTGTGTGTGTGTGTGTGTGCATGCACATGTTTTTACATGAGTGTGTGTTTATGTGACTGTGTGTGTGGAAGCCAGAGGACAATTTGGGTGTTAGCCTCAGGAATGCCATCCACGTTTTTTTGAGGCAGGGTTTCTCATTGACTTGGAACTTAATTAGGCTACAATGGCTGGCTGATGAGTTCCAGAAATCCTCTTGTCTCCACCTCTCCATGCTGGGATGACAGGTATGTGTGCATTGCCATGTGCAGCATTTTCTGTGGTGACAGGGAATCAAAGTCAGGTCCTCTTGTTTGCAAGGAAACACCCTAACCACTCAACTCTCTCCCCAGACTCTGAAATCTCGTTTTCGTTTCTTTGCCTTTTTTGTATAACAAATTATTAGTTTAACTTCTGAAATTTTAGTCAAAATTGGCCATTTTTATCCAGTAGTGAAGAAGGAAAGTGTTGCAGTTACTTTCTCATTGCTGGGATAAACACAGAGTGAAAGCAGATGAGGGGAGAAAAGCATTTATTTTGGCTTACAGTCTCGAGGGGAAGCTCCATGATGGTAGGGAAGGATGGCATAAGCAGAGGTCGGATATCAGCTCTGCCACAGCAGGTGGAAACAGCAGCAGGAAAGTGAGCCTTATTCCAACAAGGGAATGTTGGCTATCACACCCATAAGCCCTTCCCCAACAATACACCTCTTATAGCAAGGCTCCACCTCCTAAATTACTATCTGCTGATAACCAGACATTCAAAAATTAAGAATTTATGGGGGAACCTAATTCATATCAGCACAGAAGGGTTCTAAATAGGTATCAAAAATACTGTTCTTAAAGTACAGATTGCTAGTGTGTGTGTGTGTGTGTGTGTGCATGTGGAAGCACCTCTAGTGTCATTCCTCAGGCACTGTCTAATATTTTTGAGACAGAATCCTTAATTGGCCTGGAACTTGTCAAATAGTGAAGATGGACTGGACAGTAGCCCCACTGATACCAACTATCTCTGCTTCTCCATGCTACCCTGTCCATTTTTTTTTTTTTTTTTTAACATGGGTTCTGAGGATTAAGCTCAAAACCTCATCTTTAATCAAGCACTTTACCCACTGAGTTAATACCTTAGCTAGTTGATGGTTTTGTTTGTATGTTTGTTTTGGTTCCAGAAAGAAATATATTTGCCCACAGAGCAGATACTGACTTTAGTGGACTGACTCTAGTTGCAGGCATATAGTAGATTAAGGAGGTGGTGGGAATGGGTTTAGAGGGAAATCAATGACTTTCAGAGAACTTTGAGGGTAAATCCTAGCTGAGGCTGGTGTGGCCGATTTTGCCAGGGTTGATGCATCAGAATTTACGGGCTCAATGCTTGCATCTTCTTTGAAGTCTTCCCACACATCCCCATTCCAACTCTCCAAATAATATTACTGACCTCACTTTAACAGTGGATAATTTATAAGCCTAGATTCCAGGTTTGATGTTAGCAATTTCAGTCTTGTGACTTTAGGAGACAAAGGTTTATTTTCAGGGCCGTTCTTTCATGTAATTTATGCCGCATTTGAGCAAGGAATGCAATTTCTTGAACTAATTTTTTTTTTTACTGTTCTAAGATTCTGTGGGCAGGGGGTTACAGATGGCTCAATGGTTAAAGGCACTTGCTTGCAAAGCTTGCCAGCCAAAGTTTTATTCTCCAGTACCCACATAAAGTCAGATGCACAAAGTAAACCATACATTTGGAGTTGTTTGCAGTGCCAAGAGGCCGTGACACACCCATACACTCTCTCTCTGCCTCTTTCTCTGGTCTCTCAAATATTTTTTTTAAAGAGTCTTTTGGGAAATTACAAACAACCAATCGATCTCATTGTATTTATTAGTTTTTTTAAAAAAACTATTCAATGGTCTTATACAACTTGTCAGCCTAACCCTGGCCCCCTATAAGTACTTGGTGACAACAATCCACTGGTGAGGTTTTGCCTCAATCTATTGCTATGTTATCATTGGTAGAGGTATACACAAATGGAGGAGTCCCCCTCAGACATCTCTCTACTCAGGTTCAGCTGGGATCTTGACTTGGTACCATAATGAAGAATTTAAGCATAAATTAGCATAAACCAAAGTTATTTTATTGATTAAGCAAAAGGACAGGCACACTGAAAAGTCAAGTGTAGGTTTTAGGAGACAATGTACCCAGGGCCTCAGCAGTAGCTATATGCGTGCTTTGGGGCTTTAAAGTTACTTAATCTACAATTAAGTTTAGAGAGTAAGGAAAGTCTAAGCTGGTATGCTGATTTCTATTTTCTTTTTAAAAAATATTTTATTATTTGAGAGAGAGAGAGAGAGAGAGAGAGAGAAGAAATAGGCAGGTAGAGAGAGAGAGAGAACAGGCATGCCAGGGCCTCCAGCCACTGCAAACGAATTCCAGATGCATGTGCCACCTTGTACATCTGGCTTACATGGATCCTGGAGAATCGAGCCTCGAACTGGAGTACTTAGGCCTCACAGGCAAGCACTTAACTGCTAAGCCATCTCTCCAGCCGATTTCTATTTTCTTATCCCAAGAATCTGTCCACGAAGAGGACATTTACTACATCATTGTGCATCTTGTAGGAGTAGGAGTCAGAGCCATTATAGATGAAAACCTTGATCAAAGCAATTCTTAGCTATGCACATATGACAGAGAGATTGGATTTAAGTCCTTTCCTTTCTCCTGTCCTATTTGTTAACTCGCCACCTGACTCACTCTCATGCCACACACAATCACTAGTCCTCTTACTGCTGGAAAGAGTCATTCATGTCTTTAATCAGATTATAGGATCCATTCCAGATACTCTAGAATCACTTTATAAAGTGCTTCATTTTAGAACTACCTTTAGTACACAAAACTATAGGGAAACAATCGTGTGTGTGTGTGTGTGTGTGATTAAAGAATTGGCACATGTAATTGTGAGGCTTTTGGGTCCGGGATCTCATGCAGGAGTCTAACAGGTTGGATAATCACAACAGACTCCCAGTTGGAAGTCTTCAGGAAATCTACTGGAAAAGAAGGCCTTGCTGATATTGCTATGGGGTAGGAAGGTAGTCTGCTGGAATTTCCCTCTTGCTGTGAAATTTGGTCCTTTTATTTCAGTCATACCTTTAGTTGATTGGATGAGGTCCACACATATACTGGAGATGACTCTGCTTTATTCACAGTTCACTTTTTAATGTAATTCTCCTCCAGAAAGCACTCCATTGGAGCATCTATATGTTTAATGAATAATGTTTAATCAAATGTCTTTGCATCATAGTTCTGTCAATTTAGTGCTCATACTAGGTCGATCTGGGTGGTCCAGAATATTCTGACCATCATAGAGTCAAATGATTAGTAACCTTAATTGATTTTTGCCTATGAACTGACATATCCACAGATTTCAGAGATGGGAATGTGGTCATCATTGGGGAAAGATTTTCACCCACCTCTCCTAGGGTTTATACTCAGAATAAAAATTTACACACACACACACACACACACACACACACACACACACTGCGCCACAAGAAAGAACTGACTGAAAAATTAAATTAACTCCATACCTTCAAAACAAACACATTAAATGCTGTGAATTATAAATGACTCCATTAATGAAAAACTTAACCTTTCAAAATTTTACTATTTAGTCATGTAATTGGCAGTACCAATTTCATCATACTGGATGGTTATCTGATTATGCTTTCTTGCCATGACCCCACCTCAAAGCCAGCCTGGACCAGTCTGGCCTCAAAGCCATGGCAGGAAAAGTCCTAAGTTTTTTTCCTATTACCTTTTCTGTTCTTTCACAAAAGTGGTATAGATATGATGACTCTTTGTCCAAACAAATAAAAATATTTATAGTGAATATTTAAGTTTTCTGATAATCAAACCAAGAAAACATAGCTATATTAGAAAATTATGCTAATGTCCCGAACAAAATGTTTTTTTATAATAATTTGTTCAAAATGAAACCAGCTTCATATAAACCTAAGTAAAATGTAACAGCAAATCTTAAAAGAGAACCCTTTGAGGTCAATCTCTTTGCCATGGACGTTAAGATAAATCAGGATTTTACTTCTGTGATGGTTTCAATATAAGCATATTCCCATTAACTCAGTTGCTTGTGATACAGTTCCAACTTAGTCCTCAGTTTGAAGAATTTGGGAGGTGGAGCCCTGCTGGAGGCATACCACCAAGGGCCGACCTGGAGGTGGAGTCTAAGGCAAGGGTGTATTGTCAGAGTCAGCTCATGCTTGCTGGTGTGGAATGTTGTCTCTCTGCTATGGATATATGATGAAGTGAGCCAGCTTCTTCCACCATGATGAAGACTGCAATAAACCCTTTCTTCTAATAAGTTGCTTCTGGTCAGGCATTTGTACCAGAAATGAAAAGGTAACAGTAACATCTTGAAGCTTCTCATACAGTGAGTAGGCAAGCAAGCCACTCAAGCATTTTTTCATGCATTGTGTGCCACTGTGGAAATGTGGAAACCTGGAATGAGACTATAGGAGACATCAAACCTGATACTCAACCTTAACACTGAGTGATCACAAGATTTCTTTTACCTTTCCTTACTGTCAGCATTTCCTCACTAAGCAGGAATACTAATTTACAGGACCATACAAGGAAGTATCCTGTCCCAACCGTGATACCTCTTGATATGAGGGATACATTGTCATATTTAGGAGAAAGTCCTCATTTTCAAAGCTCAGAAAATGTGTTCATGGGGTCTCCAGAAACACGTCTCTGAGAAATCTAATTGCAGAGTAATTTTTTTACTTGCATTTCATTGTGCTGTTATATTATGCATAGTGCTTAGCTTTATTTCTTCTCATTAAGTGATGTGTGTTTCCTTCTCTATATGCCTTGCATCTGGCAAATTATAAGCACTTAATATTTGAATGAGCTAATGCTCATGTCTGATATGTCTTTTCTTTGACTTGACCAGTGTAAACCTTCAGTTAGGAATGCATAACCATTGCCATGAACCCGTGTGTTGAGAGACTTGCACTAGGCAAGGTCTCCACAGGGCCATGGTGACATGATATTCCTCTTTTCAGGGCTGCCGTACCTGATCTATGTCATTATGTAGATACATTTGTTGGCTTGACTTTTAGATTTTAAGTATGTAAATGTAAGGTTTATATATCCTGCAATTACTCTTGTCCTGGGTTCTGCAAAATATTTTCAATGATCCTGGGCCACTTGGCATATACAGGCAACAGAACAGCGATGTCTATCCAATTTTCATCTTCTCTTATAAGCTCTGTAACATCTGTCATCTTAACATAAATACTTTTAGGTTTACTTTATTGTGTAAATTGTGGATAGACCAAAGGAAGTCTGGCTTTTTGCCAGGGATTTGCCATTACAATAAAGGGTGAGGGCAGGGTGGATGGAGCTTTCCTGTTTGTTCCTATACTGGGGATCAAACCCTGAGCCTTCAGCATGTGAGGCAAATGCTCTAACACTGAGCTTCATACCCAGCCCAGAGGAGCAATGTCAATTATGTATATTAAAAACTCTTTCAGATGGAAAATGTACCAGACTAAAGTGTAATTTCCAATTCCTTAACATAATGCTCCTGAGGCAATTTAGGGAATTATTGTAATATAGAACTCTTGTGATACTATAAAGTCTTGGGGAAAACTATGATGTCTGTGCACTAGTCCATGAAAACTAATATATATCTTTGTCCTTTGCTTTCTACCAAAAAGCAATTTGGGCAAGTTATTCCAGTATGTTTGGTTTGTCTTCTAATTGCTAATCTAAAAAATATGAGACAAAATGAATCTTAATTTGTAGAGTATATTCATAGTTCATACTGAGACATAGTAATAGATTTTCACCTAGTATTTCCATCCTATGTGCCTCAAACAACTCATTACTATTTGTTGCATTTGGGTGATAGAGACATATAGAAATAGTTGGTAGATGTTAGATAAATAGTTGATAGATAGATTTTAGTGCCTGATACATAGTAACTACCCAATAAATTATAGGCTCTATCAAAAATATGAGGTCTTATTTTCTAGGAGTTTGGTAAGTACATATTAATAAAAATTAGTCCTAGAATAATATACTCAAATATGCCATATTTAGAAACAAATCAAATCAAACAAAACCATACTTTGCATTGTATTTGTGTGAACAGGCAGAAAGGAAAGGGAGTTCCTGTCAGGCCAGAGTGACAAACATCTAAGCTAGATGAATAAGGACGCTTTAGAGATGGCTTTTATTCCAACATATCTACAAACTCCTATCACAGAGTTTGAGCTTCACTGCTTCACAAATATGGGAATTACAAAGAAAGTCTAAGACATGGCTAGGCTGTGGGGAGAACTGAAGACAAAATCCTGGACCCTTAGGGAACTAGCAAGACAGAGGAGCTAAAAAGTAACTCCTTCCTTTCCTCAGACAGTATTAATATAGATCTTCTTTTCCCAACATTTCTAAAGAATTAGCTGTTTTTCAGTTGAATTTTATTGAGATTAAATCTACATTATCAGAATTTCCAAAATTTTAGTACAAAGCCTTCTTGAATTGACAGTGATTCTAGGCATTTGTGTAAAACAAAGGTTAATCATCTCTGATCTCTGGTCTCTAAAGCTGCACTTCAAGAAATAAATAAAGATGGAATTACAAGCAACATGGATTGATCACATGAACCAAAATGTATGGCCAAACATCTTTGGAAAAACAAGTGACACAATAAAATATCCAAAAGAGCCATGTGTAAGGAATGCAGAAGAAACTATCAATATTGACTAAAAATACTGAAAATGAAAACATATAGGACATTTAAAAGTAAAAAATACATAATTGGAGGAATAATAATGGCTTAGATCAAGAAAGATTAGAGGGCTGGAGAGATGACTTAGTGGTTAAGGTGCTTACTTGTGAAGCTGAAGGATCTAGCTTTTATTCCCCAGAACCCATGTAGGACAGATGTGCAAGGTGGCACATGCATCTGGAGTTCATGTGTAGTGGCTGTTTTTTTTTTCTTTCTCTTAAATAAATGAATAAATAAAAGAAAGAGAGGATAGAAACTGCTGAGGAGAATATATATTGGAATACATTTTTGAATAAGTTATTCACAGTGTAGCATAATGATGGAAACAGGGAAACTGGTAAAGACACTTGTAGAAGATAGTAAAAATATGTCACCTGTGTCTTCCAGAGATAAACAATAATGAGGGCTGGAGAGATGGCTTAGTGGTTAAGGAACTTGCCTGCAAAGCCAAATGACTCAGGATTGATTCCCCAGGACCCATGTAAGCCAGAAGCACAAGGTAGCACACATGTCTGGAGTTTGTTTGCAGGGGCTAGAGGCCCTGACATGCCCATTGTCTCTCTCTCAAATAAATAAGTAATACATTTTTTTAAAAAAAAGAAACAATAAAGAGAAAGGTTGGAACCTTTTGTTGAATGTGTTTCCTTAGGCACTGACTACTTTGTTTTATTTTTATTTTGACACTTGCTAAATAGGGTAGACTGGCTGGTCAGTAAGCCCTAGCTATACTCCTTTCTGTCCCTCCCCAGCACTGGGATTAGAAGAGCATACTACCTCACATGAATTTTTAAATGTGGGTTCTGGGGATCAACTCAGGGCCCTCATGTTTGTGAGGCAAACACTTTATGAACCTAAATGACCTCCTCAGACTGCCATTAATTTTTAATGACATGTTTATCAAAAATATTTCAATTATCTGCAAACTGAACTATTCAATATCATATCCATTCAAATCCTCATAAATTTGTTTTCTCATAAATCCTATCAAGTTTATTCTGAAATTAATGTAAAATTCTAAAGTGTCAAGAAGAGCTAAGGTCTGTGGAGATAGCTCTGAGGTTAAAGGTGCTTTCTTGCAAATTAAGCCTGGGCTTAATTCCCAGTATCAACATAAAGTCAGATGCACAAAATGGTGCATGCATCTGGAGTTCATTTGCCCTGAGTGTGCCCATTTTCATTCTCTCTATCTCTCCTTGAAAATATAAATAACCTACAAAAATAGCTAAGACACTACTAACAGAGTAACATATAGAGTTACTCTGAAAGGCAAGATTCATTTTCAAGCTATCAAATATAAAGCTATGTTTGGATTTATTATGGCATAGAGAATAGAAAGCCTAGTGAGTAAGCTTATAATTCTATGTAAACATATATGGCAGAGAAAACACTGCAGATATATGAAGAGAGGAGCAACTATTAAATGTGTTGAGATATCTTCAGCAACAGGGTCTTACCATTTAGCTGTGGGGATTAACCATGTGCATTGGCAATGGCCTGATGCTTACTACTGCTTATAATCAACTCAAGCCATTCCAACTTAGGGACTGCATATGAGAGAGAACATGTGACATTTGCATTTCTGAGTCTCTGTGTCCTTGCTTAGTATGATTCCTTCCAAGTCTATGTATTTTCCCACATATTTTATTATTTCATGTTTCCTACCACTGAGTAGTATTCCTTTGTGTATATATCATCATTAACCATTGATCTGTTAAGGCTTATCCAGGCTGATTCCTGTTCCTAGCAATTGTGTCTTGAATAGCAACAAATATGGTTGAGCACATACCACTTCATCTGTGTGCACATAGATGAATACACCACACATAACATGTCATCTGTGTGCACACACATGCATAAAGCACACATAAAGTAAAAAGTAGAATCTTTGGAGTATATACCCAAAAGTAGTATAGCTGAATCTAATAGTATTTTCAGCTTTTTGAGTAGTCTCGGTACTGTTTTCCATAGTGCCTATACAACTTTGCCCTCCCAGCAGCAGTGGATGAGGGGTCCTCTTTCCCCACATCCCAGAGATACCACAATTTACAGGCATAGGGCATGGAGAGAGCATGCTGGAAACTAGAAGTAAGCCACTCTCTTCAGGCTAGTCTTCATACTGCTGCGCAGTGCTGGATGAGCTGCTGGGGCATTATGCCTACCGATAGTGTGAATAAGCAGGGGCCCTGCAAGCTACCTGTAAAACAGTGGCACACAACTTATGCATGTAATCAACAGCTCTCTGGTTGGATAAGGGGCCCTTTCAGTGGAAAAGAAATCATAACTGGTACTGAGAACCAGGTCAGAACCCCATGGATAAGAAGGCCATAGACCGGAAAGAAGCTCCCACTCGCCTTTGGCCAAGATGAGTGACTCTACCCTTCCAAAAGTCTTTCAAATGACTAGCATTATCCCATTATCCCCTTTAATCTATTCTTCTCTTATCTTGGTTGAAGAATCTCTTTGTTTTACAGAAAACAATGAAACTGAGGGGCAGCAAGATCCATCAATAAGATAAGAAAAGATAGCTGACTGCTTAGCACAAGAGGATCCACCTTTATCACATTTACCAGGGCTCTGGAGATATGACAGAGGAAATGTCAATTTAATTATAAGTACTTCTCTCTCTGCTAGCCTGACAGCCAGCTCCAGGGAGACGGTTGTATACACTGAGGAAACACAAAACACCTCAAAGCAGAAATTCAGAGAGTGTAAAGAGATTACCACTGAAATAGTCTTATAACCTACCTGCCAAGATTCAGGTGACATTGTGAAAGAGAAGGCAGAAAGATTGTAAGAGACACAGAGTGTGAATGAGTATCCTTTGGCATTGTTGTCCCCCACCTATAGAGACTGATTGATGCATTCATTATCCCTCAGGGATCCCCGATAACCTTACCAAGGAGGGCCCTCAGTGAATTGGGGACAGGGGAGACCATATAAGAGTATAACATGATGAGACTATGACCAACATCTGAAAGTATTCTATAATAAAATTCATAATGAATTAAAAAATAGTAGAGGAACTAAGAAGTAGAAGGGGGTACAGAGGGAAGTGTGAGGGGAAGGAAAAAGACAGAGTGAGGCAAGATGACTATGATAAGAATACACCTTGTAATCCATAAATTGTCAATAAAAAAAATAGAAGAGGAAGTAGCTGGAAAGAAGGGCCTCAGTGGAGGGGCATGTGAGAAGGGGAAAGGGAGGATGGTGGGAAGTGACTATGATCATGGTATGTTGTCTGTATATATGGTTGTTATTGGTAAATAGCTTAAAACAGGCAAATGCATGGCTAAATAGAAAAGTTGGGAAGGAAGAACTTGTTTTATACTATACATAAGGTAATAAAATATTATTTAAAGTAGGAAAAAGAAATAAGTTGAGGAAATTGGGTAGTCATTTAGAGGGAAAAGAGAACAATGGATTTTAATGTTTTACACACACACACACACACACACACACACACACACACACACACACACACAATGAGTTTTTAGGGCTGGAGAGATGGCTTAGCAGTTAAGGTACTTGCCTGAGAAGCCTAAGGACCTGGGTTCGATTCCTTAAGACCCACTTAATCCAGATGCACAAGGTAGTGCATGTATCTGGAGTCCATTTGCAGTGGCTGGAAACCCTGGCACACCCATTCTCTCTATCTGCCTCTCTCTCTCGTGCGCGCTCTGTCTCTCAAATAAATAAAATATTTAAAATGTGAATTTTCAGATAAATCAAGTACTTAAATGTAACAAGCAAAACTTTAACATTTATAAAGGCTATTTGTTGAACATTTACCTGAGTCAGAGCCAATTCAGAAATAAACCCCTGAATGAAAATTTCATAAACTTCAGTTGATTGTTAATGTTTGCCAACGTTTGGATAAAAGAAAAAAAAAAAAAAACAGGTTGAGATAGTCCACCATGTTTTACTTCTAAAGGTACATGAAATTACCTAAATAAACATTCTAAATATGAAAACTACATTTGAAAGAGGTTTGGCACTGGATTTCTGGCACCACTTTGGAACTCAGTTTTCATATTTCTTGCTTTATTCAATTCAGGATTCTTACATGTATTTAACAATCTCTCATTATAATAGATATACATTTTTACCTAACTTTTCTCTTTTTACATTCACGCAGGGAATCCTACCAACTTTTATTTTAAATCTAGTCATTGGATATCTCTGTTTTATCTGTAAGACAGTTGACTGTATATAAAGCCATTTCTTTGTAAATAATTTTTATTGCCAGCTGTGATTTGACCTGGATGGAAATGAAAGTTCTAGCTCCACCACTTCTTTGGACTTGTAATTATTTTGTCACAAGTTATAGTCTCTACTTAGCCTGGCAAAAGTAAAGCCACAACTTCAAGTTTGCTGTGAGCATAAAGACAAGAGGCCAGTTTGTGCCATTTGTGAGCTGATCAGAACAGACCATCTACAGGAAGACAGACAGAACTCTGGGTTCCAGTTCAATCTGCTTTCAGTCATTTTAGCTCCATACTATGTGCAGATAACTGTGTCCTTTGCAGATTGATGCTGATGTTCCCCCCCCCCCCAAGGAAAAGACAGCCTTAGAACAAATTAAAGGAAACTAGCAGAGCAGTTGGGTAATTGCCAATAAATTCAGTAAATGCATCATGGCTCTGCAGCCAGACAGGCCTATTTTAGGTTCTTGGTTTTGTCAATAGTTAGCTGTTTGACATTGAAGGTAATATTTCATCTTTCTTAACATTAATTTCCTTATTTTTAATAATAATTATTTTATTATAGGGAACCTCACTGACCGATAAAATAGAAATTATGTGACTATGCTCCTTGGGCTTATTTTTGTGATATTAAATAGCAACTAAATTATAAGATCTAGATGTATCTGCTTGGGATATAAATTAGGAATATATAGTCTGAAGATATTTTAGAGATATCATGGTTAATTCTCACACTTACTTGTCTCCTGTCTCTGAGATCCCCTGGGGATTACAAGAGTCTTTCTCTTTCTTGAATTCTTTATTCAAAAAGCAAGTCGATATCTAATGTTTATTCTGATGAATTATACTACTAAAGTTAAACAATAAAACACATATTGCAGAATTTCAGATAGATTTTCTTTTTTTCTGTTTAAAATTTGGATTTAATGATTTATGCTCTCTAGGTAGGCAGCCCCAGAGAATTCTAGCCCAGGGCATTGTAGCTCTGCATATAGTGAAGTAAATGGTTTTCATGTGATTTTCCATGGGGAAATAATTTTAAATTTCCTTCCTCTTGACACCTAGAAAATTCTCTTTTCCTTCCATAGCTACTGAGCTAACATGTTTAAGGGATATTAAATAGCTGAACATCATGGTTAGTAATTCCTAAAAGAAACAAAAATTGTTTGTATTAGAAATTTGTTTAAATTAAATGAAAAATATTTATTTGTTAGTAATCTGCATTATGTTTACTCATCATTGAAGAAATTAACTCTGTAAGTATTCATTTTAAACCTTCTTTGAAAACCATTGTATTGTATAATTTATAAACCTTGCTTTGCAAAATATATGAGCATGACATGATAATGAGGTATTACATTAATATATGCTGGAATGTTAATTTAGTCTGTTGGGATTTATTTCTTTTCAAAAGAACTTAAAATTAAAATTTTGCTCTTTGCCAGACTTACTGGTTTACTGGTAGATGCTTAATGGCTTATAATAGGTAAAACAGCCCTTGCTTATAGCATTGCTGATTTCTACAGTATAAAATTGCCAATGATGACAGACTTAAAGCTACTGAGGTGAAATTACTGATCTCAAAATATAAAGAAATAGGGGCTGGAGAGATGGCTTAGAGGTTAAGGTATATGCCTGCACAGCCTAAGGACCCTGGCTCGATTCTCCAGGTCCCACGTAAGCCGCATGTTCCTGGAGTTCATTTCCAGGTCCCAGGTAAGCCAGAGGCACATGGTGGCACATGTGTCTGGAGTTCATTTGCAGTGGCTAGAAGCCCTGAGGCACCCATTCTCACTCTCTATCTCACTCTCCCCCCTCTCTGACTGCAATAAATAAATAAAAATAAAATTAAAAAAATATAAACACATGAACACCATTGGAGACAGCTCTGTAAAATTTTTTGTGTTATAATCATAATTTTCAAAGATAAAATTATTTTTTGCATATGTAGTATGTATGGCATGTGTGTTGTATACACACATATATGTATAGATATGTCCTGTTGAAAAAAAGTAGAAGCAGGTAGAAATCTCTACAGCAGAAGAAGTTTTATTGGTGGGAAGTTGTAGAGGGACATTGTGCATCTCAGCAGTCGGGACTCTGGAAGCACAAGGTGCTTTACTGGTGGGAAGTCACAAGGGACACTTCGCATCTCAGCAGTCGGGACTCTGGAAGCACAAGATGCTGACCTTTTTTGGTCACAGGGTACCTTTCTCTTCTTTTCCCCAAATCAAATACAATTTTTCATCCTAGTCTTGTATCTTCTACTCTTCCCCTCCTCTTCACAACCCCCACCACCTTAAATGTCCCTTCTACCCAGCCAACCTATAATCAAAGCGCACTATTTATGTTACCCCATATCTTTCATCCTCTCAAGTTCTCCATAGATCTGGCTATAACAGCTCCACACAACTGGAACCAATAGCATGCCTGGAACTTTGGCTATAGGCATTACTCCTAACATTACTCACTTCTCTAACTAAAATACAGGCTGAACCACCCTTTCCCTTTAACTCATCTCTTCTAAGATACCAAGCCTTACCACCTAGTTATTAAAGTCCTCCACCTGTTGGGTCTGTCTTCATCTCTCCCAAATGAATGGCCAGGACTTCCCAACACCATTCTCCACGTGGCTCAATTACACTTGTCATGACACCCCCAGATATGACTTTCTAAAACAAACACACCTATGGATTCTTCTTGGTCTTGATACAATAATAAGGGACAAGATAGATTGATCTACTCACAGTCTTATAAAACTCAATCCTTCCCCCAAAACCATTTGTGAGCCCTTACCAGACAAAACTAACCCTGGCTTGAAAAGCCCCTTCATGTGTTTCTAGTCCTCCCTTCCCGGCACCCCATCCAGTAGGCTCTCTTCTACCTCACAAGTATGAGCTCACTCTTACCACCTTTACCCCACAAGACCACCTAAACCACTTTGTAGCAGATGGGCCTTCTCACACCATCAGCCTCACCAGCATACCTACTTTTAATCTCTCTCAGACCTCTCTTGGTACTCTGTATTGGTGGGGATGGGAGAAAGGCCAGAATGCCTAGCTTTTGGAGGATCCTTTTAGCTTCTAAACAAGCCTTTTCCTTTTCCAGAGGACTCTGCAGCCACCTGTCAGCTCTTAAAATCTACAACCTTCAGGGAATTTTGCTGAAGAGGGTGCTGAAATACTGTCAGAGTCACATGTTGGTAGGTCATACCCAGAGGTATTGTCTTCCCCTAGTAAGTTACTGCTTCTCCCACAAGGCATAACCTACAACCCCATGGGGAATACCAGTAAGCCCACTGAGGAGGGCCCCCAGCGGAATGGGGCAGGGAGGAGGGAAATGATGGTACCAACAAATGATCTGTCCATATGAAGTTTGATCTTTTTCTGTTTTATTTTGTTTTTGTGTTTTGTTTTTTGAGGTAATTGTGGCTCTAGCCCAGGCTGGCCTGGAATGCAATCTATCGTCTCAAGATGTCCTCTAAAATAGCAGTCCTCCCACCACAGCCTCCTAACTGCTGGGATTAAAAGAATCTTCCACCATGCCTGGCTCAAAGTATGTTCTTTTTTTGGGGGGGGTGGGGTTCAAGGTAGGGTCTCACTCTAACCCAGGCTGACCTGGAATTCACTTTGTATTCTCAGGGTGGCCTTGAACTCACAGCGATCCTCCTACCTTTACCTCCTGAGTGCTGGGATTAAAGGCATGTACCACCACTCCCAGCTTCCAAGTGTGTTCTTAATACAAAAAATTAAAAAAGAAGCAAACAAACAAAAAAACCCTCCTACACCCTACCACATTTTTCTTGATACTAATATTTTTTTTTCTAACACAAGAAACACACATCATGAATACCCTAACTCTTACAATCCGTCACTACCCTGTCTCTAGGCCACTCCCTTTCTTTATGGTACACTCAACAAAACAAAAATGATCTGAAACAGAGGAATATTCCACAAAATAACCCTTTTAGACCCCATTCACCATCTTTTCTATAAAACAGTTGTCTTTTGGATATGTGGGACTTCAGCCTATATATATGTCTCCCCACTAACTGGACAGACACATGCACTCTCACCTTTCTTTTTCCCTCTGTATCCCTTATACCTCCTGACTTCCCCATCCCAAGCACTCCTTTAATCCCAGCACTCAGGAGGCAGAGGTAGGATCGCCATGAGTTCCAGGACAGCCTGAGACTACATAGTGAATTCCAGATCAATCTGAGCTAGTTTCCCCTTGCCTGTGTTTGGCACACTCTCCTGTTCCTGTTGTTCATCTTATATTGGCCAGAGTATTATGTCCACCCTCTGCTCATATCGTGGCTTCCTCTATCATCATGAAGTTTCCCCTCGAGTCTGTAAGCCAAAATCAACTTTTATTTCCCACAAGCTGATCTTGGTCCAGTGATTTTTGCCAACAATGTGAACCTGACTGCAACACTAACATAATATCAAAAAGAAATGCAATTGTTCTTTCTTGCTGGCACACTTAGGTATCTTTTTAGGCATGGCCACAGAAGCAGCCCGACTTGGAGTGGCCATACACAAGGTATCCCTCTGTCCTGCCAGTTATGAGAAACCCTAAAAGAAATCTCAGACCAGTCTGACTATCCAGGATCAACTCAATTCCTTGGCTGTCAAACTGCAGAGTGCTAGGTCTACTCACAGAAGCAAACTGGGGAATGTGCTTCTCCATCTACACCAACAAGTCCCAACTGGTTTGGGATTCAGGAGCTGGGCAAACAGAATTCAACAAACTACTGTCTCAGGATGAGATTTTGGATCCCTCCCAACCTAGTTATTTCCCTTACTCACCCCTTTCATCCTAATTATACCACTGCTTACATTTTTACCCTAGATTCTAATTTTTTTTTAACAGAAATTTCTCCTAGACCATTTTAATGCCATTACCTTCTCCACTACCAGAGACAAAAATCAAAATAGTGCTGCTTCTTCAGCCATTCCAGACTGCTGTCCCATGACTCCGCCCCCTCTCATCAGGAAGTAATATCCTGAGTATTTGGCTTTCCTACTCCTAATATATAAAAAAGTCTGGAATGAAAGAGTTAGTAAATCCTTTCTGCAGGAATTCAGCCCACCTGAATACCACCTCTTCCTTTCCCCACCCCTGCCAGTACCACCCCAACCTTTGTTATCTCCCCCTCCACTCTTCCCTCTCCTTGGACATAAAAGCCCCTGGCCCAAAGCTAGGATGACACATCATGCTTCCAGAGTCCGGATTGCTGAGATGCGAAGTGTCCCTGTATGACTTGTGACCAATAAAGCTGTAGAGAGTTCCACCTGCTTCCCACTTCTATCGTGTGTTCTATGTGTGCATGTGGAGGTCAGAGAGTTGTGCAAGTTCTTCTCTGCTGCTCATCTGTGTATCACCTTGAGATGGAGTCTCTCTGTGAATCTAAAGCTGCAGTATTCATGAATCACATCAATCTCCCTGTCCCTGAGCTTCTCAGAAACCTATTGGAAGCTATGAGTACATATTAATAATATATGTATTGTGGTTCTCTTTGGATAAGCATTTTTGGTTTGGGCATATAAAATGGTATTATTATACCTTTCATGTTGCACAATGCTGTTCTCTTAACTTGTACTATACATTTTTATTTATTTATTTATTTATTTATTTATTTATTTATCTTATTTAATTGAGACAGAGAGAATGGAAAATAGAGAGACAGAGAATGGGCATGCCCGGGCCTTCAGCCACTGCAAACAAATTCCAGACAAATGTGCCTCCTTGTGCATCTGGCTTACGTGGGTACTGGGGAATGAAATTTGGGTCCTTAGTCTTTACAGGCAAGCACCTAAACTGTTAAGCCATTTCTCCAGCCCATGTACTATATACTTTTATGTGATAATTTGTCCAGCGATGTAAGAAGATTTTATAACTTTCTAATGCTACTGCTTAGTGGCCATATGATCTTTGGCAAGTCATGGAGATATTGATAATATGGTCCCATATTATAGGAAGAAATAAGATTACTGTATTAATTAATTTTCTTGTTGTGACAAATTACCTGACAAGAAGCAGCTTAAGGGAAGAAGGGTTTGGATTGGCTTATAGTTCAAGGGATACATGCTGTCATGGCAACGGGGGTACAGTAGGCAGGAGGATGAAGCAGCTGATCACATTGCATCTATAGTTGGGAAGCAGAGAGTGAAGAATGCTAATATCCCTTTATCCTTTTTATTCCATCTAGGACCACAGAACTTGGAATGGTACCACCCACATTTAGGATGATTCTTTCTATCAATCAACTGAATCTACACTCCTCCTCACAGACATGCCTAGAGATTTATCTTCTAGGTGAATATAGATTAGTCATCACAGTTACACTTGGGAAATGGTTTAAATGGCACCTGGCATATGCTAAGCATTTGCTAAATATTGACTTTTGTTACTTTTATTTTAAATACTATTGGGAGATCTGGGCAAAAGGAGATTAACTTTTCAGCATTTGTTAAGTTAGGTACCAAATTGCAGACTACATTTTGAAAGATAGGGTCTCTCCTTGGCCTGGAGCTCATCATCTAGGCTGGACTGGCTAGCTAGTGAACTTCAGACGTTGATCTCTGCTTCCGCAGTACTGGTATTACAGGTGTTCACTGCCATGTTTGGCATTTTATGTGCATACTAAGGATTGAACTCAGGCCTTGATTCTTGCACGGCAAGCCCTTTGCCCACTGAGCTATTTCCCAAGACTCTATGATGGTTAATCTTGATTGTCAATTTGATTAGATTGAGAAAGGCCTTAGGGAGATTAGTAACACCTCTGGGTGTGCCTGTGAGGGCATTTTTGGAGACAATTAGATCATAAAAGCTTTGACCTAATCAATGTTTAATCAAATGATGGATTGAAAATTTGAATAGACTACTGGCAGGTGGTAAAAATGTGGAAGGTAGTATCTGGTTGCAGGAGGTAGGTCACCATGATGTATTTGGAAAAGAGAAAAGGTTAGGCTCTCTTCCTCTAACGGAAACTGAGAGAAGTAGACTGGTTTTTCTTGATGATTACATTTTAAGGGATGGCCTGTAGGTCATGGAGAAAGATATCCCTGGATCTCCTGGATTGTAAAACTGACAAGAAGCTTTTAAAAAGATTTACATCTCCAAGGGGAAGAGAAAGCATTTACAATGACAAATGTTCTAAAGTAACTGCTCCAAGAAAATGGAGGTCAGAGGCCTGGGGCAGGACAAAATCTGTTTAAAGTTTAGACAAGCTGATAGGAACTTTAAGGACTTCTTGGCCACTGATTTTGCTTAAGAAATAACCCCTAGTTCAGTCTGGCTGGATCAGAGAGAGCAAAGGGAAGAGTTGTAACAGAAGAGATTAGTGTGGTGGTGCATGGAGACAGGTAAGCAAGTGATGTGTGAGGTCATCTCTAGAAACAGTCTGTCATTCAGAGAGGTGGGAAAGCATATGGAAGTTTTAAAGAGGAATATTGTAAACACCTTTTATTTCTGAAGGGCTAACACTGGCTGCTGGGGCAAAAGGACTCCAAGTAGGAGGAGAGCTTAGCACCATAACCCTGGGAACAGACTATGTGAATCAAGAGTTGAGAACAGGACTGAGATGTGGCTGGATTCTGGAATATTTAATAGGAGAGCCACAGCCTTTTTTTTTTCTTTTGTAAAAATATTTTATTTGTTTATTTATTTATTTGAGAGAAAGAGAGAAGCAGATAGAGAGAATGGGAACACCAAGGCCTCTTAGCCTCTGTAAACGAACTCCAGATGCATGTGCCACCTTGGGCATCTGACTTATGTGGGTACTGGGAATTCAAACCTGGGTCCTCTGGCTTTACCAGCAAGTGCCTTAACCACTAAGCCATTTCTCCAGCCCAGCCCACAGGCTGTCTTGAGGAAGTGGAGAGAAAGAAAGAAATTGAGGTTAGTTACTAGGGGTTTAAACAAAAGGAAGACTGGAGACTAAATGAGGAGTGTGGGCTATCTGGGGCTATGTTCAGTTTAAGATATTTCAAATGAAATGCCTATGATGACAATTGGAAATGTTTGTGAGCAACTGTTTATAAATTCATAACTTAAAAAGTCACTAGGCCTTTATGCTTATATTGATTTCTTACAAGTACAATTTATTTATTACTAAGCATAGGCCTTAAAAATAAATTCTAGCAATAATAGTGCCAAACTCACAAAGAAATCTCAAAAATAATAAGAATGAAATGTGTAAGGAATGTGAAAATTACCAGAATTAAAATGGCATTGCTTTTGTCAAATCTATCGCCATCAATAAGAAAAGGAGGTAGAAAGGGTTCTTATGCATGGCTGTCGGACAGTAATCATTGCAAACGTCTTCCAGAAGCATAAGGTGCACAGAAGCCTCCACAATGTTGAATGACACAGCCTGCCTGTCTGCAAGAACATCTGTGTAGCAACTCTTCAACCTCAGATCTTTACCTCTCTTGTTATTTGTCATTGTGACCAAGGATTATTTCAACATATTTGATGTCATCCTATTTTAGCCTTTAATTTTCATTTATCTCTTCAAATATACTTACAGTTTACTATGACATGTGCAGTCCCATTGCAATGCTACTGCCAAATAAACCTCAATTTTTCTTGGGATAGTCCCTCTCTTTATGTAGGCAGTCCAACATTGAAGAAACTATCAGGGCTGTGAACACTAGAGGTCAGCACTATTACAGAAATAGCATAAGAATCTAGAATGCTTTAACAGTAAGACATTTTGTATGGGCACATTTATTTCAAATTCACTGATGCTAGCAGTAGGAGTCTTCAGAAATGAAAATAAACAAAGCATAACCTTTTCATCGAAGATACTTTATACAAATAAAAATATTTCATTTTTGTAAGGATCCAGAGGAACCATAAGGTGTCTTGGGGGCTTCTATACTATTTGAAAATAAAAACATGAAGACAGATGGAGCAGGGGACCCTCCAAGGCATATTTTCCTCTTGATGTCTTTGCCTAAATCATGCTAGCAGCAATACATTGCATTAAGGTGAAGAAGAGAACAGCCCAGGTTGCCCCAGTTCCAATTTGGTATTCCTTCCCATGGGCAGGCTGCAGCCATGGTGTGTATGCCTCTTCAAAAAGGTGATGTTGTTGCCCCAGGCCCTACTTAAATCAGCTGTAGCTGTTGGCACAAGCAAGTCATGAATGCTTGAGTTGGAGGAGGATAAACTTCTTCCCATCAGAGCACAGAGGAGGATGCAAGAAATACAATGAGAAAAGAAATAGTGGATAAAAGAAGAAATGTACAGAATGGAGGCAGAAATAATGAAACATAAAAGGGCTAGGGAAATGGATAGTTGTATATTACAATATGAGTTTAAGAGACATACACAGTTGTGTAAGAATTATACTATATTGTAGTATATAGATTTTTAATAGAAAATGTCAAGAGTTAATAAACAATTTTAAATGGTAGTTGAAGAACATTATTCAATGGAGATAATGAGTTATTTTGGGGAACCAACTGAGGTCTTTGTGTGTATGTATGAGAGAGAGAGAGAGAGAGAGAGAGAGAGAGAGAGAAAGAGAGGAGATAGAAGCTATTTGTATAAGTACTGCTTCAACTTCATCCTCTGCTCAAATGCTATTTATATCCATATGTATTTATTCAAGCCATCTTGAAAGTAGTATTTAGCAATATGATACTCATAGAATGATATCAGTATATGTAAAAGTTGATTCCTTATATTCTCAATGGAATAGAAGAGGAAATAAAAATTTCTTCATATTTTGTATATGGGTAGATGAATCTGAAGGACATTGGGCTGACTAGCCAATGAGGCATATGTGCTCAAAGTGCCATGAATACAACTTTTTTTGTATTTAGTTGAAGATTCCCCCTTGTCATATTTTATTCATTTACATAATTGTATTAGTCACATTTCTCATTGTGTGGAGAAATATCTGACAAGAAGCACTGTAAGGATGGAAGGGTTTATTTTGACTCATTTCTAGGGCCCATCACGGCAGTGCAGGCATGGTTGTTGGATTGTGAGGCAGTGCTGTTCATGCTGAATTTGTCCATGGTCAGGAAGCAGTCAGAGATGAATGCTCACCTGTTCACTCTGTTAAGAATGGTATTAATTATAGTTAGCTAGGTTTATTTTTTGACAGATTTTATGAGGTTGAGATCTCCTTTATTTCTACTCTGATAAAATGTTGGATTTTGCAAATGCTTTTTCTGTACCTGTTGATTTTTTTTTTTCTGTTAAAGAGATGGATTACAGTCATTGATTTTTTTTTTTTTTCAATCTTGAACTTGTATTGACTATTTGGAACTAATCTCAATTGGTCACGGTGTATAATTGGTCACGGTGTATAAATATTTCTATACATTATTTTCTATAAATACTTTGTTGAAGATTTTTGTATTTGTGTTCTGAGACAAGTTAAGTTTAGGCACTAGGGTCATACTGGCCTCTCAAGATTGTTGTAGGGTATACTCATTCTCATCCTATTACCTGGCAGAGATTACAGACAATGGGCATAATTTCTTTCTTAGATTTTTAGTAGAATTCACCACTGAACCCATATGGGTCTGACACTTCCTTCTTTGCATAGTTGCTAACTATATTTCTTTAGTAGACATAGACCTATCAGGTAGACTATTCCTTATTGTGAGTTTTGGAAGGCTGTGTTTTCAAGGAATTGGATCATTTCCCCTTAGGTATTAAATTTGTGAGTGTAATTTTTTTAGTATTATTTGATTATCCTTTTAATAGATATAAGTAAGTTATGTTTGTGTCTTGAGCTCTTAGTTTGGGTATAGGATATTACTTTTATATATCTTATTAAATTAAAAGTTTCAGGTTTTGTTGATTTTTTTCCCTATTGATATCCTCTTTTAGATTTTATATATTTCTACTCATTTCTATTCCTAGGCTCCTATTTAGTTTTTTATTTAATTTGCTTTTGATTTTCCAGTGTTTAATGTTGATTCTTAGGTTATTTTGGTTCTTTTTAATTTTTAATATCTTCATATTATCTGTCTATTGTTTATGTATGTATGTATGTATGTATGTATGTATGTATGTATGCATGTGTCTAACTATCATATATCTACCTTCCTGTCATCAATGCATCTTGAGTCAAGGTCTCAGGTAATATAGTCTGGACTCTAATTCACTATATAGCCAAGTATGGCCATGAACACCTGGCCCGCCTGCCTCTGCCTCTGCTTCCAGAGTGCTGGGATAAGTGGCATGCATCGCTACCTTTAGCTTTATTCTTATTCTCTAATATATGCATTCAGTGTCATAAATTTTCCTTTAATCATTGCTTTATCTCAATTCCAATGAGATTGATAAATTTTATTTTAATTTATTCAATTTTATTTTTATAGAACTTGAGATTTCTTCTCTTGCCCATGTCTTTATGTGAGTAATTTGTATGAGTAGCTTATATGAGAGGTATTGGGAGATTTTCTAGCTTTCTTTGTAGAAATGTGGTTTAATTCCATTTGTCTAGACAGTAAACTATACTTCATGATTTTAGTATGTAAAATTTACCAAAGTGTGTTCTGTGGCATAAAATGTGGTCACTGAGACAATGTTCCATGTCACTGCAAGGAGAATGTGTCATGTGGTATTATTGTAAGAAGTAGCGGATTGATGTCAATGATATCCAGTTGACTGATAGTGCTGTTGGGTTTAACTTTGTTCTTACTGATTTTCTGCCTTGTGGAGCTGTCCACTGGTGATAGAAGGATGTTAAAGTTTCTAACTATAATGGCCAATTCATTTATATCTCCTTGTAGTTCTATGAGTCTTGCCTTTTCTTATTTTGATGCTTGGTGCTTGTTATTTACACATTAAGGGTTGTCATGTCTTTCTGGATTGTTGATCCCTTCACTATTATTCAATATTCTCTTTAATAACCTTTCCTGCTCTGATGGGAATCTTGGCTGAAATAAACAGAGTTGCTACCTTTTCTTTTGATTAGTTCTAGCATGATTTATCTTCCCCATGTGTTTGCATTTAATCCATATGTATCTTTATGTTTAAAGTGAATTTCTTATAGAAAACATACACTTGAGTTTATATATATATATATATATATATATATATATATATATATACACACATATATATATAATTTATATATATTTATTTGTAAGCAGAGAGAGATAAAGAGAAGAGAGACAGATAGAGAATGGGCACGCCAGGGCCTTTAGCCACTGCAAATGAACTCCAGATACATGTGCCCCTTCTGCATCTGGCTCACGTGGGTTCTGGGGAATCTAACCTGGGTCCTTTGGCTTTGCAGGCAAATGCCTTAACCACAAAGCCATCTCTCCAGCCCCTTAGGTTTTATAAATATATAATTTTTGTTTATTTTTATTTATTTATTAGCAACAGACAGACAGAGAGAGGAAGAGGCAGAGAGAGAGAGAGAGAGGGAATAGGTGCACCAGGGCCTCCAGCCAGTGCAAACAAACTCTAGATACATGCGCCACCTTGTGCATCTGGCTTATGTGAGTATTGGGGAATTGAGCCTCAAACCGGGGTCCTTAGGCTTCACAGGCAAGAGCTTAACCACTAAGCAATTTCTCCAGCCCTTACGTTATATTTTTAGCACATCTTGACATGTGTTAGTATTGGTATTCAAAGTGACAGTCCAAATCATTATATTAGCTCCAACAAAGTTGTTATTGGTTTCTGTTTGTTGCCCTTTTATTTCTTCTCATTATTATTTTTTTGTTTCATACTTTTCCTGTCCTCTATGGTTTTACTTGAGTATTTCATAGGACTTTAGGTTCCCTTTTATGCTTTATTTACAACATACATTTACAACAAATTCAATTTGACTTTCAAAGTAGGTGGTACAAGTACCTTATAGCAACCAAATAATATTCACTCTTCTTCTTTCCATCCATTACTGTCACACACTTTACTTGAATATAGGCCTAAGTAGATAGATGTAGATAATAAATAAGAATACATAGATGGATTGTTGTCATTACTATTAGTACATGATTAACATTGCATCAGTTAAGAATAAAAATATTTTTAATTTACTTATTTATTCTCTGGTGCATTTCTTTAAAAATATTTTATTTTATTTATTTAAGAGAGAAAGAGGCAAACAGAGAGGGAGAGAGAGAGAGAGAGAGTAGAAGAAAGATAATAGGCATGCCAGGGCTTTCAGCCATTGCAAATGAACATTCAGACATATGCATCACCTTGTGTATCTGACTTATGTTGGTCCCGGGGAATCAAACTTGGGTCCTTTGGCATTGCAGGCAAGTGCCTTAACTGCTAAGCCATCTCTCAAGCTCATGGTGTCTTCCTTTATTTAGAAAGACTTAGTTTTGTCCATTCTGTTAGTTGGGACAAGATGGCTACAGGGAGCTAGAAATGAATACTTCCCTTTCTATAAGTAGATTGGGCTCTGATAAAACTTCAACAAGTAAATCTCTGATAAAGCAGTGTCTCCAGAGAGTAGAGTTTATTAAGATAAGTAGAATGCTTCTAAGCATGATGGGTAATCTTGACTGTAAACTTTATTAGATAATCAAGTAAGAGACACACTATGGACCTGTGTGTGAGGATATTTCCTGGAAGGATTAGCCAGTGGGAAATACTCTTCCTCAGAGTGTGCAGTCCATTTGTTGGCAGTCCAGACACAAGGAGGCCAGAGCAAAGAACAGTCCTGCTTTTGCCTGCCCTTCTTTGTTCCTTGCTGGTAAATACTCCTATCCTGCTACTGCCCTCCTTCACTGACATCAGAACCCATCTTCTTTAGCCTTTCAATGTGGACTGAAAACCAGAGGCACTCCCAGAATTCTCCAGGCCTTCAGCACCAGAGCTGAGGCATCCAGCCTTGGGACTGAGTAGCCACCAAGTTTTCAGACTCTCTAGCCTAGACACAGCCATTGTTGGACTGCCAGGCCTGTGTTTTATAAACCTATCTAGAAATATAATTGTAATATACAGTCATTCTATGGGTTCTGTCCCTCTAGAGAACCCTGGAAAACATGGACTATTTCAGTATTTATTCTGTTTTTGTTTTCCTTTGCTAGAACATAAAATGACTTTTTTCTCTAATATTTTGTGGTAGAATTGTAGTGGGGAAATCTCACAAAATTATGGGCCCTCTCATGGAGGTTTTGTTTCAGAGTTTTTTCCTCATATATCCAGCAATTGTCAATTAGATCTCAGGATTTTCTTTCCTGACACTGGGCTATGTGGAGGTTTCTGATTGTGGGTTTCTATGTTGATGAATTGTGACTCTATCTATGTACCTGTCTATCTCTCCAATTTTTGGGCAGCAGTTTGCCCAGTGACCTCAGTTGTCTGAGGGATTTAAGAACTGTTAATCTGTCAGTTTGTTTAGCGTTTCACTTATTGTTAGAAAGGAGTGGTGGCATTTAAGTTTCTGACTTGCCAGACAAGAAGCCAGTTTACATTAGTTGACATAATCATGGACTAGAGAAGCTGAGTGATAATTAGGAGATGCTAAAAATCATGCCATTATTTATAACATAATTACAATCTTTTAATTTTATTTTTATTTAAAATATTCTATTTACTTATTTGAAAAAGAGAGAGAGAGAGAATGGGCATGCCAGGCCTCTAGCCACTGAAAACAAACTCCAGATCCTTATACCACCTTGTACATCTGGCTTATGTGGGTCCTAAGGCTTCACAGACAAGTGCCTTAACTACTAAGCCATCTCTCCAGTCCTACATTCTATTTAAAAAATATTTTATTTATTTGCAAGGAGGGAGAGAGAGGGGGGGCATGCTTGCACGTGCCTGGGCCTCTAGCCACCACAAAGCAACCCCAGATGCATGCATCACTTTGTGCATCTGGCTATATGTGGATAGTGGGGAATCAAACCCAAGTATTAGACATGGCAGGCAATCTCTTTAACTGCGGAGACATCCTCTACCTCCAGATTTACACTCTTGACTATGATTTTCTGTATTTTCCATTACAGAGTAATTTATATTATATTTTATTTAATATGATTTATTAATGTTGTTATGTTCTAAAGTATGTTTAGCAATTTATAAAAATGCTTATAAATTCTAATTTCAATTGACTATCAGTATTGCTGTCTTAATTTAATTATTCAAGTATAATAAAAAGTATTGAAAATGTACTTCCCAAATTGAACAGTAGCATTGAAAAATGTAAGAATGGAAAGGTTGGTGGCAAGTTATTTCTGGAGTATATTAAGACTTCTGCAAAGACAAGAAAATTCATTAAAGATGCAGAACCTGTTAAGAAACTTGTAAAACACTCAGAATGAAATATAAATTAGCTAATAAGCAACTCCTCTATCATCCTGAGTAGCTCATGTTAATAACTTGATGAAATTGATGCACCACAACTTCCTTTGAGAACCTATGGGCAATTCTTTCATTGGTCCAGTTAGTCGTTACTATTGAATAAGCCTAGCTTGTTGAAAGAGGAAAAGAGATTCAGGTCAGAGCTCTTTCGGGGAATTTTCCCACTACACACAGAGCCCTCTAACTAATAGAAAGGATTGAAAGGGTACATTGCATTTCACTCACAGAAGTAAGGCTTCCTCCAGGAACACTCAAATATAATGGGAAAATGTGGGTGGTGGAAAATGAGTCAGAGCTATCTTGAATAGTCAGAGATGAAAGGAGAAGTGATAACTGTCATAAACTTTAAGTTTCATTGTTTTTTTTCCTGATTTTGTGAAAACAATTGTAAAGACTGATATATATTTTCCTTAAAACATTAGTTCTTAGCAAGGGAATTTTTCTTTCCCATTATTTTCTGGCTGGATCTGGAGTTGTTTTGATTGATGCAATTATGGGGATGTGCCTAGCATCTAAAGAAGGAGTTGTGCTGACACCATCTTATGATTCATGGGCGGCCCTTCCTCATGACGGGATCATGAGTTTCCCACTCTCCATAGTTCTAAACATTCTACCATGCATGGGCGACCCTCACCTTGTGACCAAATAATGTTATTTCTAGTGTCGATAATTCTGAAGCTGGGAAATCTTGTCATAAAATGTTATTTAAAGAAGATTTAAAAAAATCAATTTCTTACAATACGGTTAGGTCTGATAGAGTTTTATATATCCTGAGCACAGGGAACACACTACAGAGGGAAAATGCTTCCTAAAGTTCCTAGTATTTACTTGTCTGTTTGTTATGTTTCATGCAGGTCAGTTTGGTCTGGAACTCACTGTCTAGCAGAGGATCATTTTAAATTTCTGATCCTCCACTCTGTACCTCCTGAGTGCTGGGATTATAGGCATGAGCTACCAAGACTGGGTTACACAATGGTGGAACTGCACCAATGAGCTTCATGAATGCTAGGCACTCTGCCAATTAAGCTACATTTTTAAGCCCCAAAGATCCATTTTGTAATTACATGTTTACTTATTTTGGAATGATTTTGGGTTTCAGAATTTGTTTTAACTCTTTGTCCTTCATTGACAATTCTTATGGACAAACATTTCTTTTATTTATTTATTTTTTTGCATGTGCATAGTATGTGTAGTGTGTCATGCATTTGTGGTAGTGGTCATGGCCTCCATAGCTCATCACCTGATTTTACTTGCAACAAGGTCTCTTACTGGTTCTAGAGCTTGCTATTGATGAGCCCCAGTGACTCTATGGCAGGCATAGCCATACCCAGCTGTTCATCTGTGTTCTGGAAATTAAAACTTGGATGGTCATTATGCCCACAGACATTGCCTCTTCCCCATAACTGTTGGCTACCCCCATAATGCATGACCCACATTCCCCAATGAGGAGAGTCCCTTCAGAGGGGAGAGGACAGGGAGGAGGCTACTGAAGGTACCAACATGAATGTGAAAAAAAAAAAAAACTTGGATGTTCTTAGGCAATCCCCTTTGGCCCTTACATTTATATAAGAAGTGCGCTTAACTTAGATACCATGTCTCTAGTCTCCAAACAACTGTACAATGTGCCCGTGGCCCAGAGCTTTCAGAGAATGTCAGGTAGATTGAGCTCTTCTCTCTTCAGGATGGGGTTCATGGAGAAGTTATCTAAGAGAGAACCTAAACTGAGGCTTGAAGTTATATTTCTCAATATTTTTATTTTATTTTATTTTCCAACAGGAAAATAAAAGGGAACATTTTACTTTCCAATAGGAAAATGAAAGGGAAAAGAAGGAGGAGAAAAACAGCTATATAAAACAATGTCCAGAATAACCAAGGCTGCCTGTTTCACCTGTCCAGTATGTGCATTTTGGGCTTGGGCAAATAACACGGCCTCTTTCTTCTCAATAAATGGGATGATGATGTGCCTTTTATAGGCATTTGTATTAACTACTTAGTACAGTGTCTGGAATACAGGAAGCTTGCAATAAAATTAACTCTCATTAATATTTTTTTGTTTTCTATTTCCTTACCAAATATCATTAGGTCCTATTACGTAAACAAGCTTTGTGCTAAACATTGAAACAATGGGAAGGATGCCTGAAGAAAGAACATGCCATTGACTCTCAAGTGTCTTGAACATTAAAAAAGAGATAACCACTAATCCGTCACTTTACAAAAGATGATGGTGTAGTCAGTTCCATGTTTCTGGGATTAAAATATAAACCAGGCACAGTTTAACAGAGGAAGGAATTTACTTTAAACTTACAGATCCAGGGTGGGGGGGAAGTTCCATCAGTGGTGGAAGAGTTGCTTCCTTACATCCAAGCCGAGAGAAACAACCCACCAATAAGCAAAAACTAAATGCAGCAAGGACAAATGGGCAGCAAAGCAGCAGAGCCCCAGCCAGAGCAGGCTGCTTTGCACGCTTTTGAGCTGGAAATCAGACCTGGCCCCAAACATACGTTATGGGCTAGATCCCAGTGACTTCTCTTTCAGCCAGGTGGCTGGCAACAAACTTTAATAATAAAACATCTGAGTCTATACAGGATATCATTCAAACTACCACATTCTACCCCCAGACATTAAAAAGAGATTATCTTTGATCTTATCACCACTAATCTATCACTTTATAAATGATGGTATTGGCTATTTGAAGGGCTTAGAGTATATAGAGTTTGGATGCATTTCCCATGAAGTGTCCAAAGGCTGTTGGTGCTATAGATCTCTTTTTGTCAAAGATGGGTGGAAGTTGCAGGAAGCTTACTTTCTTCACCCTCTTACACAAATGAAGGGTCCTTTGGCAGAGGGCTAAGAAGTCAGTGAAGGAAACATTTGGTGGTGTCTTAGTACCACTGGTAAAGAACTAAAAGATACCTGTTGAAAACCCTTTGCCCGACTTCTCTAATGGTTTCATTATTTGTCATATAACTTTAGAAAATGTTCAATCCATCTTTGCAGCCCGTGGCAAAGACTTTTAGCTGTCCTTGGAAATCCATTCTCCTTTTTCCCCCCAGCTCAAAGTTAGACTACATTTAATAGCCTTCTTTGCAGTTAGGTGAAGCCATGTGACCAAGCTTTAGGCCATCACTAGAATGATGGATGCACTTCTAGGCCTGACACATAAAATACCCTAAGTTGTGCCTTCATGTTCCCTTTACTTTATGGTTGAGCAAGATCATAAGCTTCAGGATGAAATGGAAGCCATGTGCTTTGAAGATGGCAAGGCCTTTATAAGTCTGGGGCCTTGATTGATTACTTGGAGCAAACTCCCAACCCTATTCCACTAGGAGACATTTTGGGGAGATTCTTTCAAGAAGAAGAAATATATTTCTTTTTCATCATATCATTTGTCTGTTGCTATAGACTACAACTTCTCTAATTAATATAGACTCTGATGAAAATCTAGGACTCAGAAATGATTATGGAATGCTATCAAGACATGTGTGAAACCAGAGAATTTTTCTCAGTGGAAACTATGATAAGTCAATTAACACTTGTTTCTATGATTGCTATTAATATACTAGTTCTGAAATACTTTTCTCCTCACACATAGGAATGAATTGCCAAATCAGGTTCATAGGAACCAGAGATCTCACCCAGTATCACGATTGCTTTATGAGCATGAGAATGAAGGTTTTCAAAAGGCTCGTACAAAAAACCAAGGAGTCTGGGATATCAGATATATTTCTCAAATTTCTTCTTTCCCAAGTTTGATATGCCTCTCTGTCACAGAATAAATGATGTCTAAGGATGGGTCACTGATTCCTCATATAATGAATAATGTTATGATTACTAAATATTTTCATTTTCTGCCCTAGAGAATGCACAGCCCAATAATGTTCCTTGGGGAAATTTGCCTCCTATATCCTGGGTCTCAGTCACTATAGGTGATCCTTATTTAGGGACATCAGGGATTCCTATGAAATATAAGGCTATGGCAGAGATAAAATCTCTTGTTGATGTTGCCTATTTTCCCAGAGGTTGAGGTGACATTGGATTTAAACTTTTGGGGACTATTTTTTTCCCATTGTCTCCCTGATTAAATGGATCCCAGCACCATTATCTTGACTCTTCCCTTACAGTTGTGTAACTCCTTTGGAGAAAGAATGAATAGTTCAATAGGATTTTGTGTATTTGGCTAAAGACTCATTTAGATAAGGCACCTGGATTATATCAGGCTTTCTTTGACTGTTGGTTGCCAGTTTCTCCCAGCAGGTAGTGCTGAAGAAAGAGCGGGTCCAGCCAGTTCCTTTTGGTGCTGAGCAGGATGGTGAATGTTGGCGACCCAGAACCCCCTCCTCTAAGACACCAGAGAGAAAAACACACTGGCTCGGGAGTCTTGTTGAAGCAGGAACTCGTTTTGTTGTATTATGAAGATGTTTATATAGCATTGAGAAAGAGGGTGGGGTCTCAGGATGGGAAAAAGGTGTAGGGGCCAATAGTATTTCACCACGTAAGCAGTAGCTGGGCGGAGGCAGTTTTGGCTTAGGCCTTGCTGAGTCACTCCTAAGCGGGAGTAATAGGCCAAAGACAGGTCACCAAACTCTAGTCAGGCTCAGGAAGTGCCACTAGGCCTCACACCTGGGCCTCTTAGGGTCCAACAGTTGGTGGTATTGGAATCTTTTTAGCACTCAAGGATGTACATATAGGTTTTCTCTTATTTTAATAGCCACAAATGAGCCAATGACCTACGGTGTCCCTTCACAGAAACAATAGTTTAATCAGCTGACATAGCTGGAAGATTTGTTCACTTCTTCTCTAATGGCTTGAGTATCAATATACCCTTTGGGTTTCTAAAAATATTATCAGATATGCCTTTCTAAATCTCATGCTAAAAATCAAAGCAGAATTTACATTCATGTAGTATATTCATGTACATTCATTACATTCATGTAGCATAGAAGGTTTTCTTCATGTGATTTCTCATTTAATTTTTGCACCCTATTGAAATAAGGATGACAGTTTCCTTGTAAATACTAACAAGCCACAGTCTATCTGCCATTGTGTGGTGAAACCTCTGCTTTATGAAATGCCAGCATTGAAGTACAAACTTTCCTCCATTATTTTATTTTTATTTTTATTGTAGAGAAAGGGCATGCATGCATGTATGAGAGAGAGAGACCTGGTGTGCTGGAGCCTCAGCCACTGGAATCAAACTCCAGACACTTTTACCACCTAGTGGGCATGTGCAACCTTGCACTTGTCTCACTTTTGTGTGTCTGGTTTACATAGGATCTGGAGAGTTGAATATGGGTCCTTAGGCTTTGCAGGAAAATGCCTTAACTGCTAAGCCATCTTTCCAGCCCCCCATTATTTTAAATAAGCTAAGAAATAGATAATTTCACTGTTAAGATAAAAAAAAAAACAGAATTAAAGTTATCCACAATCTCACAGTTCAGAGGTGAATAATCAAATGAGAGTCCATATCAAGGACCATTAATTTCCTTGTTAATTGGTAAACATTGTATGTATTATGTACAGCATGATGTTTTAGAGTGTATATATGGATATATACATTGATAAATATTTCTAGTGAGTAGGCTCACCCCCTTTTTTTCAAACTGTTCTCTTTTTTTTTGGAGAATATTCTATTTTACAGATAGAAGAGAATATAGGGGGAAAAGAGGATACATCAATACATCAAGAAGAGAGAGCCAACTGTCTCCCATGACAGGGGTCGCCTCTACCTTATCTGCTCAGGCCCAGAAGTCATTATAGACGAAGTGATGACACAAATATTTCTCTCACAGCCAGCCTGAAAACCATTTCCAAGAAAATGGCAATAGACACTGGTCACTCAAATCTCATAAAAACAGAGATCCACAATTTACTGAGAAAGAAACACTAAGTCCGATCTCTATCTTGCCCACTAAGGCTCAGGGAACATCATGGAAGAGGGGATGGAAAGACTGTAAGAACCTCAGGGTGGGAAGGAATAGCCTGAAACACCATGGTTCCCCCATCCTTGCAGGGACTGACTGAGGCCTCTTGGGCCCACCAAACATACCAATAACCCTACTGAAGACCCTGAGGAGAACTGGGGCAGGGAAGAGGGGGGTCTACATGTGCAAACAATTTTGTATATAAAAAGTCATAAATTAAAATAATGCTAAAAATGGACTTGGCCAAGACATGTCTATAAAACACTGTCATTTTTGTGTTTTTTAAAAATATTTTATTTATTTATTTATTTATTTGAGAGAAAGATAGAAATAGACAGATACAGAGAGAATGGGTATGCCAGGGCCACTGCAAACAAACTCCAGACACAAGTGCCACTTGGTGCATCTGGCTTACGTGGGTCCTGAGGAATTGAATCTGGGTCCTTTTTTTTTTTTTTTTAAATATTTATTGACAACAAAACATACTTACATACCAAAGGTGCGTATTTTTCCCTCCCCTCCCCCCATTCCCCTTTAGAACTCCACTCTCCATCATATCCCCTCCCTCTCTCCATTAGTCTCTTTTTTTAATTTGATGTCATCATCTTTTACTTCTATTATGAGGGTCTTGCGGAGGTATTGCTAGGGACAGCAAGGTCATGGATATCAAGGCCAATTTCTGTCTGGGCAGTTGCATTGTAAGGAGTCGTACCCTTCCTTTGGATCTTCCATTCTATCCGCCCCCTCTTCCGCAATGATCCCTGAGCCTTGGAGGGTGTGTCAGAGATGTTTCAGTGCTGGGCACTTCTCCATCCCTTCTTCTCAGCACTATGTTGCCTTTTGGATCATCCCAGTGGTCATCGCCATCTGAAAAGAGAAGCTTCTCTAACCAGAAGTGAGAGTAGCATTAATATGTGAATATGAGCATTAAGCGTAGTATTTTCCGGGCAGCTTGGTGGGAATAGTATATTCATTTAGATAAGGGCATGCTTTATACCCCTAAGGCTCATGACCTTACCTACCATAGACTTTGCTTAGGTTTTTCAGTACCAGGTATGTATTCCCTCCCATAGAGAGGGCCTTCAGTCCAATTATAGAGCAGTTGGTTACCCCACGAGTAGACATGCCACTATTGCACCCATTCAGTCTTTGGGCCTGTCTGGCCAAATTTGAATATTCAGCGTCCACTGTTTTCACTGCTGATGACTTCTGTCTCCCATACTCTGCATGCAGTGCAGCTTTTTCCAGCTTTCAGTTGGCTGGTCTTTTTTTTAAAAAATATTTTATTTATTTTTGTAGAGAGACACAGAGAGAGACAGGCAGAAAGGGAGAAGGAGACAGATAGAGATGGGCGTGCCAGCAGTCTCAGCTGCTGCGAATGAAATCCAGATGTTTTCGCCCCCTTGTGGGCAAGTGCGGCATTGTGCCCTTGTGTCACTTTGCATCTGGCTAAATGTGGGACCTGGAGATTGGAACCGGGTCCTTAGGCTTAGCAGGCAGGCACCTTAACCGCTAAGCCATCTCTCCAGCCATCTGGGTCCTTTTTTAGAGGCAAGAGCATCTAAGCCATCTCTCTAGCCCAAAAAACTGTTATTTTCCTTAAGATACAGTTCCCCAATTACACTCATTATGACTGAAGATCAAGATCTTCTCATTTTTTCCTACCTGTGACTATCTTAAATTCCTGTGATAGTCCTAAATGCAGTATCGGGAACAACATGGGTGCTGAGGCAAACATCATTATTGCTCTAATTATATGAGTTCAATTTCATAAGCAATGTCATGTGGTATTTATCTTTCTGTATTCTGCTTAATTTACTTAATGCAATGTCCTCCATGGTCACTGTGTCATAAATTGCAGGATTTCATGCTTTTTCATGTTGAATACTACTCTCTTGTATGCATAGGTCACAGTTGCTTTATCCACACATCTATTGATGGATACTTTATTCTATATATTAGCTATTTTCATCCTGTTATAATTTACATGGGACAGATATGTCTCTTTGATTTGGTGGTTTTATTTCCTTTGTACTTATACCCAATAGTAGGAATGTAGGATCATGTGCTAGTTTTATTCTGGATTTTTGGAAGAATCTTCATACTGCTTTCTGTAATAACACAGATTCTTCTGTTGCCCAAGTTAAAGCATTTTCTTATTTTGGTTTTGTTTTTCCATCTCATGGCTAGATAGACTAGAGGTGTTGCCAAACGGAAACCTGTAGACCAAACCCAGTGGTCTGTATACTCCTCTCAAGGGACCCTGAAGAATTAAATGGTGTGGCAGAGATGGTGGCCACAAAGCCTAAGGCAGTCACTGTCTGGTTCTTTGCGCAAGAATATTTTTTGTCCCCTGGTCTAGGTGACCTTTCTATTTCCTTCCCATACCAAGGTTTTATGACTGTATAAATCTGGAGTTCAGGGCATTTTCCTTTGGAAAGGTCTGCAGGACTAATTCCAACAACATTTAAACTTTATTATTTATCAAGAGAAATAAGAAGACCTAATCCTTTATATCTTCATCTTAAATCTCCATTTAGCATTTGTTGTCATAAAAATTAAAATGGATAAGAAGTGTTTTGAGTGTCAACACTTCCAGCTTCCAGAGCACTTACATTCACTGGGACCAAAATGCACACCCATGACATAGATAGTTGAAAGAAAGAAAGAAAGAAAGAAAGAAAGAAAGAAAGAAAGAAAGAAAGAAAGAAAGAAAGAGAGAGAAAGAAATCCCTATCGGAAGGATATTTTATTCCTATCAGGAATACCAGAATTTTATTCCTATCAGGTTTTTGTATAGAAACTTAAAGAAAGGGGAAAACCTGGGAGAGAAATCGCCTTGAGAAATGTCCCACCCCCACCTCTGCAATGTTTCAAGTAAAGACATTGGAAAATGCTGTGTATTTCTTTCTCTAAGGCTGAAGAAACCTGCTGCTTGATTTAAAGCATTAGGAAAGCGATCAGCTTGCTCTGTGATGAAAGTGCTGTGGAATAAACAGCCTCATATGTCTAGCACTTCTGTACTTTCCTTGTATTATTCTCCAGTAAAAACCTTCAGTTTTCTTCCTTTCTTTTCTAGCTTCATAGGTTCACAGCATCTGGTCCCAGCCCATGATATTAATAATGCCAATTGGCAGACAGGTCCCAGAGAGTCCAATTTTAAGAAGGCTGTACTGAGCAATCTTCGTATAATTCTCCTGAGTTTCTTGGTTATTTTTTATTTTTTATTTTTTTATTTTGCTTGGCCCTTTTTTCTCCTTGTTCTGTAGAGCTGCAATTTGCCATTTCTTGCTGCTACTTACATTTCTCCCCTGCTGACACTGTGAATTAAGGTTGTTATTAAGTTATAGTTCTATTCCTTTGTGACAACCCTATCTTTACACATTCTAGGTAGGGACTTCTCAGCAACCTGCTGTTTGTAACACACAAATCAGTAACAAATGCCCCACAATTATTTCATTGTCATCTCAGACATATTGAGCACTGCCAGTGGACTGAGTATACAAAACAGACGTTCCTACCCTCTGTAAGCTTACAATATTGGTCCTTGAAGATAGGTAAGCTCCACAGCAAAGCCATGACACTTAGTGAATGCAGCAATGTAGCAGCCTTGAATTTACCAGTGTAAAACTAAGACCACCTGAAATAGGAATTCTCTAGCTCTGATACCATGGTCTACATTTGTTATTTGGTTATGCTCCTGGTGAAATTTCTCAAGACACTACCTGGCATGCCTCACCTCTCTGAAGAAGGCATGTTACTCAGTGCTGTTGTCAAAGCTCAGAGCAGGAGGGGGGGTTGCAATCACACCTTTGAGGGAGGAGTGTTAGCTGTACTGTCACTTGCTCATGTTGCTGACTCATAGGTCAAAACCAGGTTCCGAGAGTCAGCAATCTGAGAAGATACTGGATTAACATGCTAAATATCTGCGGTGCATCTCATCTTTTGCCAACAGATTATACAGGGAGGGAAAACAAAGGTGGTCAGACACTGAAAGTTTAGTTTTGCCCTCTCCATGCCACACCCCCAGTCAAATAGCCTTGTCTCTGAAATTTGCAGTGTTGGTGATTTTCTCTTTATTTTCCTCTCTGTCCGTATTGCAGGGTGGATTCATTAGTGCCTCTTTGTGTATCAAGGAATGGTTCATATACACCCAGACCACTGAGTCCTGAGCTATCATTTGGATGACATCTGATTGAAGGTTTACTCAAACCATCAGCACTGTGCACGTGCAGATTCCTTCCTAGAGAATGAAGTGCAGATGTGCTCAGGATATGGACCACACAAGTGCCCCAGAAGCATCACTATAACAAATAACTGATAGAATCAGCTCATGTTGAGGGATATCAGTCCATGGTCAGTTGACTTATTGGCTTATTTTATTTGTGGCTTCTTCAAAGCAGTACATATATATGGTAGGAGCTCATACCAGAGAGAAAGTTTCTCATCTCACAGAGGCAAGAAAAAAAGAGAGAGAGAAGAAGGTGTTAGAGCTCCAATGCCCTCCTCAAGAACACCTCCCTTGTTAACGAAATCCTTCTCCAATATTTAGGAAGCCATACCTTTGAAAGGCTCTACCACCTCCCAATATCCTAGTTAAGGCTGGCTGGTGAGGACAGTATACCCTTTAACACATGGGTCTTGGAGGACAGATGGTGGTGATGTCGATATAGATAGCTGTAGGAGAACACTAGCAAAGCTGAAAATGGGACACAGTTCTTTTCTGCTGGAGGGAAATGCCTCTGTTGGGATTGAAAGTACTGTTTGCTGATCCTCCCAAGATGAGGCCAACAGGAGTCTCGAAAGAAGCATTCAGGGAGGCTTAGAAGCTGGCATGGCTCCTTTTAGATCTCCAGCTTCCGGGGCTTCTCTTGTCATACAGGAAGAAACTGCCTCTTCTGGGATGAAGAAGCTGATGAATAAATACTATACTCTCCCACAGTGGACAAGAGGCCCATCATAAAACAATGGGAGGCAGGAAAGATTAAGCCCTTTCAATCTCCCCCTGCCCATTTAGCAGCCTTTGCTTAGCGTTCTATATCATCAAAAATTTAGCATGAAACAACAGTTTGGCTATACAAGGAAAGTGGTTTTCAGAGTTGCACTAAACGGCAGAGCTGAGGAGGGTTGGCTTGAAGCTACAGACAGCAACTTAAGTAGCATCTTGATTTTCCCCACAAAATTCTATTCTTCTTCATTGACGGTATTGGAATGGTAGTGAGTAGAAAGGAAGGTATAATATTTTCCTGATGTGCCTGGGCCTTTAGACTATCTGAGAGTGAAGTAGAGAAAGGGGAGAGATGAGGAGGAAAGGCATCAGGAGGGAGCTCGAGATCCATGGTAGACCTCGACCTCGCTTCCATTCTGTGCATGCTTGCAGGCTATCTATGGGTGTTCTGATGATGCAAGGGATGGAAGAAAATAAAAGAAGCAATCATTTTCCAGAGCAGTTGTGCCTGCTTCCTAAACATGCAGTTTGCCTGTATTTACCTCGTGCCTCACACCACTGCACACCCCTGTTTGGAGCACGAGATTTAAATATCTAGAGTAAGCTAAGCACCTTTGATTAAGAAAGGCATGGTGAACATATGCTTGCAATTCCTCTCCATGCATGGACGCCTCAGTGTGCTTTCTGTTTATTTTATCAGCCTAAATGTTATGCGCTTGGCTGTCATCTGGTGTGTCAGTTGGTGGAGCACACAAATGGCTCCACTTTCTCATTCCCCACAGGCAGGATTTATAATGGCATGATTATGTGTCCAGAATTCAAGCTAAGAGAGGAAGAGGAAAATCACAAGCCCCGTGCTGGAGCTTCGGATGTGACTGAGATTCGGAGTTCCCAGTCTCATGGGCAAGGAAGGGCTCTTCGGCTCCAGATAACAATGAGGAAACCACCAGGTGCTCTGCTGCAAGGTGTGATCAAAGAAATAGACCAAACTGATTTTTAACACCTGGAAATAGATCATCACAAGTATTTAAAGAAACTAATCTGTGGAAAAATAAAAAGGATGAATAGCCCAGATAGTATTATCACCCAATCTATTTTCCTGTGTTATAGGATGGGATGGGGCATTACTACTCGTGTGTGTGTGTGTGTGTGTGTGTGTGTGTGTGTATGTGTGTGTGTGTGTATAGGTGATATGCACATGTGCATGTTTATGCTTGTGCAGGCATGTGTGTGTGCAGAGGCCAGAGGTTGACATTAGCGTCTACCTTTGTCTATTGAGATAGCATCTCTCACTGAACCCAGACCTCACCAATTTGGCTAGTCTAGCTAGCCAGGTTGACCTGGGGATCTACCTGTCTCTGACTTGGGAGCACTGTGATTACAGGTGCATACAGCTATGTCTGACATTTTTAAATGGGTGCTGGGGATTGACTTCAGGTTCTCATCCTTGTGCAGTGCAGAAACTGCTTTAGTGGCTGAGCCATTTTCCTGGTCTATAACTATTGTTTTAATTATGATTTCCATATTATCAATATTTTGTGATAGTATAAAATGATAGATGTTACAAACAGATTCTTAAATACATTTCTCTTCCAAAAATTATCTTTTATTTCAGTCTTCAGAGTTTTTCAGATTATTTTGTTACTTTTCATAGCTTTAAGGATAAATAATAAAATTTAGGATAAAATTGGTCACATGCATATTTTTAAGAACTTAAAAATACAACTGAATGTATGCTCTGCTTCTGACCTGAGAGAGATACTATGGATAAAACAATTCTGAGCTCCAGGTGGAGTACAGAAAAAGCTAAGCATGGCAATACCCTGACTTAACCATATGTTCCAGAATACATTTCACCATTATAATATCATTATGTTATAACTATATTATCATGCATATTAATGTTCCAGTTACTAATATAAGAAATTATTGATTTTTGCTACATATCTGAATTATTTCTTTATAGTGGAATTTATATTTTCCCTAAAAGCATCACTTGTTTTTCTTGCCCATGTGTGTTGCCTGAAGGAACAGCAAGCTGGAGAAAATATAACTCTAATAACCACAGTGAGCAGGATGCTGTTTGGCGGTTGCTCTGTGTAGTGCCAACATGCCGGTAGGCAACATTCTGTCTCCAGTTTGAACTCACCTACTGGGTGGTGTTCATGTGGGCCATTTCTGTCTGCTTGTCTGAGGTAACACATTTGTGATCAAGTACACATTTAAAATTCAAATTTCCATCACCTAGCAGTTCTAGTGCCAATAAAACAACCATTTGCATTCTTATACATCAATTTGAAATGATGCTCGCTCTGTAACACTGTTGAGGAATACATTGCAACCTACTATTGGATCAACACTTGAGAATTTGAACCTTCAGCATTGAAGAAAAATGAAAGATTCCTGATTCAGTCTTATTAACTTCCTAGGGTAGTGCTAAAGCTTATGGGATTTCTGTGAATGACTTGAACAAGCTTTTGATTTCTCTGAGTCATAACACACTTGGGAAATAGTAGCAAAGGTAGAAAGTGGAGACAGATAACAATGCTGCAAAGGTGGAAATAATTTGGAAAAATTTCCTCAGGTTTTGGCTAAATTGCTTAAACTAATTGGTAATCTGTTTGCCGAAATGTCAAACAACTGTGACAAGTTGAAATGAAGTGCTTGGCTTACTCACTTGCAAGTGTAGTTACAAGACTCTAGTGACCAGCTCACATGCCAAGACTGTGACTCATGTCTGCTGAGTGCTGCTGGGAAAACAGGCCATCCACTGAGTATCTCTTCTTGTTATTTAAAGAATGTCTTCACATTCACAGTGCATAGTATAACATTTTCCTCCCTAGCCTTTCTCTACATAGAGGATTCATCTATTTATAACCACTGTATGACATTTTAGATAATTATTCTAAAACCCCTGTTCTTGCAGAACGAATTGTAGTTCCCTGCCAAGAAAAGTTTAGATACCTTTGGTATGTACTTTAGTAAATATGAATTAGGTTAATTAGCAACCAAATTCTATTGGTAATTGATATTAACATTATGATATTATTCCAGATTATTTAATAGAAATGTTCCCCTCCCCACAAACCTTTTAAAGCTCTGCTGACTTTTTTCTTCATTCATTGTGGTAGACAGATCTTAAGATGTTCCTACCACCTCAGCCATGTTTCTGGGAGCTAAGGATGACCTTACCATAAGTAAAGCTTAGGCTCCAACTCAGCAGAGGCACACGTGTGTGTGTGTGTGTGTGTGTGTGTGTGTGTGTTTAAGTTCACTGATTGTGGCAATCTTACTATGTAGGTGAAGACAGTTAAGAGATGCCTATAATGAAGGGTGAATGACTGCCCCTTGGCTGTCATTGCATGTTTAGCCCTTCACTAACTGACTCTCCTCTCTGCATTCACTGCTTTTCCTGGAACACACATCTGATTGTGTCATTTCTCTGCTTAAATCTTTCAGTTGACTCCACAAGCTTCTGACAACTCTTCATCATGAAAGTCACTACCAGAAGCATGAAAAGAAAACTAGCGCATAGAGTTTACCTTCAAAGAAGTACAGGCCTGCAAAGATAGAAGAAAGCTTGCTTGTCTTACCAGCTCTACCGTAACATATATCAACTTTTTTTTTTCTGTAATAGCATCTTTAATAGCTTTCCGTAATAAAATCTGTTCTCATTAAATATCATGTATTCACATAACTGGATAATTCTGAAGTAATCTAGATTAATTTTCCAAAAAAAATGGTAACATGACCCATCTACCCTCATGACAGTGGATTATCCATTCCATCTGCAAAACCTCTTGTAGCAAGTTGTCTGTGTGTTTTCTTTCATCTCTGTGCCTGACATGGAACTCTCGGACACATTAGCTTATATCAATTTTTACTGAACACACATTTCCATATTTTAAAAGTAGGAATAAAATGAATAAAGGAAATGTGTTCGTGTAAAAAAAATGAAACAATTCAAAGATTATCTTGGGGAAAATAAAAATTTGTAGAACTACTCACTTTTTAGACATTAACTATGGATAATGATTCATCTAAATTCAAAAAGAAACTGAGTTTTAAGCTGCTAAAATTACATGATGCATAAAATGCTTGAGTAAATAAGAGTGTAATTCAACATCTGGCTACCTTTTTTGATGTCCCATGTCATAAGGCTGAAGCAATACAGGGAGTCCCATACACGTTTCCAGTGCTCTTGGATTTTTTTTTTTTTTTTTGTGTGTGTGTGTGTGTGTGTGGTGACCTCTCTCCAACTCTGATAAAGTAGTTTTTAAGTTATTTCTCTTTCACTTCTACAAACAGAAATTCATTCTCTGTGAAAACTATTCATGGGAGGTCAGGCAGAATCAGATCAATTTACTTCCACCTTCAACGTACAAAATATTTCTCTGGAATTTAGGGTGAAGTGTTTCCTTCTTAATTCTCATGATTTTCAATTGTCTTATGAAACTTACAAGAGCCTTTTGACCTTATTCTCCTTTCCCAAAGTTTTCTCTCTGACTTTCCACTTAAGTGGAAGAATCTACCTTCTGAACCTCAGCCAACCTACAAATCTATGGAGTGGTTCTATATTAGAAAAACAATCTTTCTGAAATCACAGTAATTTTATTGAAATGAGAAACAAGAAATAAATGGGAAGAGAGAAAAGAGCAGAAATGTATTACCTGTTATTCAGGCAAAAGATTTGATTTGCAACTAAATAAATGATAAAATTGTTGCATCACTAAGTGCAATGCAGTGTCCTGGGTTGGATACTAGAATAGAAAATGTAGATAATTGAAAAACATGCTGAATTCCTAATAAACCAGTAGTTTAGCAAACAGAAGTGTACCAATATCAACTTCTTAATTTTGAAAACTATATTATGCTTATATAAAATGTTAACATCAAGGGAAATTGGGTAAAGAATATATAGCAACTTTTTCTTTGTCAATACTTGTGAAGGACTGGAGCTGAAATTAGTATTGGAATGCTTTTATAAAGAAAACATATGACAAAGGCAACATGATTAGCCTACCAGATCCAAAGACCACAAAACTTCTCAACATGGCCAGGTATGTACATCTACATCACTTAGTGTATAACAAAATATTGTATGCAGAAATGCTCACCTTTACCCACAGCTGGCAAGCATCTTGAACTCTGAGGTCTTATTCATGATATTGGAAAAATAGCTATCATTCACAGTCAGCACTTGATGGATAGTAAACTTAAATTATTTCTTGTTATTCTTTACTGTGTTATTCTTTTCTCTTTTCTTTATTCTCCTTCCTTCCTCCCTGACTTCCTCCCCTGCCTTCCTCTCTCTCTCCCTCTTCTTTCTTTCTTTCTTTTTTCTTTTCCTTTCTTTCCTTTCCTTTCCTTTCCTTTCCTTTCCTTTCCTTTCCTTTCCTTTCCTTTCCTTTCCTTTCCTTTCCCTTTCCTTTCCTTCCCTTCCCTTCCCTTCCCTTCCCTTCCCTTCCCTTCCCTTCCCTTCCCTTCCCTTCCTCTTTCTTTTCTTTTCTTTTCTTTTCTTTTCTTTTCTTTTCTTTTCTTTTCTTTCTTTCTTTCTTTCTTTCTTTCTTTCTTTCTTTCTTTCTTTCTTTCTTTCTTTCTTTCTTTCTTTCTTTCTGAGACAGAATGTCACTCCATAACCCAGGATGGCATGGAACTCACTATGTAGCCACGGCTTGCCTCAAACTCATGATGATCTTCCTGTCTCAGTCTCTTAAGTGTTGGGATTTCAAGTATTAGTAACCACACATAGGTAAATTAAGTAATTTCTTATTTACTATTGTCTTTATTTCATATTGTACTAAAATTTTTACATATTGTCATTAATGGGTCTGAACTGACTCAATAGAATTATCTGGTTCTAACTCACACAGTCCTACAATAGAGACATAGGAGGTCATCATGTATCATAACATGACTATTAGTGAAACTCTATGCCCCTAGGGTGGCATTATCAGGCTTGTCAATGATAAGAGTAAGCCTAGTGGCAGGTGAAAATGGCTACATAATTTTTTAGTTGCTGCTTCCTCTGTTTATAATCAGTAGCAAAATCTTCTATAGCTTGGATGTTGAAAGTTTCCCAAAGACTTGTGTGTTAAAGACTGAGTCTCCAGGATAGCACTGTTGGGAAGGCAGGGGACCTGTTAAATGATTGAGCCTAGTGGGAGATCTATAGGTCACTGGGGTATTCTTCAAAAGGAAATGGTTGGACATCAGCTCCTTCCTCTTTTCCATTTCCTTCATAGTCATGAGAATAATTTGCCTCAGTTTATATCCCCTAGCATTAGCATCCCCTGTCATCCTCATCAGAAGACTAAAAGCCATGTTGCTGTCCAATCATGGAGAGTAATCTGTGTGACTATATAGCAAAACAAACCCTCTCTCTTTATAAGACAATCACCTTAGATATTTGGTTGTAGTGACAGAAGGCCGAATAACTCAGAGTCTGTGTGGCTTTAAAATAAACCTGTGGTAGTTTGAATATATGTCCCCCAATATATTCAGTGTTTTATTAGTTATAGTTTGCATCTGCAATCACCTTGCTAGAGGCAATGTCACTGGGGGCCAGTCTTAAGGTGTGGTGGTGGGTTTGAGATTCCATTGTAAAGATATGCAAAGTGTGCCTGATAGGAGTTCCTGAAGTTTGCTGTGTGATGCTTTTGGCTGTAGTTTTGCTCTGTGTGCTGTGTGGCTGGTTGTTTTTTTCTCTCTCTGCTTGGCCCTGTGAAAAGCAGGCTGCTTCTCCTGCCATTATGGAACTTCCTCTGGATTTGTGAGCTTCAATAAGTAATATCCCTTCCTCCATAACTGTGCCTGGTCTGGAAGTTCATCTCAGTGAACTTGAAGCTGTCTGCTACATTAAAGTGGTACCGAGGAGTGTGGGGTGAGATAAACCTGACCATGTGGATATTCGTCTTTTGGAACCTTTGTTTTGGAGGAATGGCCATGGACTTGGTGCTTGTAACTGAAGATGCCTTCTGGAATGGTAAGCCAAGTTTTATGGACTATTCTGATGAGAGTTTGAGAATGCTAAGTGCAGACAGTATTGAACTTCGAGGCTTGGCTTATGAGCTTTCTAAGGGTAAGGAAAGAGTGCAGAGGACTTTGTTGGAACTGGGCTACTGGCATAAGGGATGGCTATGTTTCACTATCCAGGCCCAGAAAGTTTGATCAAGGTTAAATTTGTAATGGACTGATGTGATTGGCTAAAGATATCGGACTGAGATTTTAAGATTTTAAGTTGGAAAACCTCAAGCAAGTTAAAATTATCGGCACTGAGACTGGTTTTAGGCTCCTGGAGCTGCAATTGTCAACACATTAGCAATCTTAAGGAAGGTGGAAGGAAGGTGGCCTGAGTGCTTTACATTAAAACAATGGAGAGGATGCCTGAGGAAAGACTGGAAGAAATGCAAACTCTTTGGGAAGAGTTGACTGGAGAAGGAACCTGCTTTTCAAGGCTATGATTTATTTTTTCCCTGGATTAAGAATATGGCTGTGTCCTGCACACCTGGTTTTAGTTTTGGAAGCATGAAAAATTCATGGAGTGGTCATAAATTGCACATAGTTCCAGGAGCCGCTGCTGAGATGCGGCATGAGGCAGGGCATGAAGACCCTCAGGAATAGGCTGGAAGAGCCTTTGGAAGATGGACCGTGGTTTGCATGGAGACCTGAAGATGTTTTGGATATACCAGGACTGTGCAAGGGCTCCCATGTAGCAGAGTGTTGGCATGGGATGAAAGTTTTCCCTGGCGACTCTGCCCAGCTGGAGGGGCGGAATTGGAAAACCTGGAGACTGTCAGTCTATGGTTATATTGAACTTGAACTGCAGAAGTTTGATGACTACTGATGGTGGTTGAGTTTGCATTGTTCTAGTTTCTCCTTGCTATGCTTTATACCAGTTAAAATGTTTACTCTGTGCCTTTACATGTTGAAAGTATTTAACTTGTTTGATTTTACAGGATTCACTATCTTAAGTTGATCAAGACTGTGAGAACCTTTGAAATTGGACTGAATACAATTTACAATGTGTGATAGTTATAAATCTATTGGGGGCCAGGAACTAAATTTATTGGGGGCCAGGGGCGGAATGTGGTAGTTTGAATATATGTCCCCCAATATGTTCAGTGTTTTATTAGTTATAGTTTGCATCTGCAATCACCTTGCTAGAGGCAATGTCACTGGGGGCTGGTCTTAAGATGTGGTGGTGGGTTTGAGATTCCATTGTAAAGATATACAAAGTGTGGCTAATAGGAGTTCCTGAAGCTTGCTGTTCCAAAAGCTTGATGCTTTTGGGCTGTAGTTTTGCTCTGTGTGCTGTGTAGCTGGTTGTTTTCTTCTCTCTCTGCTTGGCCCTGTGAAGAGCAGGCCCCTTCTCCTGCCATTATGGAACTTCCCCTGGATCTGTGAGCTTCAATAAATAATATCCCTTCCTCCATAACTGTGCCTGGTCTGGAAGTTCATCTCAGTGAACTTGAAGCTGTCTGCTACAAATCCCCTCAGTAAAGGCAAAGAAATATTAATAGATTTTAATTATTAATGGATTTAACTTTGTACTATAATAACACTTTATTGCTTTAGCTGAATATTAGCATGTTTTTGAAAAATACTGTTCATAGATACCAAAAATAATATATCTATGACTTGATTACCTCTGCTATAAAACTGACTTGACATCCTAAAATGTCATTTTTCCACTGAGGTTAGGCATTCATATACTTAAGCATACAGTATTTAAATTAATGCAGCCATTTAGAAAAATAATAGGAAATATCTAGCTTTGCAATCATTATAACGGTTTAATTATTCAGAAGATTTTTAACAGTGGAATATATTTCAGTAGATGGAGATTATTAATTGTTTTAATGGAGTCATTCACATGGAAGAGAAACTTTCATCTTACAATTAATTTCCCAGTTACCAAGATGTTAAATTAATAAAATATTCACCTCTTTGTCGTGTAATTAATAATGTAGCTGAAATTTATAAAGCTCAATGTCTAATGCATTTAATTTTGCACAGATTATTCACTGATCATACCAAAACTATATGGTTGTGTACAAAAAGCTGAAATATGATACTGCTCACAGGAGAATGTGGCTTTCTCATCAATTTATTCAGTTTACATAGAGCAAGTCCCCTGTCACAACATTTACATCCCTCTTTATCTTAAATTATTCCTATATTTCTGAGTGAAATGCCAAATGATTTGAAAGAAAGTGTTGCCATTCCAGATGCCACCAAACACAACTGGTGCATAAATATTTTTAATGAATATTTTAAATATTTCTTTTTTTATCTAAGTAAACAATATGCTTTTTCTCTCAATTTATCTCATTAGATGCTTTTAGGAAGTTACTTTTGTTGTTGTTTGGTTAGTAATAACTAATTTTGATGGTTCAAGTCTTTATATACTGAAAATAATGGTTAAATCCAGTCACTCCTACTTTTTCCTAAATAAGCTTTAAGAATAAAGCTCTACCTTTAGTCACTAGGTGGTATAATTATATGCTTTACAGTCTAAAATTTTACAAACACACCAGGGTACCTAACATTTTTAGAAATGTGCATGTGTGTAATGTAGGACCTAAAGACATTTGCAAATTTCAATGGAGAAAAATAAGTGAGTCTAGATTGCCTAAGGAGTTTAAATGACTTCAGCATTGATAAAAGGAAATATACATAATCAAATGCAGGCTCCTGCCTCAATCTTTAAAATGAAAGCTCTTTCAAATAAAAAGATAAAGGTTAAATCATAAATACTGAATGAAAGCATCTTAGAGAAAAGTCCTGGAGAGAATTTTGGATGCATGGCTTCTATCTTGATTTTCTGGGGCTTCCTTAACAAATTATCACAAACTGTGAGCTTCAAAAGAAGAAATGTGTTCTCTTGTGGTTCTAGAAAATAGAAATCTGAAATCAGGGTGTCTTCAGGCCAAGTTCCTAAAAGGCCATAGGGAAGAACTCTCCTTTGCCTAGTCCTTGCCTCTTTTGGTTGTCAGTCATCTAGAGCTTTGTCTCCAATCTCTTATCAGTCTTATGGCCTACTTATAAGTGTGCCCATATTTCTGTGTATTTCTGTCACCTCTTAGGAGGTCATCAATAATTGTATTCAAGGCTCTCTGTAATGCACAAAAACCTCATTCTATTTATATATTAACTAAATCTGCAAAGACCCTATTTCCAAGGAACATCACACTCACAAAGTTAATACTTGAACTTGTTTTTTGGGGGGATAGAGTTCAACAAGTTTTGAAGTAAATTTGTAGCCTGGAGCTTTATATATTTTCTTCTTTTTTTATTAAATAGAAACTTTGCATCATGTGTTCTTACCATCATTTCCTCCCCCCCCTTCCCATTCCACTGAGTGCCTTCTTCATTGGGTTTGCTGGTATTCCTCTTGGGGTTGTTGGTTAGGAGTTTTAAGAGCAGTCAGGCACTGTGTGGTGGGGCAATACATCTGGATATGCCTTCCTAATCTGTGGCTCCTACAATCTTTCCGCCCCTCTTCTGTAAAATTCGCTGAGCCATGGTGGATGTATTTAAAGTCTGCTTCAGGGTTGAGCTCACAGAAGCCTCTGGATTTCTGCTTTGGTATGTGTTGAGTATCCTTAGCGTGTGTCTCCTTCACCCTGGAGCTAGTTGTCAGGCTCACCTTGGAAGGAGAAGTCTTGCTCATCTCACCAATTCCTCTGTGGTTTAACCTGGGCCCTGGCTAATAGGTGAGGGTTGGTTTATCTCCTCAGTTCTCACTACCTTATGAAAAAGAAAAACAGATTCTCCAACAGAAAATGAGTTCAGCATAGGTTGAATGGGATATGCATTGGTAATTAAGAGAGATTTTGATGGATGTAGCCCTTTTTTTTTTTTTTTTTTTTTTTTTTGTTAGAGTGGAGTGGGAGCTTGTCTTTGGAGACAATAATCTTGGTCTCCATAGGACTTTGACCTGGTTCCCACTTCCAGCTACGAGTTCCTTTCCACTGAGCTGATCTCTTAGACAATCAGAAAGCTATTGGTTCCCCACCAAGGCTGAGCCACCATTGCCCAAGTGGTATATCTTGTCAGAGTGGTTGTTTTTGTATAACAGTGTCCACTGTTTGCTCACAATGTTGTCTTCTTGGCCATTTTCCTTCAGCAGCTCATACAGTGCTTTCCAGTACAATACAAGGTAATCACCTGGCAAGTGGCTCCTGGAGCTTTTTCTTATGAAAGTTGAAATACACTGGATGGAAATAAAATGTGAGAGCCATTCTATTGGGAATGCTTTTCAGCTGTTCAACTCAATGTGCACAGAGGGGAAGGGACTGTCCAGAGGCACTGCCCACCCATCTCTATAATAACTTACTGATGTTCTCACTTCTCATAACCCACAAACCAAGGGGCATACTAGCAATTCCACTGAGGAGAGCTCTCAGTGGAATTGTGGCAGGGAGGAGGGAAATGATGCTACTAACACAAGATGTGTCCATATATATTTCTACTTAAGAATGAAACAAACAAACAAGAAAAGGGCTGGAGAGATGGCTTGTGGTTAAAATGCTTGCTTGCAAAGTCTAATGGCCTGGGTTTGATTCCCCAGTACTCACATAAAGCCAGACACAAAGTAAAGCATGAATCTGGAGTTCATTATCAGTCACTAGCGGCCCTGGTGCACCTCTCTCTCTCTCTCTCTCTCTCTCTGCTTGAAAAAAATAATAAACTTATTTTTAAAAATAACATTAAAAGGAACTGTAAATATCCATTAGGCAACAGACTTCCATATTACATGAGACACCATTGAAATGACCTACAGTATGAATGGTATCCTCTGCTATAGTAGCATACAAAGCCTTTGCCTGGAATTCAAATCTTTTGTAGAGGTTCAGAATATAATATAAGACACTATCAGGAAATAAATCAAGCCAATGATAAGGTCATAATGAGTATATTGAAATAGGGAAACACTGCAGTTTTTGTCTAAAGCACAGTGTTTCAATCCCACCCCACTTTTTCCTGTAGGAACATAGGCCCCATGGCACTAGGTAACCCATTTCATAAAAACAGAGGATGTGTGCTTTGCTTTTAATGAAAGATGCCCTGATATTTTAATAATAAAAATGTAGATGTTTAAATTATGGAACTTTCCAAGTGCTCAGCCCTAGTCATCTCTCACTGGGGTCCAAGTAATTCAAGTGTATCTTTCCCATATTATGCAAAAATATTTCTAATACTAAGAATTCTGACCTTTAAAGGAAAAAATTGGTTAGGCTTTAACTCAAAAGATGGCATAAACTATATATCTTCTGCATAAGCATACACTAGTGACTTGCGTTTTATTTCACTGTGAAAATGGGAGAATTCAGAAGAGAATTCCTCTAGTATTTACCACAAACTACCATCTGCCTCTATTTTGCTGCACCTTCTACTTTCTTTCCTATTACAATGGATGAATGGCTCATGTGCCTCTCTAAGGACAACTCCTCCACCTGTTTTGTGAATCACAATCCCTGTTTATTACTCAGTCATTGCCCTTGCCATACAGTTCTTCGTCTCCCCTTCAGTCATTTTTTCAGTCTCCCCACACATCAAAATTGCTTAGAAGTGCCACTGCCTGTTCCATTTCACTTGAACACATCCAGTGAGAGTACTATTTCCAAAACTCACTGAAAATGCAAATATTCAAAGTCAGCAAAGATCTCTATTTTGCCAAATTTCATCAATTGTCTTAGCCTCATTTTCTTCAGCCTATATATGACAGATTATTACCTCTTTGTAAATGCAAATTTCCTTGATTCCTAAACAACGATCATCTTTGTTGTGGTTCTACCCCAATCTATTTTGACATGTTTACTTTTTCATGCCATAGAATGTTCAAGTACATGACAATAAATGTTCTGACTTATCCTTGATTTGCCCAAAGCCCACAAATCCTGTGGGTAACAGACTTGAATGTAAACTTGGCCCACAGATGAAGTGTTGGTAGGTTCAGACCTACCTGATAAGCTGGCACCCCCATGGAAGCTTATTTGGAAGGAAGAATAAAACAAAATGTAGCTCAGGAAGGAGGGGAAAACATACCATGGGTAATGAAGCCTGTTGAAATAGCTTGACTGAAATGCATAGGAAGCAGAATAGTTCTCCTCCAAGGCAAAGTGCTTCCTCCTCCTTCAGCCCCTGAGAGGAGGAGAGCGCTCAGGTATAAAGTAGAATGTGCACAGATGTCCTCCTGTGTCTTACACATGGGAACACACCTCTCAATAAACTGCCATTTCCAGTAGGCTGAAGGTCAAGAGGGTCAGAAGAGGGTGGTCATACCAGAAGAGCAACAGAGGTGCCACCATAGGAAAGGAGGCAGCATATGTCTTTGGAGCAGGAAAGCTAGAAAGGCAGATAGATGATCCAAGGGAAAGAGCAGAGCAGAAAGCCAAACCATGCCTGCTATGCACCACTTCCACTAAGCATCTTGGGCAGAGGGTGGGGGAATTGAGGAGAAAGATGTCAAATAGAGCTGAGCTACTTGGTAATATGCTTTCTGTGAGTCTGAAATTATGTCAAAATGTTAACTAAAAAGAAAAAGAAATCTAAACACATAAGCTCCACATATATTTAGTTTTGAAACTCTTACATTTTTTTGACATTTTAAAAAATATGTGAGAATAGACTTTCATTTAGAACAAATATAACAAGAACTCTCCTCCATTTTTGAAGTTTGAATCATGAAAGCTTTTAGACCCCATTCCAATGTCCCTTCTTGCTGTAGGTGTGGACTACAAAGTAAGAAAGCTCAAGCACTCCCTCCATTGGTGTCAGGAGGGAGTTCAAACCACAAGAATTCCCAGCACAGTGTTATCCATCTGCTAGGTACCATGGGAACCACATATATGTGTGGCATCTTCCCTCTCCACAGTTTGGGAAGGGGGATTGAGGAGATGACTCAGCAGTTAAAGGCACTTGCTGCAAAGCCTGATGACCTGTTCATGTCCCCAGTACCCACATAAAGATAGATGTACAAAGTTGTACATGAGTCTAGATGTCATTTGCAGTGGCAAAATACACTGTTATGCCCATTCGCTCTCTTTCTTTCTCATACACAAAAATAACTTTGGGGTGGGATAACTGATCATATGCCCAAACCAGCCCAAAATAGAAGTGTTATGATACACACCAAAAGTATTTAAAATAAAGGATTTAGAAAGAATAAAAGAAAGAAAAAGGAATTTGAGCAAAAAGAATATAGACCATTTGATTTATCCCCAACATCCCTACCTATCTTTCTGAGGGATGTCTTTTAAAGTTATGGCTCATTTACTAGTGCTGTCATAATTGAATTATTGGGAAGGTTTCTAGTGAGCCCTTGTAAAGGAAGAAACATCCTTGAGGACTTCACAGGTTATGTTCTCTCAAATACTACCAAAGCTCAAGATGCATTCTGAAAGAAACAACATATAATGGGATGAACCCATTAGAAGCAGTCCCCTTTAATCCCTACATGTAATCCTTTGTCAGGCACTGGTCAGCATGAAATGATATGATTTTTTGGATATTCACAGACTTTTTGCATAGATCCATTGTCAATACTTATCAGCTGACAATTGTAGAGAACATGCTGTCTGCATGTAGAACAGAGTAAACATGAAGAAAAACAAATCTGATTATGGACTCTTTGCCCCAGGGAAGAGAGAAATCTATTGAGAAGTCCTTAGGGATCATTGATTTTTCAGGTTAATAAAAAGAAATAGAAAAAAAGAAAAGCAAAGAAAAATAAGCAGGAGAAGTAAACAAAAATCCTGAAAACAGATGCAGAACATTGTTTGCATGTACAACATGCTTGTTTATACTCAGAAAACATACTTCTTAAAGCTAAAATGTCACTGGCTATGGGTGAATTCTTAGTTTCTCACAGCATGCAAATCCAGCAATCTGCTTGACATGAGTGACATTCTGAATTTTATTGATAATATGGTTTTGATCTTCGCATATATGTTAAAAGATGTTTGAAAAAATAGTAGGGTAAAATTCTCTCTATATCTCTGGAACTGAATCTGGATTTGATGAAATATCAAATCTCAAACAAAATAATCTTAAAAATCCATTTACCAGAGGGCAGAGAGATAGTTAATAAAGTGCTTTCCTCACAAACATGAAGGCCTGAGTTCTCTCTCCACAATCAAGGTAAAAATGAAAGACATGGTGGAGCATGCCTGTAATTTCAGTACTGGGCAGAGGTGGAGAAATGAGACAAGAGGATCCCCAAAGCTCACTGGTCAGCCAGTGTAGCCTATATGCTGAGATAGTGAGAGAGTCTGTGTCAACAAGAGGCAGGCAGCATTCCTGAAAATGATATGCAAGTTTGTCCTCTGGCATCCACACACACATGCACCTGCATACACATGTACACCTGCACATACCTACCCACATATCATGCATAAATAAGCAACTAACAATAGTTTATCAATCTATAGGAATCGAAAGCAATCAAAAGACAGTGAGTGGGTTTAATGCTGCACTCTCTGAACAACTCTTGAAAGACACAATAGGTTGTGTGGTGTGACAGTCAACATAGCAGTTGGAACATCCTCCAGAATGCTTGTCTCTGGATCATCTCACTTGAAGAAGAATACATAAAGCTTCCATGGATTAGGAAAATGATATTTCAGCCATTCCATTTTACCTGTATCACACATCACACGTTATAACTGTGTCAGCCAAACTAAATTAGAGTTGTTGGAATTAAAGAAAAGGAACACAGAATTTAATAAATGACCAAGAGTAAGAGACTTCTCTGTGAGCCAAAATAGAAGAAGAAAGAATAAAAAGAGCAAACAGCAGCCATCATAGAAAGAATATATTCCATAACAAAAGTCTTCTAGATTACACAGAGGTCTTTCTGGGTGTTTTTCCCCAAATTCAACTACAGCAGCAAGATGAATGAGACTTTCTAGAAACCATCATGACAGAATAACAGATTAAACACAAAACAAATAGTCTAGTGGGTGGGATTGGATCACATGCAAAGAAGGCAGTATATGGTCACTGGTGATGAGGCTTCATTACGATATAGCCACTGGTTGATGATCTCCCCATAGCATTCTCTTCCCAACAAAGAGAGAGAACTTTATACTACTAGGCAAAAGATTTAGTTTGCAAGTAAAAATACGGTCAGCTGTGGTGCATAAAGCCGTGATTCTCTTCAGCTAGCCCTTTCATTTATCTCCTGGACACATGCGGAAATCTTCTAGTTTTGGCAGCTGTTAGAAATCAAGGTAAAAACGGAGGAACCAATCCTGGGAAAGCATCAGTCATGCAGAAGCCTAGACTAAGAAAAATGCCTGAGATCTGCTCTAACTGTGCACATCTTAGCTATATGAACCAACTGATTTTCATCAATTAAATGCTTGTGAGTTATATATATATGGAGAGAGAAAGAGACAGAGACAGAGACAGACAGACAGAGACAGAGAGACTTACACATAAAAATTTCCATCACATGCTGGGCATGGTGACGTACACCTTCAATCCCAGAACTTGGGGAGAAGTAGGAGGATTGCCATGAGTTTGAGGCCACCCTAAGACTACACAGTGAATTCCAGATCAGCCTGAGCTAGAGTGAAACCTCAAAAAAAAAAAAAAAAGATCATCACACTTCATAAAACATTTTTTTCTTCACCATTTACTTATTATATGTGACCATGCATGATATGGTCAATAAAGCAATTTCTTCTCTTCTAGGGCTTACAATAAAGCAAAGGATTCAAAGATAGACCAGGAAACATGGGTGCTTCCTTGATGAGCAGGCACAGAGATATAATGGGAGCAATTAGAAGACACAATATCATGTACATTTGAGTATTCTTGCTTTATTCTCCATAAAACTTCTGGAATTCCCTTATGAGAACCTCTTTCCACTAAGTATTGATAGAATAAGAAATGCAAACTCCCTACTTTATGCTACAGGAATTGAAAGGTTTGAGTTCTTGTTTTTCACACCCAATAAATTCACAAATTGGGTTTCATAGATGAGTTCATTTCATGAACTATTCCTTCCCACAACATACACCTTGGGCAACTATCACAAATACAGATAAGATCACTAGAATTCATTATTATTTGACTCCATGAATCAGCCAAGATGCTGCTGGGCTTCTATTCCATAACTCCTTTACTTCTGTAAAGTCAGTTCTAAGAACCCTAATAGTAATCTCATATTAGTCCTTCCAAGCGTAAAGTAGCCTAACTTGGTTTCTTTTGTTTGTGACTGAGGAGCACCAGCCTGTACTGTAAGGGGTCAAGGAAGTCTCTTGAAGAAAATGACAACAGTGAGCCCTTTCTGTTGTGCAGCCAAAATGGAGCCCATGAAAAGACCTGTATGCATGAAATCACCTTGACAATTACCAAAAGCAAAATGTGAATATAATGCAGCTTATCATGTCTAAGTAAATGAAAAGACCGAAAGGGTAACAGGGTAAAGAAATACAAAGTAAAGAAGAAATCCAATAAATATGAAATTAAAAAAAGGAAAGACAACAGAAAAAGATTAGGGTCCTGCATTAGTTACTTTCCTTCTTGATGCTGTGAAAAAAATAACTGACAGGATGTGATTTAAGGGTGGTAGGGTTCTGTTCAGAAAACAGTTTGAAAAAATACAGTCTACCATGGCAGGAAAGACATGGCAGGAGGAGGACGAAGCAGTGGGTCACATTCAATCCACAGTCAGGAAGCAAGGCGTGATGAATGCTGATGCTCAGCTCACTTTCTCCTTTTAATGGATGGAGTCTAGGACTTCCAGTCCATAGAAGGATATCCCCCACTTACCTCAATTAACCTCATCTAAAAGTTCTTTCTCATACATGCCAAGAAAGTTGTCTCTTATGTGATCTGTTAAGTTGACAAACAGTATTAAACACCACAGGCATTATCTTGAGCTACAGCAAACTGAAGAAACAATTCACAGGAATTTGGAGAACTCCTACATTCAGCCAATAACTAACAGCACATTTCATGACTAACATAAAAGGAGGAATGTGAAACTTAAGTTAGTGGCTAACCACATATGTTAAGAAGAATGTTTCATTTGTAAAGAATTCTTGATGAAAACAGCTGACACAGGTGATTTAGGCACAAGGACATATCTCAGATACAGATATTTTATAACATAGTGTACATAGAGTGCTTTTTGAATAAATCAGTACATAGTTAAATCATTGTAGATATTATTTAAAAATTTATTCTGTTATATCCCAGGGTTCCATGTTTCTAAACCACAATGGTAATGGGGTTGCATAAATCTGCAATTTGGATCCCAAAGACCAACTAGTCATGATTGGGTGCCAAGATCAGAGTAATTATTTGTAATTGACTTCTAGATATCTTATCACTGTGATAATTGCAAGGCAAATGGTATATACTACTAACTAGCACCACCTCTTCTTGTCTCTCCCTACTTCAAATCAATCAGGGTAAAATTATCTTAATTTCAGGATATAATAAAAAAAGAGATCATAGTTCTTCATCTGAGGATGTAAGTTCTCCACCCTATAATTCTAAGAACAATTTCAACCAAGAAGTATAACAGCTATAAACTAAGTCTTATATGGTGTATTATTAAACATTATCATAAAAAAAAAGAATGAAACATTTTCCTCTAGGTCCTGCAATGGAAACATGTACTATCTTCAGCAATAGGGACTTACCATCTAGTTTAGTGGTCACTCAAGAGTCATGGCAATAGCCTATACTGGTTGAGGGGCCTCTTTAGTCTCCCTAACCCAAAAGTCACTTGGGAGGTATCTCATCAGGATATCATGGATGAGATACTCTGACATTTATGATTGCTCATTTACAGGTTTAGGGAACATCTTTATCCATCCACATTCAAACACTCATTCAACACTTTTTAAAAAACACATTTTAATGGGCTTACCAAGCAGTAGTCATCCACTTGCCTTATTCATATATCTTTAGTTTTGACTCATTCTCTCATCACCCCCTTCCTCTACCATCCCCGTGCTCCATTCTTCCTTAAACCTTTCCCTCCCACTATTCCGCCCTCTACTTTTATGTCTATGTGTGTGCGGGGAGGGGGTTGTGAATTATTACTGTGGTTATGCAAATTAAACATCCTGTAGAACTGCCTTCTAAATATCTATATTTGTTCCCATATTTTGTACTGTTTGAGCCTCCATCATAGAACTTTCTTACTACATCAGGCAGAGTGCTTAATGCTGAGATGCATGGCTGGCAAAATTGCTGAGAATAAGTGATACTGTGCATGCAGTTTCAAAAAAAGACATAGATACTGCTCCCTCAAAGGCTCAGGGAACCTATGGAAGAGGGAGCAGGTAATAAAGGTGTGTGCCACCATGCCCAGGCTTCAGTTGATTTAAATGAGACCATATGCCAAGTACATTTAGTAGGCAGAAAGCAAGTGTGGAGTAGTTAGTCATGTGTACTCATTTTAAACTGGTGCTTCCAAACTTATTGGACCTTGTGACAGTCATGTATTGACTCCTTTGTAGAGTTTCACACAAAAGTATTAGGTAGAAACTAATATCTGTATTTTATGTATGCATCTCTATATGGATGTTAGCAAACAACCATAATGATTTATCCTGAAGTTTGGTAAATTTTGTGTGAAACCATTGATTTTATACTAGTCATTTCACATGAAGGAAACAGTGGTTATACTGATAAAATGGAAGATGGAGTATAAATTATTTCAATGGAGACTTAGACATTACTCTGTTTGAAATAGCACATACCGTTCATTCATGACATGGTTATTGATTACCTAGAACATGCTAGTCATTGTGCTTTGTGTGGAAGTTTAACACTGATCAAGTTGTGGCTTTTCTTTCTTCCCAGAAATGTTCAGTTTATAGGAGAGCTGCAAAAGTCAATAGCCATTTATAATACATTTTGATAAATTTGATATTAAGCATCCACTTTTATACTACTAAACTTAAGAAGCAAGTGACCTGAATTCAGCAAGTCATGTTTATACTGCCAACTGAAAGGTAAGTGGGAAATGAATAGAATAATTGCAAAGGTTGGTCAAGTTGTTCCAAAGCGTATGGTATGATGTCCACTGGGGGTAAAGTGGCTACAATAATCAGGATGGATACATTTAATAAAAGGATGTAAACAGATGTGTGTGTGCATAGTATGCACATGTGAGTGTAGATGCATGTGTTAGTTCACATGCATTGGAGGCCATAGGAAAATGTTGAGTATCCTTCTCTCTTTCTCTTCCAATTTGGTTCACTGAGCCAATCATTTTCAGTCAAATTGGGGAACCAGCAAGCTCCAGAGATTCTCCTATCTTCATACCCCTCATCACTAGGGTTCATGGCATGCAGGGCCATGCCTGGATTTTTATGTGGGTGCTGGGAATTGAAGTCAGGTCCTCATGCTTTTTAGCAATCAGTTTTTACCTGCTGAGCCCTCTCCCCAGTCACTGATAGTTACTTTTGTTAATCTAAATAATTTACTTGTACTACCGTACTATCAATTTATCTAGTTTTTTTAGGCAATGATAAAAATTTACTCAGCATTCCTGCATCCAAATCTTTAATTAAAAATTTTTTTTTTTAGAAAAATTACCTTAATATAACATTCATGTTGTGCCTTCAGTAGCCTCCTCCCTGTCTGAAGGGACTCTCCTCATTGGGGAATGTGGGTAGTGCATTATTGGGGTAGCCAACAGTTATGGGGAAGAGGTGATGTCTCTGTGCATAATGACCCAACTAGTGGCTCTAATACTCTTTCTGCCCCCTCTTCCACGAATTTCCCTTAGCCATGTTGGGTTCATTTTAGTTCCATTTCAGTGATGAGGTCTTGGGAGCCTCTGTGTCTCTGGATATCTGTTTTAGTAGGAGTTGAGTGTTCTTTGTGTCTATCTCCTTCGGCCTTGTGTTGGTGTCAGGTTCACCAAGCAAGCTGCACTCTTGTCCACTTCCCTTGTTATTCTATGGTTTCAGCTGGGGCCTTGGTGAGGTGTGATAGGCCATTCTCCCCTTAGGTTCGGTGTCCATCAGAAAAAGAGAAGTAAATTCTCCAATGGAGAGAGAAGTCAGCACCAGATAGATGGGATGTCCATTGTTATTTTAGAGGGAATTTTGTATGTGTAAGCCCTCTTATCGTCCACAATTGGTGGGAGCTTGATATTGGAGAATGAGATCATCTTTTGTACATGGTTTTGACTTGTTTCCCAGTTGCAGCTACAGGTTCCATTCCACTGAGTAGATCTGTTAGCCAAATCAAGAGCAGTTGGTTACCCACCATGGCTGTGTACCACTATTGCACTTGTTTGAGTATCACATCAGGTTGTTTACTGCTGAGTAGCTTAGACTACAAGTTGTTTAGACAGATGTCAGTCATTTTCCCCCAGTCACTCATGTAGCACTCTCTGACACTAGACGAGCTAACTGTCTGGTATTCTATTCTGGTGTTTTTTATAGGATGACAAAATATTCAAAAATCATGAAAACATTAATTTTCAAATGTACACAGTATCAACTTTGTCATAACTTTTTGGGCAAAGCATACCACAAAGCTCTTTTAGATTCAAGGAGTGGAAAATAAGATGCTACATCTATATAGAAGGAACTGCAAAATATTATAACTATTTTTTTTTCATTTTACCAAAAGTCAGTTGCCTCTGAAATACAGCATCAAGAAGGATATGTTCTGGAATTCAAAACACCCTCAGGTTGATGGCTCAATTCATGTAGAGAAAAGGAATTGACTTTCAGCCTAATTTAAACTGCTAATTCTCTATGGGTCAAATTGTGAAGATAGTGGAAACTGCCTGAACCTTGCATAAAAGTATCTCCAATTCATCTTTCTGCTCCTGCATTCTCTGTACTAATACCTTTCCTTTATTTTCTGCATGTAATTAGGAGTTGGATGGTTTTTTTCTTATTAAGAAATATGGAGAATTTGCTTAAAGCTACTTTTGTGAACTTTTAGTTGTTCTCCAACAGGTTTGCATGCTTATTATGTTCATCCCTAAGTACTTAGTGCATCATTTTGTCACTATGACAATTTAAATGTTTGCTTTTTGGGACTCCTGAGGCAGCCAGCCTTGCAGACTGAGCAGCTACTCGGTTCTCAGAATCTCCAGGCTTGAGACATTGTTGGACTGTCCAGCCCATATGATGCAAACCAATCCTTTGTATAATAAATACTCATTTTATTGGTTCTGTTTCTGTGGAGAACCCTGACTAATTTGTTGTCTTGACAACTTTCTTTTCTAATAGTTATTCTTTGTATAGATTGGATGTGATTGCTTTCAGATGTTATTGAATTCCCAACTATCACAATTCTCTTGCTTTTGTAGAACTTTAATTATTTTTGTGCATTTGGATTTTTGAGACACAAGGTCTCACACTGTAGGGTTGGGTGGCCTTAAAATGGTAATCCTCTTGTCTCAACCTCTGGAGTGATAGTCATAAGGCTGAGGACCAAAGTTGCCTTACTTTGTAGGGACCAGACCCAAAACAATGTCAAACATTAACCTCTCCTGTAGAGGCTAGCAGGCAACTCCATGTTGGAAGTAAAGCTGACTCATCAAATGATTAGAAGCAGCTCTCTATTCTTACTTCCTGGTTCTTCCTACTTCTTAGAATTTTTGGTGAATTTTTAGGCTCCAGTGAATTCCAGGTCAGTCTAGGCTAGAGCGAGATCCTACCTTGACTAATAAGCAAATAAAAAAGTTCATTCTAATTTGCTACCTAATTTCTATATGACCTGCACAACATAAAACCCCTGACCCAGAATACTTGCTGGCAATCTGTTTAGGTCACCTCTCTGTGGACACAGGAAGTTTTGTTCTTTCATTTTCTCTCCCTCAAATAAAACTTCAGAGTGGAGAAATGGCTTCATGGTTAAGAGCACTTTCTATACAAACATGAGGGTCTGAGGAAGTCTTAGAGACCACTTGACTTTGATCCCCAGAATCCACTTAAACAGTTGTGTGTGGCCACGCATATCACATATTTATAACCACAGTCCTGTAGGGGAGCAGGGATTAGAGCATTGCCAGGGGGATCACAGGGTGAAAACACTAGTAAGCTTCTGAATCTGTAAGAGATTTAGGCTAAAGCAAGAAAGGGCAGAAGAGTGACGGAGCAGGACACATGATGTTCCCCTCCTGCCAGTGCAGATGAGTGCACAGAGAACCACATGGGCACATACCTGTGCATATACCACACACACTGCACAAACTTGATTAAAAAAAAAAACATCAAAACAAATGAAAAACACTGCTGGTTCACGCTTCATTTTGATTAAGAGACATCAATCAAACTTGCCTCAGAAAACTGGTAACAAGTGTGAGTCACCATGCCTGGCTTATAATTTCTTGTCTTCTGTTTTCAAGTGCACAGTAATTTCAGTTGCAAGTAGTTATAGCTTAATCTCTCAAGATTTAAGTAATCTGTTTCCCTTAGAACTCCTAAAATCTGTATTTGTATTGGCACAGAAATATGTGTGAATGATTTAAAATTAGCTACTAAATGTAAAACATGAACATTTAAGAATAAAAACCAGTATGTATTTGGGTAAGAATATAAAAGTACTATTTTGCAATCATTACATGTAAGAAATATGCTTTTCAAGTGCTAGAATAGACTATAATTCATGTTACTATACATGCCTCTTAAGGAAATGTTGCCAGCTTATGTCTTTCAACCAAGTGAAAAACTGTCTATGATGAAAACTGAAACTCTCATAAGGAAGATTGAAGCTGGTGATGATATCTGAGCCATGTGATAAAATTTCTTTGAAGAACATTGTAGGTTTATATAAATATAATGGTCAACTCAAAGATTATGATGGATCTGAGTTAGTAAATGTAGTGATAAAGAAATATTAATTAACTATTACACTTTAGTCCATACCTTGAAGCATGACAGAAACTATGTTACTCAAGTTTATGCCCAACATAAAGTAAAGTGAAATACCTAATTGAATGGATGGTATAATGAAAATCTAAAATCAACTTGATAGTTTAGAGAGCTGAAACAAGCACACTGACATTTATAGGAATGAAGGCAAACATTAGTATTTTGGTATAGAAATGAAATCATTATAACACGAAGTGAGGGCCCATTGTAGAAACGTGGATGAAGATTTTAGTTCCCAATTATTTCAACTTGAGCCAAGAATATTTTGTTTTATGGTTCACACCCATTTAAGAGCTGAATATAGGCATGCAAGTACATAGCCTGTGGTCAAGGACATGCTTGGCTTATGATATACCCCCTGGGTCCAGTCCTACGTATGAAAAAATTAGTTAGTCCAACACTAGTTTCAACTACTAATAATTCAAGGTACATATCATAAGAATGATATATCTCACTCTGGAAAACTTTATGGTGATTATTGTATGGTTTTGAATTACATTCTAAGAGGAGCTACAATTGGAATTTGTCAAATAAGCAATTGGTTTTGAGGCTTGTAACAGTCTAGAAGACATACCATTGGAAACATCTGAAATTTTGCTGTTGAGAACAAAATGTTAAGGGAATTTCTTTTCTAGGCAGTTTTCCAGGCATCTCTGAGATTGCTCAAGGCCCCCTTCTGTGTCTGTACTGTGGTTTGTATAGTCATTTATTCATTCCAGTAAGAATTATTATATGAAATGCCTATGATGGGCTAAGATCTATTCTGTATGCTAGGTTAAAGAACGATGAAGAGAATAGACAAGAAAACTGTTCTCATGGATCTGAACCTCTGTGGGATCCTTGAGAATGAGCATATATATTACTGACAAGCACTTTAAGAGGCAAAACAGTAGTTTTCTAAGGAGAAATGCCTTAACAAGGAGAGGGTGCTTTAAAAAAATACCTATGGAATCTAAGGTGAGAAGACATTTGAATGTAATGAATGCACAAGAAATTGGCCACAATAAAGGCTTGCCATCCTATGTCCAGAGAAGTAAGGTCCACATTCTTCTGTCATGTGCATGTGCTTGGCTAGTGGCAGGAGCAACGAATAGAATGTAGGAGGAACAATTGGAAATTTAAGTAAAGTTGTTTCTTGTTGGACATTTGTATTGTTGAAATAAGTTTGAGTTTTAGTTATAGTACATTAGAAGTTCATGGAAGTTCAGGTAGGATGTTCCTTGAACAGAATTGTAAGTTGTGAAGATGCTTGTGGGGCACATTGATTATAGAGGAAAGGAATAAAACAGTAAGTGCTTTTGGTGTTTTTCATACTATGTCAGCATTCTTTGCTAATGCCTGTTAATCTCCCTTTAAACTATAGTTTTCTTCAAAAGTAAAGAACCATTACCTTATTTATGTTGTGTCTCACATGTCCAGAAAGCACACTGAGAAAAATATGATATGATATGTATATTCTGTCTTGAAGATTTTAGGTTTATTATATTTGCTTTGCTAAATGGAAAAATTAATATTTTGAAACAGGTGATATCTATTTCTGTCTAGAGAATGAAGCAAAGAAGGCTGGTTTGTAACAACAGAGGAGGGTGGCATAAGACTGTGCAATGTAGAGAGAGGTGTTTCTTTGCCTGCAATGCTATGCAATCTTTAATGCTAGCTTATTCTGCTGTTCTGAATTTGGATATCAAGGGATATTATTTGAATACTTATGAAAATATTGTGTATTTGTGTTTCCTGAAGTTGACTTTTTATTTCAGTTATGTACAGAGTTCTGGGATTGATTCTCATTTTCTATGTACTTCTTGAGCAAAGAAAATACAAATAACGTTATGTTCTGTCATCCCATTCATCATATAAAATGTTGAAGGTAGCCATGATGAAGTAATCAAGTGAGATGTCAAGTGGAAACTTTTGGGAAGACAAGAGAATGAAGGTGAGTTAACATGTTCCTAGCATTTGCTTGCCCAATCATCCCATTAATGATTGAAAAAAATGGCACTGAATCTCACACCTACAGCTTAGAACCCAATTACAGAGTCCAGAACAGTCAGGTATATGCCAAAGAAGAAACTGCCCCCAGGAGGCACTAAGCTACAGTTGTGACCATGTTGGATACAAGTGAACATGATGATCCACTAGTCTCAAAATACTTTGCAATCTCACCTAAACACTTGATTCCATTTGCAATAATGTGACTTCATATGCTATGATGAAATGTTTAGACATCACTTATTACACTTTGGTGGGATTTTATAATAATAGAAATCATATCAAAAAGTTACTATGAAAAAAAAATCAAGATTGTATATGCCATGTTCTTCATTAGAACATCACACTCATGCCAAATGTAAAACAAGTAAAAATACATATTATCTTCAATATGATGGTTATTGTAAGCAGAGAACAAGTGTAAGAAATTCAGTAGTGTTAATCTGGACACTGCTTGCATAGGTGAGAACAGGGTTACTACGAATGACTGAAGTGATAATTTGTGAAGCTTGTTTGTGTGTTACTCATTCCTTCTCTGTGGAGACTAGAAGTGTGTTAAAAGGGAGAATTGGCAGTGGATTTCCTCTATTGGCATTACTATTCATACATATGCTCCATTGATGCCTAGAGATAGCATTATTTTTACCTTACTGTCATCACACTAATCTCTTTTATAAGTGCAAACATTTCAAAATATGAACATTTGGGATTCAGTTTATTCTTCTTAAAACACTCATCTTTTTAACTTGTATTCATTTCCCATGATGTATGAAGTCTGTAGACTTTATGCTACTTAGGATTTGTAAGGCAATTATTAAAAGTCTTTGATATTTATAAAGGATCTGAAGCTTTCAGAGTGATTAATTATTGATTACCCAAATGAATCAACCTATCAAGCTGTAATGAATTTTTAATATTTCAGAGTGAAGTAGTGCCTTTCTTGAAGATTTTTAAAGTTGTATTGTTGTTCTGAGTGATTAATATGCTATCTCACAATTAGATATAATGTATTTCTGGTGAATAGAGTTGTTCTGGTTCTTATATTATATTTGGTTGTTATTTTAAGTAAACCAAGCACATAATATAATTAACAACCATATATTTGTCATTCACACTTTGGTTTTAAATTTATCTTTCAGATGATTTTTTTTGTGTCTGCTGCTCTGTAATAATGAGCCAAAGTTTTAACCTTTCACAAAATCATTTGGATATTTTCACTATTCTAAATATATATGCCAATTAATATAGCGTTAGTTCTCCTATATGCTGCCTACCTCCTCAAAATCAGGTGTGCATGCATTTGTATTTCATACATTGGGGTATTTAGAGTTGAGCATTTAAGCTTTTCGTTGTGTTTCTTAAACAAGACAGAAGGGCAGCACATCATATTACATCAGCTGGGTACTATTGAATATTACCTCCTCAAACAAGAAACCTTCTTTCAAAAGCTTAACAGCTTTCCCAAGTTGCCACTAGCTGGGGTACATGTATTCAAACACATGAGGCTATGGAAGAAATTTCATTCTAACCACTACAGTCATCAACAACAAAGAGCTAGTTGAGAAGAAAATTAATAGGCACATTCTCCTCTCTTAAATTAACATGAATCAATCAATAAAGGTAACAGTTAAACTATGAGAATAAGTAGATGACTAAGAAATAGGGCTGTAAAAAATAAGAAGGACATCAGTGGTTTTCAATACCCTCGTAAAGGCAGATGCACAAAATTTCTTGATCATAAACTACTTTCATATAGGAATTTTTAAAAGTTAATTGTATTTCCAGAGATTAAGTTGTCAAAAATTAGGAAATAAATGTTGAGAGATGTATCAAGAAATGGAAGGGAAGTGGGAAATAAAAATAAAATAGCTTTGGCAAAAAAACAAGTCATTTCCTCCAAAATTTTTATATAGCTTTTTGCAGTATTCAGTTGTCAAAAATTAGGAAATAAATTTCTTTCAAAAATAAAAGTGGGAAATTAAAATTTCATTCTTTTATATATACATGCATATTTCTTTCAAAAATAAACTTTATAATTTCTTACATGCATACCTACATATATGTATGAGCATACACTTGTATATGCATCTATATGTAAACACATGCACACTAAAAGAAAAATACATATATAAATCCATAGATTGGTACTTAATGAAAATTAACATATAATGTATCAAAAGCAAATAATGTCACTAACCCAAAATACTTAGAAATTTTACTAGTGGTTAAAAAAAGTAGTAATGGAAACCTCCTATGATTTAGAGTGAAAAAAATGAAAATATGTAAAAGACTAAGAAAAACACAATAATGTAGGGAATGTTATAAAAATGTTCTCCCAGTCTTCAAATGCATTACAGCACAGGAACTCTTAAGGGATCAGTAACTGGGGTGTTTATGTACGCCATATGGAGTTATTTCCTCTGCAGTGAGCTTGCATTGCTGCTGAAATGGAGAATAAATGTTATGTTAGCAATATTTTTATATAGCTTAGAATTTTTTCTTCTTCTATGCATCTGGATGATAAATAACAGATTCAATTCATCCTACAAAGTGGTTAGTAATAAAATTTATGTGATAACATGATTAAGGATAAAACAAAATTATATTTTAGGAATAAGCATCCCATTTTCAAAAATAATAAGTTTATTTGGTAGGTAAATATATAATTCAAAAACAATGAGAAGAGTTTATGGACCACTAGTCTTTAACTTGAAGCCAAGTGCTGGACATTGCAATGAGCTGTATCTATTAAGCTCTAATTGAACTAAGAGATCAGTGAGGTGGCATTTCTAGAGCTGGTGCTTCCAGAGAATCTTGACAAACCATCCATTTCTTCCTATGCACTCTTCTAACAACTAAGAGCACAAATAGGGTTTATCTTGACATTTTCCATCATATGCAAGAAAGCATTATATTATTTAAAATAATAACTTGTAATCAAAGGAAATTTGAGAATGCAGAAAATTACACAAACAATATTGCATTAACACATTATTAAAACCACTAAAGGCTCACTACTCTCAATAGTGACTGTATCTGTACACATATGGATTCTGTAAGCATGTCTCTGTTTATGAGTTATTATAAGCATGCAGAATTTTACTTTACAACATAGAATCATATTGCTGTATCCCATGCCATGGATTTCTGATGCCTTCTTCTCCAACTGTACTGTAGGGAGGCATAAATCATAGAACTACTCTGTGGAATCCATAGCTTGCTTCCTTCTGGAGTTCTAGCAGCTTTTTGGAGTTCTCTACCTCAGCATTGCTATTACAGGACTCGTTTCTCCCAAGAAACTCTACTCTCCAGTCTGTGGGGACCCAGTGGGCAGATCTTCATGGAGTTCTCAAAGCATAGCATCCTTTTATACACTGGACAACCAGAGAGAGAAATCCATTTTACAGACCCCAAACATTATATGTTTATCAGTATACTGAAACTAATGTTAGAACATTAAAGAATATACTCCTTTAGACAACATAGTGGCAAAAAAATTTGATCTGTTATTGAAAAAATAAACAAGCAAAAATCCTGGTTAAATGGGAGAATTTCAAAATGTTCACAGTCCCCTCATGTTGTAATTGAAAACATAAACTTACATTTATTTGTCAGTCTCTTCAATTAGACTTCATAGTTTATGAAACTGTACATTTATCATTAATTTTTGTGTCATCAATTTTGCACTAATAACACTCAAGTCTCTCTGTAAAGTGAGGTAAGACCTTAAGAAAAGACATTTATGAGTGATCTCTATAACAATCCCTCTAGGTTGTTTATGATTTGATCCCAATTTGTTACAGTTTTTCCATTGACATCAGTTCAAAAGATTGTTTGGCAGTAAACTCTTATTGTTTTTCTTTTCCAAAAAGAAGACTTCTAATAGAACTCATAGTACATGGGTTTACAAAATATTTAATTAAATTAGGTAATTATTTGGTGTGGATGGGGATGAACTTTTCTGAGTTTTCAGTTTTATTTCTGAGAAAGAATACAATGGGCTCCACTGTGGGAAAAGAGTCGTGTGGCTGCCACAGTGTGACCCACAGGCTACATGTTTTCTGCAAACAGAGCACATCACATAGTGTTTATTTCTTACTTAAATGAGTGGATTCATTGAAGAAAGGGGAATTAAATTTTATTGTGTTGCATAGATCTGTGAGTCCTGTTACAAAACTGAACACTTTTATGTTCCAGTCCATACCAAGAAAACCAAAAAAATTAGTGTTTAATTTACAGAGAAATTTAAGAGAAAATATACATGCCGGGTGATTTTTGCATGTTGTTTGAGGGTCTTGAGTGAGTTAATTCCTTTGTATCAAATGATCTGACTTATATAACTAATTATTTTAATGTTCTGAAGAGCTACTGCTCTCAGTTTTGTTAATCTTCTTAAACAATTATTCATATTTCTTTTACCAGGCCAAAGTTAAAATTTTACTTTTTTGACGTTGTTGTTTTGGTTTATGTTAGTTTAGTAGGTAAAGAGGAAAAGAGCATATTACCAGTGTGTTTTTTTGAATGTGTACATGTGAGTGCATGTGTATATGTGTGTCCATATGTGTATGAGTAACATGCATATGTGTAGGTACATACGTATATGTGTGAGTATGCATGTGGAAGCCAGATGTCAATGTCAGGAAACTTAATGGCATTTTCTACTTCATTTTGTTGGGACAGTATCTCGTACTGAACCTGCAACTTACCAAGCCAGTTAGACAAGCTGGCAGTGAGCACCAGGGCTCCTTCTGTGTCCACCTCTTCAGTGCAGGGCTTGTAGATATGCAATGCCACTCTTGACTTTTATGTGTGTGTTGGGAATCTGAATTCAGGTCCTCATGCTTGTTGGAAAAACTCTTCACCTACTAAACCATCTACCTTGCCCACCAGTATGTGCTTCTATTTTTCTCAAGTCTTCCTAATATATATCACTAGAATGCTTAAGTTTTCTGGATATAAATTGTACACAGTTCTTCTTAAATTTCTCCCCAATTGTTTTATCTTCTGCTAATTCTCTTGAACAATCAAGTTTTCTAACTTATGTTGTATGTTGAAATTGAAAAATTGAAACAACAGTTGGAACAACTGTTGACTAGTAACTGCTTTTTTCCTGCATGGCAAGGTTTTCATTTTTTTAAATTTATTTTTAATAGGTATGGACATATTTTGTATGTAAACAACACATGTTGGAACCATCTTTTCCCTCCTCCCTGCCCCTTTTCTGAAGAGGCCTTCATCATTGGGGATGTAATGTAGGTCAACCCCATGGGGCTTGTGGGTTGTGCATTATGGGGGCCACAGTCAGTTATGGGAGAGAGGCAATGTCTCTGTGCATAAAGTCTCAACTTGTGGCTCTAACAATCTTTCCACCCCCTCTTCTGCAAAATTTCTTGAGCCTTGTTGGGTGTGTTTAAAATCTGTTTCAGTGATGGGCTCTTGGAAGCCTCTGGATCTCTGGTTTGGTAGGTGTTTAGTGTCCTTACTGTCCATCTCCTTCACCTTTGTGCTGATATCAGGTACAGCACTCTTGCCCATTTCCCCAATTCCTCTGTGGTTTTTAGCTGGGGCTGGGGTGAAGTGCACTGGATTGTTTATTGCCTGAGATCCTCCTCACATCTGAAAAAGAGAAGCAGAATCTAAAATCTCTGACCTTCATTACATCCCCAATCTTTGTAATGAAGGCATTAGGTCTATGAATTTTCCCCTTAGGACTGTCTTCATTTTGTTCCATGGGTTTTCGTAGGTTGTGTTTTCATCATCATTCGTTTCTAGGAATTTTACAGTTTCTTTTTTTGATTTCTTCCATGATCCATTCATTGTTTAAAAGTGTGTTTTTTTTTTTTTGGCTCCAGGAGTTGGTGGAGTTCTTCATGTGTCTCTTGTTGTTAATGTCTAGATTTAAAGTATTGTGATCTGACATAATGCAGGAAGTTACTTCAATTTTCTTGACTTTATGAAGGCATGCTTTATGTTCTAATATATGGTCAATTTTAGAGAAAGTTCCATGTGCTGTGAAGAAGAATGTTTATTCTTTAGAGTTGGGGTGGGAAGTTTTGTAGATATTTGTTACATCTAGCTGATCTATGATGTTGTTGAGCTCTATTATTTCCCTGTTGATTTTCAGCTTGGATGATCTGTCTTATGAAGATAGTGGAGAATTGAAGTCTCTGACTATGATGGTGTAACTCTGTTGGTGAGGGCTTCTAGAGAGATTGTTATTATTTCTATTTGATTTTTGTTTTCTGTTGTGTTATTTTGCATCATGTTCATCTTTTTTGAGGTAAAATTTCAATTTGAGTTCTTATTTTCTTTTTGCTTCCTGTAATTCATTCTTGCATTTAATCAAGTCTATATTAAGCTTAATCAAGTCTATATTAAGCTTAATCAATTGGTTGTTGAGATCTTCCATTTCTTGACTCACCTTCAATTTATTCATACCTCTTTGGAGGGTTCTAACTTTTTTTTCAATCAAGTTAAGCCTACTGTCAAATGCTGAATGCTCCAGGAAAAAATTCTGTTCAATTTTATTGATATGATTGTTGGTTCTTTGATGGTTTGCTTTCAGTTCAGTGATATATATATTGATCTCATTAGTTGTTGTGTTTTTATTTTGGGAATGAATTCCTGTTGATTTCTCTTTGATTTCATTGGAAGCTTCCATTGTAGGACTAGGCATCCTTGGTGGAGATTTCTCAGTTTTCTGACTTTCCTTGGTTTTTTTGTGTTGTTGTCTACCCATTTTAGGAAGACACTTTATTTTGTTGAAGAGGAAGCAAGTTTTTGTCCTTTGGCCCATGCACTGTCTAACTCAGGTGAACAGGGATGTTGGTACCCAGTGGCCAATCAAGATAACAGAACAAAAGGCCTGATTCCATAGCATACACAAGGACCAGGCCTCCCCAAGAAGGGCACAATGGGACCTACCATGACCAGGCGACTGGGAGGAGCAAGGGAACAGGGATCTGGCCTACTCACTCCACACTGCAGCACCAGCCAGCACACAGACCAGTGCAGGGAACCCAGACCAGGGAGGTGGGAGGAACCAGGAAAAAGGGGTCTACCCTCCTCACCCCACACTGCTGCATTTGCCTGAACACTATCTGTGCTGGGAACCCAGACCAGGGAGTTGGCACATGGTTTTTATTTTAATAGCTCTTCTTGTGTTACTTGATTGCTGTTTTCTAAGTATATAGTCACATCTATGACAAACAATGCTTATTTTGATTTTTCTGTCTCATAATTTCTTTTATTTGAGAGAGGCAGAGAGAGAGAGAGAGAGAGAGAGAGAGAGAGAGAAGAGAGAGAGAGAGAGAGAGAGAGAGTGGGTGCGCCAGTGGCTTCTCAGCCACTGCGAATGAACTTCAGACATGTGTGGCCCCTTGTGGCAAAGTGTGGCATTGCACCCTTGCATCACTTTTTTTTTTTTTTTTTTTTTGGTTTTCCCAGGTAGGGTCTCACTCTAGCTCAGGCTGACCTGGAATTAACTATGTAGTCTCAGGGTGGCCTCAAACTCATGGTGATCCTCCTACCTCTGTCTCCCATGTGCTGGGATTAAAGGTGTGTGCCACTACGCCCAGCCCTTGCATCATTTTTTACGTCTGGCTAAATGTGGGACTTGGAGAATAGAGTGGGCATTCTTACCTTTTGCAGGAGGGTGCCTTAATGGTTTAGCCATCACTCTAGCCCTATCTCATAATTTTTATTTCTTGCTTTTGTTTGCACATGCCCTGACTTGCAGAAGATCACTCCCCTGCCCGCAGTATGGAGCAGGGTCCTCACAGCATCCTGTGTATTCTTCCTATTGCCAAATCATGCCAATAGTACATTCCACTCTAAGTCCATGATAACAGGACCTTTCAGAGCTGCCATTTAGTTCTTGACAAATCATCCCTGAAGGACGAAAGTTCTGTTATCTCCCTTTGCTCCAAAGTGTACTGCACTTTTTATTTTTCTATTTCAGCTATAAATTTGTAGCTATATTCCTACTTAACTGGTGAAAGTTTTAATTTTTGATTTTGTGTTTTTGTGCCATTTCAGGTCAGGTATGTTCAGTAAAATGATTACACCTATGCAAGTAATTATTGCAGCATGCCTTCTCCATTACATTTTCAAAAATTGAAAAGTATGCCATTTGAATTTTAACTTTTTTCCTTCTCTTCTTCTATTAAATTTCCATATCAAATATTCAGAGTTTTCCCTTCATATTTTGGCATATCAATGTCACAGAAACTTGCAGACTGTGGAAGAGTTGGAATTATGTAAGGCAACCACAAGAATTCATCATGCAATTGTCACTGCCCTACACATATTTATAGATTTATAAAATTAATAAAATAAAGGAATGAAAGATTGTAGCTGAGAAAAAGTATTTGTCAACTTTGAAATTTGAAAAATAATTAGCAATTGGTTTATTTTTAATCTTACTTTTAATTATTACTTTTGTTAATTTGCACTTTTTGTATGCTATTGCTTGAACATATATTAATTTTTCCAACAAAGGCACAGATCTTTTTTTAGTACTACCTCTGTCTGTGTTCCCTTCTTCAGATGGATTTAATATTACTACTTTCATTGTTTTCTAACACCATTGATAAAGTCCATTTGAGGCCAATTTATGTCATTTTGTTTTTCTGTCCATACTTGTATAGTAACCTTTTAATTTTTGTAGTGAGTTTTTTATATTAATGAAAGCAAATATTTCTGATTACTGTAAAAACACGTTTTTGATATTTCAGTTTATTCACTCTCTTTGATGAACTTTATATATTCGTCATTTTCTAAGATAATCACTTTGGGATATGGTTTAAACAGCATTAGACCTACTCAGTAATTAGAGAAGACACATGGTGTTGTTCCTCAGCTGGGTGCATAGTGCCGTTTTCCACTTATGTCAGTCCAGTTTTAAGATCCTCAGTGAAGTGTTAAATTATAATGATGATATTGGGCAAGCATTTATTGCTTTTGATTTTAATGGGATTTTCTCTAGTGTTTTCTTTTTAATCATGGTATAGTAGGTTGGTTTATGTTAGATAATATTTAACATGTTTAAAAAAGTACTTTTAGAGCTGTGTTTCCAAAAATATTGAGCTCTTGTTCTGAAAATTAGGCATTCTTATTTCTATCTTGTTATATATCAAATGTCTTTTATCATTACTTTCATATACATTTTTTCATCCAAATATTATATACTTGTACTTTTCCTTTATCTCAATTAGTCATATGAGGAATTTGATTGTCATATGTTATTCCAATGGAAAAAGTGTCTGGCTCTTAAATTTATACTTTATTTTCCTTGTTTTTGTTTTCTGTCTATAAATATCTGCCTTAATTATCCTTGTTTTGTTATTTTCATATTTATAGTTTTTTTCCTGATGTTTCTTGAACTTTTTGGCTAGTTATTTGATACCTATTTTCATTCAATAATGAAAATATTTAATATCGTGGATTATCTTTTTGTTTGTTTGTTTGTTTATTTTTTGAGGTAGGGTCCCACTCTGGCCCAGGCAAACATGGAATTCACTATGTAGTCTCAGGGTGACCTCACACTCTCAGAGATCCTCCTACCTCTGCCTCCCATTTGCTGGGATTAAAGGCTTGCACCACCATGCCCGGCTTTCTTTTTAGTATAACTTTATTCTATAAATGATGTATATAACAGCTTATCATATGCCATTGTACACCCGAAGAAAGAAAACAAACTATAGTTTACTTGAGTAACTTTTATTTTTTACTTTTCATTATTTAATTTCTATCATTTTTATCATTACCATAATAAAGATCATTCCACATTATCATTAATATGTAACTGATATGGATTCTCTGCCAACCAACAGGGTTCTCTAGATCCAGGTACATAACTAGGCATACAAGTTCCACACATTAATCAGTGGCAAAGTATCAGTTTTCAACATAGACATTTTTTCCCACATGGGGTCAGAACATCAGCTGGATCAACTTTGCATCTTGCCACCTACTCATTTCTTCCAAGGAACACTTCAGCTCACATTCTTTTATTTATTTTGCTACCCCAAAGGAGGTGGAAGAATACACTTTGTCCACAGGGAAACTATGATGAAAGCAGAGAAGGAAGACGCTAAAATGATTACATCCTTCTGCATTATACCTTAAGCATGACGATGAAACAAATGCTTTATTTTATTTTTCTTTGTTGTTCATGTTTTTGTTGTTTTGTTTTGTTTTTGAGGTGAGGTCTTGTTCTAAACCAGGACGACCTGAAACTCACTATGTAGTCTCATGCTGGACTCAACCTCACAGCAATCCTACTATGTCTGCCTCCCAAGTCCTGGGACTAAAGATGTGCACTACTATGCCCAGCTGTTCTTTTTTGTTTTTTTGTTTGTTTGTTTGTTTGTTTTTATTTGGAGAGAGAGAAAGAGAGAGAGAGACAGATAGAGAATGGGCACACCAGCAGCCTCTCAGCTGCTGTGAACAAACTTCAGACACATGTTCCCCCTTGTGGGCAAGTGCAGAATTGTGCCCTTGTGTCACTGCATATGGCTAATTGTGGGACCTGGAGAATAGAACGGGTGCTCTTAGGAGGCAGGTGCCTTAACCCCTAAGCCATCTCTCCAGCCCTGTTCTTTTTTTTTTTTAATAGTTGATCTATAAGATTATGATAAAGGCACAAGTCCATTGAGGCACCTGCTTAAACAGGTTCTAATATATCCCCTGGAATTAAGTCTTATGATATAAATATCCTTTAGCAGAAAGAATAACTAAAGAATTCACTTTGGCACTCTAGCTGATATAACTAGAATGAATGTCAATATGTAAACTCAGATGTGAAACAAATACAAAATACATTCAAATTTAATTATATTGGGCTGGAGAGATGGCTTAATATGAAGCCTAAAACCTAGTTCATTTCCCCAGGATCCAACATAATAAGCCAGATGCACAAGGTAGCACAAGTGATTGGAATTTCTTTACAGCAGCTAATGGCCCTGGCATGCCCATTTTCCCTCTCTCTCTCTCTCTCTCTCTCTCTCTCACTGCTCCTTTATCTCTTTCAAATATATAAAATAAAACTTAAAAAAATAATTACATTAGAGGTTGAGTCACTATATCATTTTGAGATTTCCATTATAATCCTATTCCAGGTGTAATTCATTCTCCTCAGTGGCAATTGGTGGGAAGAAGAGGTTCAATTGTAGTGGAAGGAAGGAAAAGAGAGGGTCATGGGATGTGTAGATGATCATTACGCAATATATAGATGGAAATGAAATCAGCAAAGAAAAGTAAAATATAAAATAGAAAAACCTAAAACAAAAAATAAGATAACAGAACAATCCAGGAGACTTTTGGTCTCCCAGAAAATACATGAAGTCTACTTGACTGACAAGTCTTTGAAATTGTTCCAGTTATCCTCCTAATCTCACAAAGGAAAGAGCCAGAAAAGTCACGCATTCAAAGGTTAATAGTTCTAGGGGACATCCTTTCCTGTTCTCATGTATATTATTACAAGTATGGGAAAGGGTATAGAATTTTCAAGTAAAACTAAAGATTTGTAGTGTATGCATTTCAGGCTTGTTACAAAGATCACTAAGTGAATACTAAATATAAAAAGCTTGGTACAGTGCTTGAGTGAGAGTAAACTCCATCTAATGAGCTGTGTTGTTCCACTGTTCACAAGCCTGTGTTAGAAACTCTGTTTCCAAGAATTCGCTTCTTTGTGTACATCTCACAGTGTTGGATAAAAGTTAAGTTCCATGATATTTAAGAGGCAGAAATAAGACTGTAGAGTTCATGCTCTGAAGGTCCCTGTGGGTTAGATACAAGGAGAGATCAATTCAATGAGGCTGGCAGGCCCCATTCCTCAACTGTGTGACCTTTTAATCCAAAGCCACTAGACCTACTGTGTCATGTACAGTTTCAAACTCACAAAGGTAACAACCACAAGGAGGCAAGCACTGTGCATGCTTTTCTACAACCACATGTAGGCAAGCACTCCTATCCACTCCTGCTTTTGGTGCCCCTCTGGCATCTGGGTATCTTAGACTTTCAGATTCCCTTTCTTTTTATTTTTCTTATTTTATCATTCAACTATACCAGGGCTAGTGAAGGAATATTATAGTGTTTTCTTAGGTGATCATTCACTTCTTTTGAGAGAAAGTCTGTAGTAGTGAACTCTGCATTACAATCAGAGTAGCCATGGATTCTGGATTAGTGAAGATGATGACATCCTAGGAAGCCAGGGCCTGGGTAAGGAATTAGTGGTCAGAGACAATGAAAGAGGTAAGGCTAAAGCAAGGAGTTCTGACTGGCTGAAGGTTAGGTTACTCAACAAAATAACAGGATCCTCCTCACATTGGTTCCCTGCCCAGTGGAGTGGAGGCCATTAGGACAGGAAAAGCCATGCAAAAACTACTGATTCTATTTCTACCTGCTGAGCTAACAGTAAGCAGAACACAAAGTTGAATTCCTTCAGGAAGTGTCAGAAGCTCAAGCTATGGAAGAATGTTAATCTTCATTGTATTTTATTCAACTGGATTTTCTCACTGAAGAAGACAGATGCATCTTGGAGCATTACTGTGGATCTTCTGTAAATTTAATCAGGGGGCAACTCCAAAGACAGATGATATCTAGATGTTACTTAATTGCTAGAGAAAGTCAACATTTCATTTAGCAATGTGTTTGCTACTATGCTGTTAATTTTCTTGTATACATTAGTAAAGAACATTGGAAATTTAATTTCAGTTGTCAATTATACTAAGCACTTCCTACATCAGGATTGTAGTAATTATTTAATACTCTGCCCTGATGTATCCCATAAGGATTTTGACTTTTGTTCACCTGTGCAGTGGTCTGGTCCACTGAATTAATATTCTTTTCAAACCTGGTAGATAGGGTATAGCAAACCTACAAACTTCGGAAAGAAAAAAAAATGTGGCAGAAAGTTGGAACTTAATATCACAGGAATTTATGAGTCTGCAATCCTGGTAAAATGTCTATATTATTAGTAATATAAACAGCATGCCCAAATATTCCATTCTCTTTCTTTTAGGTGTAGTCTCATTATATCCCAGGCTTGCTTGAAACTCATTGTATAGTCCCAGGCTGGCTTTGAACTCACAGTGATCCTCCTAGCTCTGTCTGCCAAATACTGAGATTAAATGTGTACAGCATCATGCTTAGCCAAAGTATTACTTTCTAGACAAAATACAACTGTTGTTTGGGCCATCGATAAGAAAGAGGCATAATAAATATGCTATTATATATGTTAATATTAAAATGTATCACTATACTGATAGAATTCCTTAGTATTTGAACAACTATGGTAGCATCATATATTATATAAATGGATAAATGGCATGTAATAATTTCACTGAATATATAATAAATTAATCTGTTCCCTGTTTGCCTACATTAAAATAACTGATTGCCAACATAAATATTAAATGAAAAGGTCAATGGTCATATTTCAGATTAACCCTTCAGTAGACCAGGTGATGCCTATGTGAATTATGTAATAATTACATGCTAAAAATTTTATTTAACTTTTCTAAACTTGGTGGAAATTGATTCTAATTCTAAATCTTTGGAAGATTTTTCATTCCTGAACTGAAAGTGAAGATACCTGATAAACTTTTATTTCAAGAGTTCATTATAAAAATAGTCAGGATTTATATTGGTATTGCCAACATGATGGGAACTGATGATAATGTGACTTGATTACCATTCCAGATCAAAGCTCAATAAATGTGAGGCCATTTTCTACTTGCTCTATCACATTTGGGTTACCTTGTATGTAGTCAGGTGCATGGAATGATAAAAAAATTTCTTATTTAGTGACACAATAAACACTAGTTAGCCTGTCATTGTAGCTACATTGTCAAATAATGATAGAGCTTAATTACCCATTTTCTAAAATCATTACATTTTCTGCTTGCAACTATACAACACTTAGCAAAGGATTCTTCTCATCTTTGAAAAGAAATCAAAGCATTCACATCCAGCATTCAAATCTTAAGAACCTGTGGTGAGAGAGTCACGTCAACTTCTGTAAGAAAATATCCTCTGACAAGTAAGATTTCAGCCACTTTACTGAATGAACTTGACAAGCTGTGATCAATAATTCCAAATTTTCCTGGGATGTTTTCTTATTCATTGTCAATTTCTGAAAAACAGTTTATAGTATAAGTTTCATTGACTTCACAAGTAGATTTAAGAATCTTGATGATGAAATGAGAGATGGATTGACTAATGTATCCAGAGCATTACCACCTATGTATAATTCATTCATACTTGGCATAAGTGTGGGCATCACAATCTGTCAAATTAACAAACACTGGATATGCAATTAATATGGATTTTCAATGGTTATAATTTGTGTAATGGAACAGGAAATTTTTAGTGTGGAAAAAATCGTCAAAAAACAAACTGATCTTACGATCTGTAGTATACTGACTCTCTGGATTATGCCTTTGTTCTTTCTTCAAGGAAAGAAAATAGCATAAGAATAAGCTTACATCATCACCTATAAAATATAACATAAGTGCATTATAATTCCATGAATGGCAAAAAAGCAAGAAAAGCAAAAATATCATACTATATAATGGTATAATAAATTATATTAAGGCAATAAGATTTCAGTTGTCAAGTTATTGGTTTTCCATGGAGTCATAATTAATTCATGTCCTGTCTCTCCTGTGTTCAGAGAAAAATGCATGAACAAGAGGTGTCTTCACTGACAACTCCTCCACTGCCAAGTTCCAAATGAAATGAAACCAAAGCAAGCACACTCCAAATTCAATTCAAAGGAAACTTCAGACACTGCAGCCATTAAGCACACATTTCCTAAATAAAAAATGAGTTGTCTGCAAGCTGTCTTGACATGGTCTGCAAAGGCTCACTGCATAAAAAGGCAGCTCAGTAGATTGTCGGAGAACTCCTGAGAAAAACAACAATCAAATCCAACTTCCCCCTTCCTGTCTTTCCATTTCAGTTTTATCTTGACATAAGAAAAATGCTCCTTCCTTTACTTGGTAAGAAAACCCTTTAGCTATCCTCAAATGACATCTGAAGTTTGCATTTGGATTTTGAAATAGGTTGCCAAAAACAAGAAGGTAATGTATTTATTGAATGAAAAAGAAACATGATCAATGATACATTAGGAGTTTAAAATATTCACTAGCTTTCTTAGGTATATGAACTCCTGGCAATTAAACTCAAAACTCAGAAAACATTTTCAAGTGGCTATACTTATAACAAGCAAAAGAAATCAGGACTCTTGACAGATATGTTTGAATTCCATCTGCACATGTACTGTCTCCAAATTGAGAGAATATATTTGACCTGTATGGTTTCATATTTTTAATGTGAAAATGAAAGTATTTTCCTCAAGATACCTTAAGTTTTACATCAGTTGACATATATTTTAGAAAAATAGTTCATATATCTAGTAAATGTTATGTTGATTGGTTTTAACATGACAATTAATGTAACATGGGTATTCTAGGCTTGCTTTCTTTTAAGTTCCTGGGATTCCCCAGTCATTAATGATAGTCATTTTGAGACTTTCTTAAATAGCTATGTTTGTTTTCTGAAGTTTTGGACTTATAAAACAAAATTATGTAAATCCAGAGATGAGATGGAATGGTATTTGGTTAAATAGGGCACTTCCTGTTTTTGAAATGTAGTAAAAATTAATATATGTTGATCATAGGTTTCTCTTTTTCAAGACTACACAAAGACCATGAAATTGGCAGGTTATTTTAGATTTCCTTCTGTCCATGGCTGCTCCTCCTGTTCCCCACTGTGGGTCTGCAGCCAGGGCTTGGCCAGGGCTTCTGCCTTCCCTGAAGCCGTCAATGAAGGGTGCACATAGGACACGATGACTTTTGCTCTGCATCTCCCCCACTATTTAATCCATTTCCTAATACCCCTTATCCAGGGAAGCGTACTGTATCTATCTCTCTTAACCTTGCCATATGCTAGACAAGGTGTTATAGTAAGTTCATCAAATGAATCTCCCAATATAGCAAAAATTAAAGAACCTATCTAAAATAAAAACATTTACAATTTATAAGTGAGTGCAATAAAGTAGTAAGATTTTAAAAAGCAGCATAACAGAAACAAGTAACATATTCTATATAATAAAATATATAATGAAATATCTGAGAATGTATTTTTTCATTTCTTTATGTATTTAGAGGAGTGGTGGCATACATGTGCCATGTTTAGAGGTCACAGGACAACCTGGGATGTTGGTCTTCCCCTTCTGCCACTCTTGAGTCAGGGCCTCTCATCATTTAGTGTGGCATTCATCAGGTTAGCTGCTCATGAGCTTCTGGGAGGTTATCCTGTCACTCTCTTCTCACCACAGGTATTTTGCGATTACAGATGACCACTGCAATGCAGGACTCCAAACTCAGGCACTCACAATTGCACAGCAAGACCTTTATTTCTACAACCATAACGGAAATTTGACAAGGCATTCACAATAGATCCCAAAAATACCTAGGGAAAATTTAGCCAGTGAAAGTGAATCAGCTCTATAAAGAAAATTATTGAGTACTGATAAAAAAAAAATCAAAGAGAACACAGACACATGAGAGATCTAGGGTTCCTAGACCAGAATTAACATTATTAAAGTACCACAGTGCTGAGCATCTGAAAGTGATGTGTAGATTCAAAGCAGCAGGTACCAAAAAGCAAGGGTGTTCTTCACAAGCAGAATAAATATTCTAAACTTAAAAAAAAATGCCTTGAATAAACAAAGCAATACTGGACCAAAAAGAACACTGCCAGAGGCATTACACACAATTATATTACATAGCTATAGTAATCACAAAAGTATGCTATTGGTATAAGAACAAGCACACAAACCAGTGGAATACAATATAAAGTCAGATATCAATCTGTATATTGACAGATAATTGACTGCTGACAAAAGTGAGAACATACATCAGAGTAAAAGAAATCTTCAATAAAGGGTGCTAGGGAAACTGTATATCCATATTTGTAAAAAAGAAAGAAAAGAAAGAAAGAAAGAAAGAAAGAAAGAAAGAAAGAAAGAAAGAAAGAAAGAAATCAGATTTTGCTCTTTTACCCTATAAAAAAAATCAACTCAAATTAGATGTAGATTTAAATGTAAGATCAGAACTATGAAACTATTAAAAGAAAATGCAGGGGAAACATAATGTTGTTACTTTTCCAGAGTAATGTTCTATAGTCTTTCCCCTATAAAGACATTTTGGATATGGCTGCAAAATGACAAGCAAAATAGGCAAACATTGTTACACTTCAAGGCCCACCCTGAAAAACACACTTTCTCCAGCAAGGCTCCATCTCCCAGTGCTCCACAAACTTCCGAAACAGCACCACCTACGGAGGACCAAGTATGAGACTTAATTACAAACACATGAGGCTATGGGAGACACGGTCCATTCAAATCACCACAAGAGTCCTCAATAAATTCAAAGAACTATTACATGATTCAGCAATCTCACTACTGAGTATTTAGCCAAAATCAGAGTCAGTATTCAAAGAGACACATATTCACTTGTGTTTATTGTACCTTTACACATAATAGCCAATTTGTGGAATCAACCTTGGTGTCTAATAAGGATAAGAAAATGTTACATCTATATGCAATGGAGTATTATATTTAGCCATAAAATTCTGTCATTTGAGGCCACATGGATGGAAAGATATAACATTAAGTGAAATGGGTAATACATAGAAAAACAAATAATTTACATGTAGAAACTAAAACGTTAATCTCAAAGAACTCATTGGTGCTGGGGAGAAAATTCAGCATTTAAACAACTTGCTTACAAAGCCTGATGATCAGGGTCCAATTCCCCACTACCCTTATAAAACTCAAAGTAGCACATGCATTTGGAATTTGTTTGCAGTAGCAAGAGACCCTTGCACACCCATTGTCTCTGTGTTCTCCCATTTCTCCCCCCCTCTCTTTCTTTCTGTCTCCCTGCTTAAGTAAATAAAACAAAACAAGAACTTATTAGGTTAGAGAGATGGTGCAGCAGTTAAGGTGCTTGCCTGAAAAGCTTAAGAATCCAGGTTCGATTCTCCAGTACCCACTTACACCAGATGCATAAGCTGGTGCATGTGTCTGGAGTTCTTTTGCAGTGGCTAGAGGCCCTAGCATGCCCATTATCTCTCTGTATCTGTCTCTCTATCTCTTTCTCTCTCTCAAATAAATAAATAAATAACTTTTAAAAAAGAACTTATTGAATAGAACAGTTATTTCACATATGGTATGGGGGTAGAAGTGATGGCAAAAGGATATTTAATGGGTATATAGGTACAGGTAAGTAAGAGGAATAATTTCTACTATGTTATAGTAGAATAGAGTAAATGGTAGACAATGATGAATTGAACACTTCAAAAGAGCAAGTAATGATGATTTTGAGTGTTCACAACAAAAAAGGAGCATAGGTTTTAGCTAACAGATATGCAAATTATCTTAATCTGATCTTTACAGTATGTAGGCCTGTAGTAAAATACTATACTATACACCATAAATATGTACAACTACTCTATGTCAATAAAAAATAAAAATTAACACAAACAAAATGAATTACTAACATGTACATTTACATAAAGAAATTCTACTAACTAGTAATGAGTATTCGTTTAAAATGTTTCTTTTAGCCTAAATTAAATCTAGATCACAGAAATCTTTATATGCTGTTAGAAAAACTGTGGTTATCAATCCTTTCTCTAATGAGAAGTCAGTATAATTGAAATGGATCTGGACTAATGTGTCCCCTACTCTTAGTGTAATTGGTGAATATAGAAGCAGAAAGCCGACAATGACTATTATGTTTATAGCTCAGTAGTTCTGCCAAATGTGTATTATGCTGGGAAAAATGGTTTTCTATTAAATGCTTTAGCTCCTCTCTAGAGGCTAAAAGAAAGCTAATTTACCTCATTTTATGCAGGGCCACAATTGTTCTGAGCCTGACTTAAATGGTAATAACTTATCCCCACATTCTGGTACCTACTGGAAAACTCCAATTTTTCCCCCATTTGTTATTCTCCCCAGAATATTAAAGGTCCTTATGTACTTTAATAGAATTATGTAATTAGAGTAACTAACCATCCTTCTGTGTTTCCCTAAATTATCATTTTCCAGTTTTTACATGTTTCTTAATGTCTGAAGTCCTGGGTAGAACTGAGACTCTAATGATGTCCTCCCTAATTTGCTGGTCCTGGAATTCTCATCTGTCTCCTGCTTTAGTCTAAATGACTATTTTCTACCAAATTAGTCTGGGGTTAAGATTCATCCCAGATGCCTGAAAGTTAAACCATATTTTCCTTTCATGCTCTTAAATATATTCTCAGGGCAAATGAGGACTAGAGAATAGAAATTTATTGCTCTTCAAGATTTCTGTTTACCCTTATTTACTCACTTTCTTTTTCTTTCAACTGACTTTATTAAAAAATGAGCATTGGAATATTGAAGGCATGGGAGGAATTTATAGTGTGATTAAAAAGAGGGATATGATAGATGTAGGGAGTGTAGGAGCAGAATGACAAGGATGAGAAGGATATTTTCCCAGTTATATATGAGCTTCTTGAAGTTTTTCTGGCACATGAAAAATATCTGATTGAGTTTTGCAGTTAAGAAAAAGAAAAACAGTGAGATAGGAAAAGCTAAGCTAAAAGAGACAAATTGGTTACAAGAATAAAGTGTTTGCAAATCTAGGACTGATTTTAATGACAATATATACCAACTAGGAGGATTGAAAATATATCAAAAAAATTTAGACATCAAAATTCAGAGAAAGCTAGTGGTCTTAGAGATTGTGAAACATGATTTTAGCTAGAGCTTTAGATTAAGAGGGTGTCCATGTGCTTTTGCACATGGGTGTGGCCATAAGTGAAGATTAAGTGGATAGAAAAAAAAGAGTAAGACAGGGTTATCAGCTCATATAAGTATGCTATTTTTACCTTTAATAAACTGACTCGTGCCTTATTTACTCTAATCATAAAATATTTCTTTCCCTTTTCAAGGCACTTTGAGATGCTAAATATGTATTGTTTTCTTCAGACTGCAAAGTGGCACAGAGATATGGAGTACTGTAGAGATGTCCCAAGTACTAAGATAGGGATATGGAGGAATATAGTTCCAAGAACCAGTGGACTACTCCAAACAAATTATGATTGTAGTGGAAAGATAACTTCAGGGGAAATGTTAAAGGAACACTTGGAATTAAAGGACTGAAGAAATGGGCCAATAAATCAGGAATATGTGAGCTTTCAAGCCAACACACACCAGATGGCAACCTTAAGGCAAGTTACAATTTCAGATATTTTTTTGAAGGAAAAACTAGATTCCTAGATTTCCAAACCAATGATTTCCTCTCTTCATATTACATCTGCCATAGCAACCAGTGACAAAGGAAAGAAAATTGATCACCAAACCTTCCAGCTTTCTGTAGGTCATGGCAGTAGCCTACATCAGTATTTCTAACCATGCCCTCAAAAATCATGCATACAAGAACAAATAAAATTAATTGTAATCAACTTTCCCAAAATACTTGGAGCATTGAGTCTGCTGAAAAGTTCAAATTATATGTAATTCATGAAATAAACATACTAAGAACACTTCTGTCCTCAGAGCTGGTTCTCATTTAGAACCTCAGAAAAGAGTAGGAAAAGTGATTAGAGATGTAAGAAAGAATGAACACTATTAAGGTCACATACATTAACAGTTAATATGTTGACTACAGAAATGTTGAGAACAGATATGAGACCTTGTTGATCTACCTAAACATATGGCCACTGGGAGAGAAAATGAAGACAGTATAACATGCACAGAACCAGTGGTGGAAGTTTTGGCAAGGGGACTCTTCTGGGTTAGAGCAAGGGGATCGACTGGGAAGTTTTATTTTGAATCTTGTGAATAAAAAGAAAGAACACAGAATCTGAAGAAATACAAAAGATTCCCAACTCCCAACATTGATCACCCCCAAAAGATGACTTTATTAAAGAAGCTTCGTTTATTGACATAGAAGAGTGATCTTTAACAAAAGTTCCAGTAGGCAATCCAAACTTCCAATACTAGCCTATGTAAGCCTAATATTATTATCTAGGAAACTATCAGAAGAGCATAGCTAAATATAACTGAAACCTACACAGAGCAGCCATACAAAGCTACAAGAACAAGAACCGTGAACATGGAAACCAACAATGAAGGATAAGACGTAAGTAATACAGTCATTACTTCCCCGTACAAGCTTAATACAAAGCTGGATACAAGCAGCTGAAAACAGGAATAACAGTTTTATACCAGACATACAAAATCTTGATGTAGAAGTGGACCAAAAAAAAAAAAAAAGAATAAAAGGAATGAAATGGGAGTTCACTGAGCTCAGAAAAGCAGTGGATGAAAAAGAAAAACAAACAATGGAATAAGTAAAAATAAAGAAGAAATCAGCTCAGAATAAATCTATAAAGAGCTGAAGGAGAATTGAAAATCTGAAAAGGTTAGATGGAGAAATAAATAAAATAGGAGAGGTAAAACAAAAAGCAGAGAGTAAGAAAGCACAAACAAAGAGGGAGCATTGTATTCATAATTAGAATGAATGATGAAGTAAACAGGGCAATGAAACAGGCACTTGTCTAGCAGTTAACTATATAACCAAAGAAAAATTCCAGCAAATAAAGACTGAAATTTAATATTAATAGAGACTAGTCTATATGTGGAATTATGAATAAAAATGGAACATTTTTAGTCAGGTGTGAGAGTGCATTCTTGAAATCTGAGGTACTTGGGAGACCAAGACAGAGGATTGTAAGATTAAGACTGGCCTGGGCTATATCCTATCTCAAAATACCAAAAAAGGGTCATTTTTTGAGATATACTCTAATAAATATATACACTGTCTTCATCTAATCCTTTGGGGCTTCAAGCAAATCAAAACATGAAATACATTGGAAGCAATAATTTTTTTGGAAACAAAATTAAGTTGGCATCAAATACACATTGAAAAATAGTTTCTACAGTTGATCCTATTTAGGAACTACATATGAGAGAGTACATGTGGCATTTGTCCTTTGGTGCCTGGGTGACCTTGCTTAGGATGATTATTTTCAAACTCCATCTATTTTTTTCCTGAAAATTTCATTGTTTCATTTTTCTTTACCACTGTGTAGAATTCCATTGTGCATATATACCACATCTTCATTATCCATTCATCAGTTGATGGTCATCTGAGCTGATTTCCAAATCTTAGCTATTGTGCATAGAGCAACAACAAACATGGCTGAGTAAGTATCCCTGTAGTGAAGAGTGTAGTTTTTAGGTGCCCAGTGGTATAACTGGATCAAATCATTGATCTATTTTCATCTTATTTTTAAGTCTCCATACTGCTTTCCAGAGTGGTTGTACAAGTTTGCACTCCCACCAGCAGTGGATAAGGATTCGTCTTTTCCTGCAGTCTCACCAGCATTTGTTGTCATTGATTTGTTTTTTTTTTCTTTTTTCTTTTCTTTTCTTTCTTTTTCTTTTTTTTTTTTTTTTTTTTTTTTTTTTTTTTTTTTGGTGAACACTGTTCTGACTAGAGCAAGATGGAATCTCAAATTTATTTTGATTTGCATTTCTCTGATGACTAAAGATGTAAGCATCAGGAATATGGACATAAAACTAGAATGATACCAGGACTAAGCAGGAATAGGGAGAGAAGAGGGGAGGAAATACTCAATAGGCTAGGCGAAGGACAGAGTATAGGGGGTGGGAGGATTCTGGAGGGGTAGGAAGGGTTGGAAGAGAATCATACCTAACTTAAGACAGCAAGAATCAATTCTATAGAAACCTTCTTTCTAGATACCATTCTACAAGATACAGTCAGCAATAAAGGGGGGAGCAGGGACAGTCTGGACAGAAGCCCCAGTAGAAGGTAGAAAATATCTTAAGCCTAAAACCAAGTGCTAAGGCTGATTAATCCCAGGGCCAGAACCAATGTAGCTCCACTGTGAGCTGTGGCCAGGGGGAACCATAAGGTCTCCAAATACAACACAGATCATTTGACATAACAATTGGTTATCTGCCAGAGCTAAAAGGTAAGACAATATTGCTGAAGACACCACAGGCTTTTGTCACAGGACATCAAAATACCATGCTGGAACTGATAAGGGAACTAGTTCCATACTTGCTAGCCTTCGTAGTGTTGAAAAATTCTGTGGGAGTTACTGGGGGACAATGATCACCAACAATGTGTATAAGCAGGGGATCCTGCAAGCTACAAAATCAATCAGCCAGGCAAGAAGTACCCACTTGTTCAACAGTGGTACCCAGCCTTTGTGGGTAACCAACTCTTCTCTTATTGGCTATAAGGCCTACTCATTGAGGGAGAACTCATATTTGGTACCGGAAACCAAGTCAGAATACCATGGCTAGGAAACTCATAAACTCCTGAGAGAAGCCTCCATTTCTCTCTGGATAACAAGAGTGGTCTTACACATCAAAAACTCCCTCAAATAACTATGCATATTCCCTTTAATCCAAACTGCACTCCCTATTGGTTGAAGAATATTTTTTATTTTACAGATGGCAGAGAAAACTCTGATATACAAGACTCATCAATGGGACAAGAAAAGATAGCTCACTGCCTACCAGAAGACATGCCACCTCTACCACATCTGCTGGGGCCTGAGAAAAATTGCAGAGGAAGCAGCCACATGAGTACTGCTCCCACTGCTAGCCTGACAACCAGCTCCAGTAGAATGCTGACAGACATTGTAGTCAGTCAAATGACATCTAATCATAAACCTAGAGGCTACAAAGAACTCAACACTAAACCAGACTGCTAGCAGAACCACCATGACTCAGGGATCACTGGAGGGGCAGAGATTGAAAAAATTATAGGGTAGGTAGAAATATCCTGAGACACAGTATCCCCTCACAAAGACTGATTGAGACATTAATTACTCAACAGTGAACACCACCAAACCCAGTGAGGATAGCCTTCAGTGAAAGCAGGACAAGGGAAAAGGGGAATATAAGACTACACTCTTGGTAAAAATAAATAAATAAACAAATAAGTAAAGGAAAAAGTAGCATTTTGAGACTAGTCATCCCTGGCACACCTGCTGGGGACCAGGAAGCATTGTAGAAGAGGCAGAATAAATGTTGAGTGATATTCTTGTTGCTTGCCAGAGAGCCTTCTCCAGGGAGATGATGGTAGACCCTAAAGAGATTCAAAACTCATCAAAGCAGAAAATCAGAGGCTGCCCTGCGTAGATCTCAACACTAAAGTATACTTCTAATATGCGCTCCAAGGGTCAGAGAACATTGTGGAATAGGAGGTAAAAATAACGTAAGAACAACAGAGTAGAAAATGTGTACTCTGAGGCATACTCCCAACAGGGATGGACTGGTGTATTTACATACCCACACTGATTACAGATGCCCCACTGAAGAGAGACCTGAGTTGAATGGGGTTGAAGAAGAGGGAACATAAGAAGATAACCTGATGGGATACAAACAACTTGTAATATGTTCATATATTAAAGTTACCATTAATTTTTTTTTGTAAATAGCATAAAAATTGTTATGAGAAAGATACTCATAAACACAAAATTCAAATCTCCCCATTCATCAAAGGTAATACAAAACACTGCAAAATAAGCATTCGGACAATAGGCATAGTAAATATTCCATGACACATAGGGAATATAATGTGACAGAGTTGTTTAATGAAAATAATTAATTTTATGTCATTTATTAAAGCAAGTTTTCAGATTAGTTCATTATGAAAATTCAATTGATTCCTGAACACAAGGGATACTGGAAATGGGAGTGCAGAAAAAAATTTCCATCCATTTTTATCGGGCAAATATAGAACCAAAGAAAGGGAGGGTGTGAAATGATTTTAATGTTGAAGGATTTTGGATCAAATGTCAAAGAGTAGCCAAGAAGAGCATTTAATGTTGAAGCATAAAATTTACAATGGAGCCGGGCGTGGTGGCGCACGCCTTTAATCCCAGCACTCGGGAGGCAGAGAGGTAGGAGGATCGCCGTGAGTTCGAGGCCACACTGAGACTACATAGTTAATTCCAGGTCAGCCTGGGCCAGAGTGAGACCCTACCTCGCAAAACCAAAAAAAAAAAAAAAAATTACAATGGAGACACAATGATGGCAAATGCATAGCAAATAACACAATATCCATCTACAAAGATACATAAGTAATGATTCTAGGACATACTACAGTGAAGAAAATTAGGTACAAAATCATATATGTATAAGTCAATACTTATTTTACAAAAGCAGTGCTGATAACAGTAAAGATAAAGGGAAAACCAACCTATGAAGAATATGCAGGGATAGATGGGAAGATGTGTAGATATAAATGAAAGCTATGTTTCACATTTTATAGCCTTTGCATTATGTGTATTTGTATAGTTAACTCATCTTACAGTTTAGGACACTAAAACAAAATATTACAGATTAGATGACTAAAGCAATAACAATTTATTTCTCATAGTTTAGGAGGTTAGATGTCCAAGATAGCAAGAATTATAAGATATCAGTATGTCTGACTGTGGTTGAAGGATCTCTCCCTGGCCAGTATAGTATCACCTTTTCATTGTTCTACATGATATTGGTTCTCTGTCTTTCTCTGTCTCTCCCCCTCCTGGTCATCTTCCTTCCCCAATAGTTTGTGTGAGTATGTGTGTATGTAGACCAAATTTTCATGTTTCTCTTCTTATAAGGCCTCTGATCCCATCATGATGGATCAGTCTCTCTCTCTCTTTCTCTCTCTCTCTTTTTAAAGTTGATGTTATTTTCTTTTTTAAAAAATGTTTATTTGATGTATTTGAGAGAGAGAAAGAAAGAGAAAATGGATGTGTCAGGTGATCCAGCCACTACAAACAAACTCCAGATGCATGTTTCACCTTGTGCATCTGGCTTACATGGGTACTGGGAAATTAAACATGGGCCCTTAGGCTTTGCAGGCAAGCTCCTTAACCACTAAGCTATCTCTCCATCTCAAGGAGTCAGTCTCTTAAAAACATTAAACTATCAAGATTTCTCAAAGATTTTATCTCAAAATACCGTGGCAATGGTAATTAGTTCTCTACCATATGGATTTTAGGAGAATATAGACATTCAAGCCATAGCAATATATGATATTTATATATTTCATATGTTCAGATTTAACTTTTAGAATATTTAAATGATTTAAATTTTCAAATTTTAAATTGAAATAAATGAGTATGTATTAGTCAGGGTTCTCTAGAGGAACAGAATGGATAGAATGAATTGTATTAAAAGGGAATTTATTGGATTATCTTAAACAGTCCAGCAATAGCAGGTTGCAGGTCCGAGAGTCAAGGAACCCGGTAGCTGCTCAGTCCACAAGGCTGGAGGCCTCAGCAGTCCCAATCCGGCACTGAAGGCCTGGAGGCTTCCTGGAGAGACGCTGCTCTTCAGTCCACCCTGGTCTTCAGTCCACACTGGAGAGCAGCAACACCAAGCAGCAAGTACCAAGCGGAAAACACCAAGCAGCAAGCACCCAGTGGCAAGCAGCTAGCAGCACCAGCAGCCAGGTGGGAGAGAGAGCCTTTCTTCCCAGAGCTACTTTTTATCAACCAGCCCCTCCTCCAAGAGGGGCTGCCCACTCTGGGCCGCCCATTCTGGGGGAAGGGCTTATCCCTGGGGGAAGGATTCTTCCTTTAGTTAATCCTTCCTAGAGGCAGCCTCAGAGACACACTTATGAGGAATGTCTGTGGATTCCTAAACAAATCAAGTTGACACAAACTTAACCATCACAGAATATAAATGAAAATTCTACAGTTAATTATGACACAGGAAGAGCCACCATAACACAACCATATAAGAAGTCATTCAAGGAACTCTGCACACTCATCTCATGGAGGAGGGTGCATTGCAAAATGCCAAAAAAAAAAAAAAAAAAAAAAAAAAAAAAAAACAGGCAAAACAACAACAATAATAGCACCTGCATTTCATCTAATAGATTTTATATTGTTCTTGATATTTGTTTAATAGTTAATTAATTATTAATGCATGTGTCTCTTGAAGGATAACAACAAATTTGTAAATATACTGATGTGATTAGGAACCACTATTTCATAATGAAAAAAAATCTGAGGTTGCAAATGAATGTATATTTTTATCTATATCCATGGTATGGGGTCAGATCAATGAAAAACCATTAACAATGACACCAGGGAGTCTTTGTTTTTGATTAAAAAATAACATTTTTCATTGAAAGAAGTCAAATTCTTTGAGAAATGTGTGATTTCAGGCTTGAGAAAGAAAAGTGTAGTGGGAACTTAGAATATTAGATATACCAGAAATTTGAAACCAATGCTACTTTACTGAGAAATGAACATGGGAACCAAACTGTTTTAATTAAAGGCTGGATTGATGGAGTTTATGTGGCCAAATTTGGACTACTGGGACATCAAAAGTATTGACATTCTGCATTAAAAATCCATTTTCACTGATTGAAAAGGAACAAAATACTTAAGATCTTTTATATATCAAGTTAAATACATACTAACCAGAAATAAGACACATCTTGCTTCCTTTAACATTAAAATTTTAGAAAATTTAAAAAAATAAAATTAGTTCATCATTTGTTAATTACTAAAACTAACAAGTTCCTAGAATACACTGTGAGTATTCTTCCATGCACTATGAACTTTTCTCTGTTCTCTTGTTTATTCTCCTAGCACCTGAGAGGTGATCTTCATTTTATACATAGAAAAAATAAACAATTTAAGAAACCAGTTCAAGGTAAACTGACAGTATTTTAATAGAAAATTAAATTATCTTAACATTTACATCACTGTTATTGACCTGCCATTTGTCTAACTCAGTCATTTTAAAGAGGCTTCCAACCATTTGATCCTCACCACACTACAAGTGAGTCATGCTGTGTGTTAGTTAATGCCTTTGTTTTACAAGCAAGGACACAGAGGTTCATATACATTAAACATCCTGCAGTGGCACAACTAGGACTTAGATCTCATTGCTTTGGGTACTACTTGGTACTTTTCTCACAAAAGCACACTAAGTATACGTACATGTACAGAAAATACCACAACATCTACCTCCACCAATATGTAAGGAAAGACTTCTAGAACATAGTACAATGAAGAAAAGCAGTACAAAATCACACACATATATAGGTTTTCTGTGCCAAACAAACAACTTGTTCTGCCAAATGAACAAGGCTATAGGACACTGTTGTGAATTTTTATTATTTCATTTGTATAACTCAAGCTTTGTGGTATATGATCTTTCTTTTTTGTGGCATATTTATATACGAGAAGACTTTTCACATTGAATAAGGATGAAGCAGCCAAGAAGCAAGGAATGTAAGAATTCTAGAAGCCACTAAAGGAAAGAAACAATTTCTTCTATAGCTTTCCAGAAGGCAGTACTTTTCTCAACACCTTGATTTTAACCCAGTGAGGCCTAAAGTATTTGTCAACCTCCAGAATTATAACTTTATAACACATTTGTGCTGTTTATAGCCACAGGCTTTTGTTCATGTTACAAGGACAATAGAAAATGAATATAGAGATGAAGGTTAGAAACGGGAAGACAGGAAGTGGAAAATAGTAATTAATTTATTTGAATCCTCAAATGATGGAAATGGATGAATATGCTGATGTCATCAATTCTGAGAAAGTTAGAAACTTAGAAAGTTTGAATATGTTTGAGGTTGGAAGTTAGGATACATGACTTGGGTATTATAAACCATATCTAGGCTAGGAAGCTATAACTTGATCAAAACTCATCCTCAGTTTCAATAGCTTTCTCATTTGCTCTGTCTTCTTTTGGAAAAGAATCAAAAGCTTTTAAGGAAATATTGTGTTGAGAAAAGAACATGGCAGCAAAAATTCTGTTTAAATTAAAATGGATTGAGAGGAAAAAATGTAAAAGGTGCACAGAAGAGCAAGGGGCTCTCTGTGATCTCATTTTTCTTCTGGGTACCTCTGACCTACTGGCCAACTGGGTCATAGAAGACTGCTTAGCATTCTCTTTTGTGAATCCCTTTGAAAGAGTATAAGAACAAAAATGCATGCTGTGCCTAAAATTTCACTAAATCTTTTAAAGAAAAACTTTAGAGGCATATGCACAAGAGAAATGGGAAAAAATTTAAGATTATTCATTTGTCCTGATTGCCAGATCCGATAACAGTAGGCTGACCTGCATAGCTTCAATATAACTGAAAGGGATTGCAACAAAATGAGTAAGTGATTGATTCAAAAGTTTCTCATTTAGCTTTCATGTCACAGTATATGCTTTTCCTTTTCTATTGTAAATCTTTCTATTAAGGGTCTACAGGTCTAAAGAAACACTGACATTTTGTATCTAATCATTTTTCATATTGTCATAGCAGTCATAAAATATTTCCATCTTCCAATGCTCTTGTGAAAATAAGAGTTTCTTTCTCTAAAGACAGAAGAATTACAGTATTGAGACAACGCTTGCATATACACATATTTTATTTGGAAGGATATTATAGTCTTAAAACTAATTATTTTAATGACTGTAATTATTTGGTATTGCTTTAATGTATATGAACTAGAGACATTAAGGTCAATGAAATGTTTCAATGTATTATGGAAATAATATAACCATACCAAATTTAAAATTGTTCCAGAAAAACAACTAGATCTGTCAAATGAACAGGGCTATATATAATATATTATTCTGAATTTTCATTATTTTATTTGTATAACTAAAGTGTTGTGATATATGATCGTGAATGTAGATTGAGAAGATTTATCATAGCTATAGTAGTGATAAGCTATCTGGTCTATATGCCTTGGTCTTGGAGGAGCTTGGGATTTATATCAAAGGCATCAAAGAATTAATCCACAGCATTTACAAATTCCAAATCTTTCTTTCTTTACTTGTTAAATACAAATCTTTATTCAGTAGAATCATATTACTGCCAGCCCCTTAACTAATTCACACAAACTGCAAACCAAACAATATTCTTGTGGCTGCACAATACATCAACCTGAATAAAAATGAATTTCAACTCCTTGAAAATGATATGTCTGTGTAAACAAATACTTGTCAGCAACTAAAAAAGTGTTATAGTCACATTTGTGTTGCTGGGACAAAACATCTGTCCAAAAGCAGCTGATGGGAGGAAAGGGTTTACTTTGGCTTACATTATCAAGTAGACACTTCATGATGGCAGGGGAAGGCATAGCGTGAGAAAAGGCTGGACATCACTTATGCCACAGGAGTCATAAAACAACTACGAGAGAGCGTGCGAAACTCTGTCAAGGAGAGCTGGCTATAGCCCCAAAGCCCACTCCCAGAAGCACACCTCCTATAGTAAGGGTACACTTCTCAAGTTGCCACCAGCTTTGGACCAAGCATTCAGAACACATGCGTTTATGGGGGATATCTGATTCAAACCACCACAAGAAATGAGTCATTTTGTGCTGTAATGGAACCTTTCTTACAAATTCTGTGCTTAAAGAAATGTGTTGGGTTCAGCCCTTTGTCCAATTGTATGTTAGAGCAGCACAGAACTCAGCACTGACTATAATTTTTCATAAATACAAAATTACAACTCTGGGTCCCTTAGAAAAAGTGGTTGTTGTTTCTTAGTATAAGTGAAAATACTTTTTTTTTTCTTATTTATTTTTTAGTGTATGTGTGGTGATGCACATGTGCATGTAGATGTGAGTACCTTGTGTGCATATGAGTGGAGACTAGAGGAAGACATAAAGTGTCTTCAATTTATCTTTTACCTTACAAGACAGAGACAGTCTCTCACTGAGCATGGAGCCCTCAATTTTCAGTTTGATTGGTTGACCGGGGAGCTCCAGTGATCTTGCTATCTGCATACTCCTTGGTGTTGAGGTTACAGACATGCTTGGCCATGCGTGCTTCTTATGTGGGTGCTTGGTATCAAACTCAGGTCCTCATACTTGCCCAGCAGGTGCTCTTACTTTATTCTTAATTGCACACTTGTGATCTGAATAGGTCTATAGTAAAGCTTTACAGGCAGGCTGCCTATCTCACGTGAGTCTCCTTAACTTACTTTCAATGGCATAGGTTTACAGCTTCAGAAAGGTTCTCACACTCTTCCAAGATGTTTCTCAATTCTTCTAAATCACATCCTCTCTCACTTTTGGACTGTGCTTCAATAATTATACACCTAATTTGTCTAGTTGCCATATAAATAGGTCTGAACCAATCCTACTTTTAAAAATGTATATATTTGAAAGAGATAAAGAGAGGGAGAGAGGGAGAGAGAGTCCAGCGTCCCTTGAAAAACATCTGATCTGGATTTACTAGAGTGGCTGTGGAATTGAATCCAGGCCAACAGACTTTGCAAGCAAATATACCTTTAACAGTTGAACCATCTTCCATGTCCCTGCTTTGTTTTAAAGAAAGGTTTTCACTTTGTAGTCCAAGCTGGTCTCAAACTCACAGTAACCATCTTGTCCCAGCCAAGCTAATCCTACCTTTCAAGAAGGAAAGTAAAGCCGAAGTTTCACTGGGTCTCACATCCATTTATAGTTACTTTTCTTGTTCCTTTCAGAGTTGTTTGTATTATGACTGAATCTAGCCTTCAAATGTCTGCAAAGACTAAGGTGTTGATGATGCGAAAGAGAGATGTGAAATGGGGGCAGGAGGGTTGTAGTCTGCACCCACTAACCAATGGCATGACTGGTCCCTGATATAGAAACATGCAGATCGGAATGTCAGAACTTATTTCCCCAAAGAAGACCCAAGTCTGACTTTTAACTAAAATATCTTATATGCTAAGTTCTACTGACTAATAACACCAAAGTCTAAATACATTTTGAGTCTGTTAAAAGATTTCTGTATGCTGAATTTAGTCTGTCACTTTATTCATGCAATGTAAAATAAAAGGAGTAAGCACAATCTCCCCTTTGGTCAGAGCTTTCCTAGTTTGCAAACTTTTCCTAATTCTTAAAACTATTGCATGGGCTGGACAGATAGCTTTGCAGTTAAGGTGCTTGCCTACGAAGCCTAACATAAGCCAGATGCCCAACAGGTGAGGCAAAGCTTTGAGTTCGATTTCAGTGACTGAGGAACTGGCATACCAATTCTCTTTTTCTCTCTCTCTAAAATAAAAATAAATAAATAAATAAATAAATAAAAATTAAAAAAAAACTATTGTAATACCATTGTATATAGGTTAAAATGCAAACAAAATTCCATATAACCAAAACAGCCCCTACTGAATTCACTTATGATCGTTTAAGTACAAAAGTACTGAGACCTCCCTATAGCATTGGCTATTCTGGATCCTTCCTTTATTGCAGCAGTTACCTTCTTATTCTTTCCCCTCTATATTTCCTTGAAAATTGATGTTTATTAAAATTTCTTTCATCAAACCTCCTTCTTCTCTTCTCCTTTTCTAACTCATCCTCCTCTTTATTCTCATAATTATCATGCATTTAATCCTAACTTAGTCATACAATTCCATTATTTCTACATCTGTCTGGACAATAGTGACTTCTAAGTGTGTTTCTGAATCATGTATTGTGGTGGTTTGATGAGGTGTCCCCCACAGGCTCATGTGTTTTGAATCATTGGTCCTCACCTGGTGGCAATTTCGAATGTGGATCTTTGCTGGAGGCAGAGTAGCAGGGGTCAAACCTGGAGGTTTCTTAGTTCAGTCCACTGGGCGGTTCAGCTACTTCACTTGGACTACTTCCTTCCCACTGGTGTGGAGATGTGACCAGGCTTCCTGCTCAGCCCTGCCATGCTTTGCCTGACGTTTCCAGTGGAGACTGTAAGCTGAAATAAACCTTTCCCTCCACTAGGCTGCTTCTGATGTGGCAACAGCTGCACTTGTATTTCTTAGTTTCTAAATTTACAAATTTCCTTTAGACATCTGTATTTAGACATTCTGCAAGCAAGTCTGGGCAACTACATTCATTTTGCTCAGTTTTCCAGGGCTCAGGGATTTCTCAGGACACAGGACATTTAGTACTGATACTGGGGTAGTCTGTGGCAAAACAGAAACAAATAAATAAACAAAATTTATAGGCACTTTCATGCCTTCTACCTTGCTTCTTTTTCTCTGATTTAATTTTGTGTTAGTGGAACTACTAAGTCAGTTTCCCAAATCAGAAAACTGGAAGTCATCCTTGACCTTCCAGACCTCTGATCTGCAGAACTCTGGGGTGCTAATTGAAAATTAAGATTCTGAGCACAACCTTCATTCTGTACTAATTAAAAAAAGTTTGAAGACAGTGCGTTTGGATTTGCATTTTAATAAGTTTCCCAGGAAATCATTAAATCACCTATGTCTTTTAAAAGCTCTTGTCCTGCCCACACAATCAACTAATTAAAATTACTATTGCCTCCATCCCCTCCCTGCCATTCTTACACATGTTCTCTGGACCAGAATTTCATTTTAATTTTATGTTAAGGTAGTTGTTTTATATCTCCCTGTATCAATTGTAGAGTAACACATTTTAAAACCATCCGCCACAATGCTGTTGTAAAGATTCCTTAAAGTGAAAACCTCAAAATATCTCAATCATTCTCTATGTAATTCATAAAGTTCCAAATTTTGTGTGGCATGTAAATTTATTTTGGAGCTAGTTTCTCCTCCATATGCATCACAATAACAGTGATGTTTTTTGTGCAAAACAGTGATAGACTTTTTTTTTTTTAATGCCATTTATTTTAGAGAAGGTTTAGTTTCACAGTAAAATTTAGAGTAAGGTACATAGTTGTTAGAATCAAAACGTCTGTATGTTTGAACTGTTGATTGCCATTTCTGTCTCCCAAGAGTGACCCAGACCACCCCTCTCAGTTATCACTTTCCTAGAATGATCCAGACCATCCATCCCAATGATCGCTTACCTGGAATGGTCCAAACCGCCTGAAGAGGCCCAAGTCCTGAGGCAAGGTGGACCACTCTGCAACCAAGGAATTCCAATGATCCCCAGAGCCTCATAATTATCGCCTAGTCTGTAAAGGAAGGAGCTTCTGACATGCCTGGTGAGAGCCCTTCTCAGGCTTCCCCAGATAAGTCTTCCTCAGTTGTTGAGCCAAGTATTTGCTGCTTTTTTCCTAACAATAGCTTTCCAGTTTTATCCCTTCACATTCACATATATACAGCCTCTTCTGTGACCATCCAACATGCAATAATAAAAATATATATCCTGAATATCCTGAACAAGGGGCAATAATCTTTGCGTATTAAAAACAGGAAAATATTCTGCTTTATGAAAAACTCCTTGGCTATACCAGTTTTCCTCATTCTTCTACGGTTCAAAGACTTTTGTGCCACCTACTGTGGAATAAATAAGCTTTGACAGCAGACAGACCTGGGTATGGATCCCAGTTATGCCACCTTCTAGTCATATGAACTTGGTTGACGTATTTAACTTGGAAAAAAAAATAATTCTGTGCTTTGCCTCTAGGACAAGGCTACTACTAGAAACATTAAAATAGTTAGTGCAGGGCTGGAGAGATGGCTTAGCGCCTGCCTCCTAAGCCTAAGAAAGCCGGTTCCAATCTCCAGGTCCCATGTTTAGCCAGATGCAAAGTGACACAAGGGTGCAACGCCACACTTGACCACAAAGGGGCACATGCATCTGGATTTTGTTCGCAGCAGCTGAGGCTGCTGGTGCGCCCATCTCTATCCTTCTTCCTCTCCCTCTCTCTCTGTCTCTGTCTCTCTCTGTGTCTCTCTCCAAAAATAAATAAATAAAAATAAATATTAAACCAGTTAGTGCATATGAATACAATTTATCAGCTACTAAGTGTCAAATAAGATTTTGAAAATCCAGTTAAGAGCCCTGAGTGATTTACTAATCACTCCCATGCCAAAGTGAGAGAAAGAAAGGAAGAGAGGTAACACCTACTGAGTACCCTCTATGTTTCAAGAACATTGGTATATGGTTTTAATTTGCTTTACTCATCATAGCAGGCTAAAACTTGCATATTTTCATCAAAATTTTATAGATGAGAAAAACTCTTTCCTGAAGTTCAGAGCATTAATTTCCCTAATCATGCAACTAGTGAAAGATGGAATCAAGAGTTTAGTCCAATGCCTGTTTACCTTTCATTATTTAAAGCTCTACTTTAAAACTCAAATCAGCAAATTTTGCTTCATTAAAATATATACTCATTTTATTTATCTCTCAAAAGTTTGAAACATTAATTTGGGGTTAGCATATAGCAGTAAGACCACAGTCAAGGACAAATTCTGTCAGCTAGCTTATCCTTTAGAAACTGTAGTCTGAGATCACATTCAGAAAATACCATCTCCTATTTAACTGTCACATTAACTTTCATGATGAATAATTTAAGGCAATTATTCATATAAAATTAGACAATGCAGAATCATTTAAAATAAGATTTCCACAACTTCTTTTGTTTAATTTTCTTTAAATATTATTTCAGTTATTTGAGAGAGAGAGAAGCAGAGAGAGAGGGAGAGAAGGGGTGTGCCAGGACTTCTAGCCATTGCAAACAAACTCCAGATGCATGTGTCACCTTGTACATCTGGTTTATGTGGGTCCTGGGGAATCCAGCTTGGGTCCTTTGGGTTTACAGATAAGTACCTTAACAGCTAAGCCATTTCTCTAGCCCCACAACTTCTTTTTTGATGTTAAAGTGACAATATAGTTCTTAGAAGCTGATCATTTGGCTTTTGAACATTTTTTTGTTGAGTTTAAGCTTGACATATAAAGCTAAGTATTGAATTAAGTCCATCTATGTACAGTTATTTCATATTTCTAATAATAAAAATAGTATATGTTAGTTCTGGTTCACAAAGTCTTGTAATATTCTCAAATGATTTTTTTATGTTTAAATTAAGCCTGCAATATTAGTAGTTTTTTATTAGTTATCTATATAATGTTTATACAGCCATGATGGTGCCATTTTTAGCCTTTTTCCTGTCCTCCCCCTTGGGGATTGTGGGATTGCATTGTGGGGATAGCCATCACTTATGGGGATTAGGCAATGTCACTGTGCATTATGACCCAATTTATGGCTCTAATAATCTTTCCGCCCCTTCTTCCGTGAATTTCCCTAAGCCATGTTGGGTTCATTTTCGGTGTATTTCAGTGACGAGGTCATGGGAGTCTCTGTATCTCTGGTTTAGTAGGAGTAGAGTGTTCTCTGTGTCTATCTCCTTCACTGCTGTGCTGATACCAGGTTCACTGAGAAAGCAGCACTCTTGCTCATTTCCCCAATTATTCTATGGCTTCAGCTGGTGTCCTGGCGAGGAACAATGTGCTGATTCTCTCCTCAGGTTCTGTGTCCATCTGAAAAAGAGAAGCAAATTCTCCAATGGAGAGTGAGGTCAGTGCGCGATACATGGAGAACCATTATTGTTTTAGAGAGAATTAGAGGACCAGTCTTCAGTCAAGAGTATACGAGTAGCAGTGCTCCTCTGCTAGAACCTCCAAACAAGCTCTCAAATGATTTTTTATTGCAATATACAAAGAGGTTTTAGTTATGAAAACAGGCACCAGTTTCATATAAGAGATACCATATAAAATCCCACATAAGAGACACATTTTAATCAGTTTCAATAAGTTTTCAAATGCAAGTCAATTGTTTCAATGTCATACAGGTCTTCAAAATTCTTTACAATGCTAAAATGTGACATGAAAGGAAAAGTGGGTGGGGATTGGGAGTGGAAATGGAATGAAGGCATGTGTCTTTGTTTGTTGTCCCCCTTGTGTAAGATCCAGTCAGAGAAAATGCCTCTATCTGCTGTTATTCATACATTTTAATATCTAGTATGTGGGACACAGAATGAAAGCTAGGTAACTCTATACATAATGAAGATATTTTGACATTAAGCATTGCAGAAAAATATTTTTAAATGACTAACTCAAGTTTCCATTTTGTAAGACATTCACTTTTTTATTTTTTCCAGCTGTGCGATGTTGAGAAGAGAAGAGCATTGTAAGTGACACTGTGATTTATCAGCATTGGTGTCTCTTTGCCATGGGCAATCTGTGTACTTTGGCTTTCACAAAAGAGAACAATCAGATGTGTATTCGATATTAAACTAGGTATCCTATTAACTGTGCACTGTGGCCTCTGGAGTATCGCGGGTAACATTATTTTGAGCTATATACCTTGTGTAAGTTGTTGAAATGCACCTTTATATTGTGACAATGACAAATATCAATATGTTCCTTTTCTTTCCTGGCCAAGCTCTCAATGTGTTGATTTTGAAAAACCATTACTAAGCTGTATTTGTTCCCCTCCTATGGTTTCACAGAAACCTACACAGCGGATCTGGCGATGAGGAGGAAGCAATTTCATTCTTTACTTCCCACTGAGTTTTGCTATTGCTGCTGAAATGGTATGTGACCTCTGGATGCTAGTCGCAGCAGGGTAGCTTCAAAGGACAAGGAATTTGGCTGGAGTTAACACTTCAAGCCTTCAACGTTCAGGCTATTTGTGGTATGAGACCAAGTATATAGAAGTACATTGGCTAAGTAGAGAGCAATGTTTTTTTTTCTTTTTTCATTTTTCCAGTTCAAAAATTAAAATGTATTCTTTGTACATGAGTACTGTCTCAGAATAGTATTGTCTCAATTTATCCATCTTTTCCTCTTAATTATTTGTTCATGGCTGTACCAATTCAGAGCACTGCCATTTCCGCTAGGTATAGTTGGCATATATTTTATCACACTGGGTGAGAACCATATGCTCTTTGTCATGAATATCCAGGGTCTGAATTTTCATCTCTACTTTTTAGTTAATTGTAAAGTAGCAGAAAGAAAATTTGATTTTTGTGTCTAAGTCCCCTTTATCTTTTGTTTCAAGCAATCGTGTTTACATATAATATGATTAGAATTATATATAACCGATAAGAGTTCATAGTTTCTAACCATTTGCTGTAGGCCAAGAAACTTATCTGTGCACATGGTTCAAGTGGGATCTTGTTGAAATGCAGGTTCTGGTTTAGTAGATCTGAGGAGGGTCAGAGAAGTTAACATGGCTAACAAATATGGGCTGATGTGTTGTTGCTGGTCAAGTCTTGCTTTCAAACATATAAAGTAAGTTTGTTTTCCACATGGAACTGAAACTTGAATGAAATAACTTTCCCAATACAATTCGGCTTTAGCTGCAATCAGAGATGGTGATGTCAGCTGATGTTGGGGTGCAGTGACCACCAACCAGGAGAGGTTTCAGGTTCATGTGTCCTGTACCAAAAAATTGAGCAGAGGCAAGAAATTGCAGTCAAAGCAGGGACAGTTTATTGGGAAAGGTGCAGTTCCTTGAGAGGAGACAGGGGAAGCAAAGAGAAAGTTCAGTACTTTCAAAAGGCCCTTCTAGGACTTAAAAACACACCAAAGCACCAGTAATTTGAGGGTGTTCCCAGATCCTTGCCTTCTATGAATTCGAAGAATGAAATCCGCACACCAGATGACAAGGGTCAGAAAGATTTTATTGTAGCTTATAACTTTAGGATGGAGAGGAGGGGGATTAAGTCCATAATATAAGAGAAGTCAGCAGCGTGGAACTCTTGCCCAGAGAGGCAAGAGGGGCTTTGCGAAGCCTGTCTAGATGCTCAGGTTGTGGTCTTTTATAAGCCCATAGATGGGCAGTGGGTTTAGCCAGTCTACTCCTGACTTCAGGTGCCTGCAGTCAGGACCTCTTCGCAGGCATCCTAATTGTGTAGGAAGGGGATGAAAGGACTCCCTGAGAGTGCAGAGAGAAGGAAAGTCCTTCTGACCTTTCTCACCTGTAGTAAACTATAAAGACCTGGATTTTTTCCCTACAGGCCCAAAGACAATTCTTGTACTTAGCCAAGAGAAAGCTATTCACTTTGTCACCCCTAAGCTGGCTTGCCAATTTCTGTCTTTTATCACAAGTAGTACCACATACAACTTCATGCAGTGTGTGTCTTATTGGCATTTTAAATCTCCACCCAGGTTGGGCACTTTCGTTTGAACATGACCCCAGGACAATCTCAGTCATTTCAAAGAGCTTCTGTGACCTATGCCAGTGCCTGGGGATTTCACCTGTTCAGTCAGAGGTTCCCCCCACCCCAGCTTTCTTTGCAACTGTTGGTTTTTTCCCCAAATGCTCATTTTATTTATTTATTTATTTATTTATTTATTTATTTATTTATTTATTTATTTATTTTTGCAGAGAGAGCGTGAGAGCTAGAGTGTGTGAGAGAGAAAGAGAGAGAGAGAGAGATTTTTTAGAGGGAGACCAAGAGAGAGAATGTGTGTGTGTGTGTGTGTGTGTGTGTGTGAGAGAGAGAGAGAGAGAGAGAATTGGCACACCAGGACCTCAGCCTCTGCAATGGAACTCCAGATGCTTGTGCCACCTAGTGTGCATGTGTGAGCTTGTGCTTGTGCCACCTTTGTGTACCTGGCTTATGTGGGGTCTGCAGAGAGATCCAACATGGGTCCTTAGGCTTTGCAGGTAAGCACCATAACTGCTAAGCCATCTCTCCAGGCTGTGCATGCTAATTATTTAGCCTTTGTGCAAGATCTTTTGAACCTCATTCCATGCACTGACCTTCTCCTTCCTCAATGGGACTCAGAAAGATTTCAGATCTGTTGTCAATGCTCATTGTAATCCCATACTTTTAAAACTATGAGAAAGTATGTTTCTCTCTCTTTGATCTGTTTCAGAACAATGATTTTATTAAATGTAATCTAAGAATATGAAATATAATGTGTATGTTTTGCTTTTAGAGGCAGCATTATAAAATTTCATGTTTAAGTTAACCATAAACATTCAAAACCAGTCAAATTTCTATGTTATTTCATTGCAAGTTGTTACACAACGATTCAAGACCAGCACTACTCCAGCCAATCACCATGCAGCAGTATTCTCAAAATCACCAAGTTTGTTTCTTTTTCTAATGAATATGCAAATGTTTGTAAGCTAAAAATAGAACCTTATTTATATTTGATGCATGCTGTAGGTTAGAAAATTCCAATAATAAAAAGTGGAAATCTGACAATTCTGCTTCTTTGAATTTTTAAGTGTATTCATACTGGTAGATCTCAGAATATAAGAAGACTTTCACCTTAATATGCAGAATGAATTGATCTGTTTGCCTTGTCCCCAGTTATTTAGAGAAAAGCATTTTTTTTTTTTCTGAAAGAGGTCTTGCTATTTACTTCTTCATTCAGTTGAGTTTTTGCATTTTCTATTTTCTTGTTAATGTGTGGTGGCATTACAGATCTCAACCTTAGATATAAGTGGAGAGTCAGGAAGAGGTTGCATCAATTTTTTTTCTATCATTTCATAAGCAAAATTAGTTTGTGTTATTTATTGATTTTAAACACCCCTCACTTCAGTAATTTCAAAGAAAACACAAATGATGCACACAATTTGGAACATGTTGTCCCTTGGTTCATTTCAGACCACAGCACAGCATTCTTTTCTTTCTTTGTTATCTTCGTTCATGGATGGGGTTCCTTATATTCTTTTTAAAAGAGCGTCTGCCAATTTCAGTATTATTTACCAAGAATAATTTAAAATTCTTCTTTTTTTTGAGAAAGCAATTTGTTTAAATTCTTTTGTGGTCTTTGAACTCCTATTGAAGGGCAAGATTGTTTTCTATTGTGACTTGATCTATTATCTAAGATAGGTTTGTGTAATGTTAGTATATCTGCTTGTCTTCCATCAAAGTTCTAATTTTAAGCAACTTTAAGCTTTGTGCCTTCATTCTGAAGGTTTCTTTTTATTGCACTATGTGGAAATCAATGTACATTGGCTCTGAATCTATGTTAAGAACAAAGAAAATGTTAATCTTCCAAAATCTGCAATAATATTACAAGGAAATAAAAAAATGAATTGTGTTGCTCATTGATTGATTGTATGATGCCTTGAAGGAAATCTATAGTCAAATCCCCATAGCATTTTAAAATTTTCCTAAAATATTTTTACTTGCGGAGTCAAGTTGGCAGCAAGCCCCAGTTTTGCTTTACATTTTGGCACTATGGCTACAAGTACTATGGACTTTAGACAAGGTTACTACTTTAGCTGTTGCTTAATTTTACATTTTTAAATCAACTTGACAGTTGTGTAGGTACAAAATTAAGTATGATGTGTAAATAATTTAGTATGTTTAAGATGTTCTGGTGTAGTGTCATAGACATTTCATGTTGATGGGGAATATCTATTAAATGATATTTGTATAAAATTATTTTATTGGCAAATAAAACTTAAATTTTGATGTATTAGTATATGTATACAGTGTAAAATATCACATGCTTAACCTTTTATGGTGAGCCTTTGTTTTTTTGCCTGTGTGGTGTATTGGGTGATGTACACACATGTATGTGCATATGTGTGCAGAGTATAGAGAGCCCTCAATGTCTGTGAGACTACACCCTGCCCTCGGCAGAGAGTTGTCAGTTCTGAGAGCAGCACTACAGTCTACCGACTGAGCCATGGAGGGATTTAACAGAGCTGTCATCCTGTGGTTTTTGGTCAGTGAGCCCAAGCTCACTGTCTCCATTCCCCCTAAGCCCAGATTTCTACAAGGGTCTGGGGAATCAAACTCAGCAGCAGTCTCAGCCTTGTGGTGAGGCTATTTTAAATGTATTCCATTGGTAATTTTGAAATATACATACAATTAATCTCAGTCATAGCACCTTGCAACAGATCTCAAAAATTTTTTCTTGCTGTCTAACTGAACTGTAGTCTCTTACCAACATCTTCCTAATACTCCTATAATCTCTAACGTCTATTCTCAACTTCCATGAATTCAATTGTCATATTCTACCCAAGGCTCTATGTGTCTGTCCATGGTGCTTGGTTTAATGTCCTTGATACTCATCTAAACAAAATTATTTTTCTTATACTGGGATATTGTATATCTGTGTCTATATCATTACTTATTTCCATATTTCTAATTATATCTGCATAAATATTTGCTTCTATCTTTACCTTCATTGTTACTGATAATCCCATAACTGTGTGTAATCTACTGTAATTTATTTATATATCTTATTGTCAACCTATCAATAATCTATCTCCATCCTTTTGTTAATTTTCCCATCAGTATTGAAGAAGTAACATTACATTATTATAACCCATTTTTTACTTTATAATAGCATAATATTAAACATTTACACATGCCAATGAACAGTGTCCCCATTTCTTTGGCATTAAATACTGTTCTTTGGATGACTTTATGTCTTTTTAGCATATTCTTAGCTTTTTATATTTTCTCCCTTAGCAACCTGTTTCTATTCAAAATGAATATGGATGCAAAGAGGGATGGTAAGAAAGAAATGGTGGTGTTCCAAGAAGCCTGTGCTTCTACATGGGGGGGTTGGTATTCTAATGTCCTCTGACAGTTTTTGATCATAGGGCAACTAAAGCCTACATTCCATTCATGTTACTTTCACAAGCTTTAAACTGTGACTTGTATGAATCTTCATGTTGCCTCAAGATGATGTACGAGAATGTCTGAGTCATGAACATATCTGCCACTGGCGCTGGAGCATAGGTTCTCATCATGGACAGAAATAAGCTTTATTATAAGTTTCTTCCAGAGCTTGTCAGACTCCCTAGCGATGTAAGATGTGACCCTGCTACTTTCTTGGAAACACCCATTTACAATAATAGAATCACCCTTATGAAGTGTATCCTTGAGAAGCAGAAAAAATGAGAACCATGGAAATCCCCCCCTCATTCTAATCTGAGCTATCCTATCCTCCCTTATTCCCAGGGGGAAAGAGGAAGAGTGACCAAGCAAGTTTCTATCACCTGTCTCTGGCTGACCCAACTTCTCCTGTGTCATGCCCTGTACTTCTACCCATCTCAAGAAGAAGAGGCAATATTATGGATACTGAGTATATGTATTAGTGACTTTTCTTCTCACTGTGACCAAATACTTGACTGAAGCAATTTAGGAGATGAGAAGTTTGTTTTGATTTCGATTTCAGAGGGTATATTCCATCATAATGACAAAGGCATGTGGCTTAGGAGGATAGAGTCTGTGATATGGCTTATCCATACCAAAGCAGATCGGCAAGAGAGAGCTCCAGGACAGCCAGAAGGCAGGCTAGATCCTTCAAGACGCACACCTAGTGGCCTAAATGAGCCAGTTATACTCTGTCCCTAAGGTTCCACAAAGTTCCCAGAACAGCACTACCAGCTAGGGACCAAGTGCTCAAAGACATGAGCTTGTGGGAGACATTTTTTTCATCTAAACCATAACAGTATACATTAACATTATTCTGAATATATTATGGCCTACAACTAACATCTGTACACATATAATCTAGGTGGAAGGGTGGGTGGGAGAAAGAGAAAAACCCGAGGCCAACACTCTCCTTTCAAAGAGAAAAAATATATTATGATTTATAAGGTTTTTGGCTAATATTAAGTATAAAAGAAAAAATTATGACAGGATCTCATAATCCTTATTTAATCTCCTTGATATTACTTCAGATTCATTAATGAACAAAGAATGTGTAAGTAAATTATCACATGGGTGTGATGCTGAAAAAGAATTATGTCTATTAACTCCCTTTAGTTGATGGTGTCTTTGTCAGTATTATAATATAATCTTCAAATTCATGAAGCTACCTTATCCCTCCATTAAAAAGGACATTAGGGGCTGGAGAGATGGCTTAGGGGTTAAAGCGCCTGCCTCCTAAGCGTAAGAACACTGGTTCCAATCTCCAGCAGTTCCAATCTCCAGGTCCCATGTTTAGCCAGATGCAAAGTGACGCAAGGGCGCAATGCTGCACTTGACCACAAGGGGGCGCACACATCTGGATTTCGTTAGCAGCAGCTGAGACACTGCTGGCGTGCCCATCTCTGTCTTCCTCTCTGTCTCTTTCTCTGTGTCTCTCTCCAAAAAATAATAAAAAATAAAAAAGGACATTAGTATAATTTCTCATAAATTTCTTTAGACAACAAATTCCATTATTGAGTCATTATTACCATGATAAGACTAACTTTAGACTGAGAGGAGTATACATATCATTTTAGCTTCTTTATTTTTAGGTAATCATCTTTGATATGCATGAATATTTTCCCAAAGATATGAAAATATAATTATTTTAGTAGTGTGCTTATTTTATTTATTTAATGAAAGATCTATTGACTATTAATATGGACAAGGAAATTTGCTTTCCTTTGGATACATATATAGATACAACCTCCTCCTACACCTGGCTTGGGACACACAGTCAGGCAGGGCAATAAAACATGTTTAGACATAATTTAACAATGTAGAAGAGGTGATGGAAAGAATTATAAGAGCCAAATGAAGGCAAGGGCTGCTTGGGGATGCTGTCAACCAGACATTAAATGACCATTGCATTCATGACTTTTTAGTAGCTGATGCTATCTGTACAAGTCTTGCATAATATAAGGGAAAAAGTAAAATAGTGACATCAAAATAGAAGAGGAACTAGATGGAAAGAAGAAGGGATTCAGTGGAGGGGGTATCTTGGAGGGGGGGACAAAAGAAAACCGTGGGAAGGGATTAAGACCATGGTATATTGTGTATATAAATGGAGGTTGCTAATAAAAAGGGTTTAAATGACTTTTTGGAAAAAGTTATTTGAACAATAGATGAAATTTATAAAATACATGCATGAATAAGAAAAATATGTCTATCAATACTAATTAATCTAAAAATCAACATCCCATTATACTCTGTAACTACTAAGCCTTCTCTCCAGCCCCCAGAGTAATATTTTATCCTTAGAAAAGGAATTCCTCTTCTTTTGTTAGATTGTTAGCTTGGGGGGGATGAGTCAAAAAGCATATAGTTGAACTGGGTTTATTTTAAGGCTTTGTTGTAATTTCAGTTAAATTTAGCTCACCCTTTAGGTTTAACTATTTTTAGAGGTAATTGGTATTTTCCTTTCAGAGGGGTTTAGAAGCTGACCCCTTGCACAACAAGGTCACCTTTCTGCTAATCTGACAGTGTTCACTCAGCACTGAGGGCTTCTTTCTCTTCTTGTTAACCAGTCTCAACTTTGGGGGAAGGTTGTAAGCCTAAAGTTCTGACTGGGCATTCCCTTAGATACTGTGTTCCTCTCCTAGCTGTTGCACACCTTCTGTAATGCACTCTACTGTCAAAGCTAAGTGGTTTGTGAGGAGTTCTGTGAGCAATCCTGTTTTTAATTAGCTACTAAAATATTTCTTGTAAATATAAGAATGTAATGACAGAGTAAAGGTGGGAAGGAAAGATCTTAAAGTGCACCATTTGAGCTTGCCTATAAAAGGTAAACATAAGTTGTTAGAAGTGGTGTTGATGAAGGGCCCTATGCTTTAAGTTTTATATTTGCAAAGATTGTTCTATTTTTTGTATTCTCCAGAGAATAGACTCTTTAGCATTTTATTATGTTTCAATTTTATTTTATTTAACTTTTATGTGTTCAATAAAATATTCAACTTTCTTTTTTTTCTATAACTCATTAGATATTTGCTTAGCACAAGCCATTCTAAACATCTGCTTCTGTACTTTTGCTTTTCCTTTAAGTGAGAAAGAGCAGTTAGAACAAGCCTACTTTATCAAATTCTCAAAAGAATTCATTAAAGTCAGTTAAGAGAGAAATTGAAAAGTTTCTTCAAGATAGGCTTTGTAGAGTTTTCTTCAGGACTCTCCCCACTTACATGGCAGGCTCTTCTCCCATCCAAAGGGTTTTCAGTTTAAGACAGCGGGGCTGCTGTCTAAGCTGGGGAAACTTCCTTGAAAACAAAAGCCCTTGAACAGAAGAGGGGCCTAGTTCTTTAGTGAAGAGAGTCCTCTACTGGAGTCATGAGGCCAAGTCTTGACTCCCTGAATATAAGCATGGGGTTAGAAGGAAGGGACTTGTACAAGGGAGTGGAAATGTTGGAGTTTTCCTCTAAAGGGTGAAAGTGACTGCACACGAACAGAGCTGAAGAGTGTGTGGGAACACAGCGCAATAAGCCAATCCAAGGCTGAGAGACAATAGCCACAAAACAGTTATCAGACCAGGACATGGTTATAGAGACAACAAAGCTTGGTCAGTGAGGCAGGCACAGCACACTGAATGTTAGCAGGGACATGCAACAAATGCAAAGACATTCTTACTAGTTTCTTGTAGTGTGTGGGAGTCATTTTTGTTTGGTGGACTCCAGGACCAAAAGTCCCACATGTGTATATTGTCAAGTGCATTATTTGGGGATTAATATGTCCCTCACAATGATGCAAATTTTATAGCTGAAGGGTGAAATTCAGAAAAACCACACCAAGTTTTATCTGGTTTGCAGGTTTTATGACCATGTTAGATGTCATGGGTGAGGTCTAATTTCATTGAACTGTTAGTTTTGGATCATAGTTGTGACTGTGGAGACATACTGGCCTATTAAGGAATGACACTGAAGGGTCAGTGATAGAAACTTATGGGGAATAATAAGGAACTAAAGAGTTCAAATTGACCCCATTATTATTTTCAGGATCATTTACTTGTGCAAACTAAACAGAAATCATGATTATATTTTGGATATACCCTAGATGATACGTAAAGTTTGATATCACAGTCAAATCTTGAATATCATCATCTGGATTATTGCATTCTTTTTTAAAAAATATGTTTTTAAAATTTATTTGAGACAGAAAAAAAAAAAAAAAGAGATAGGTAGAAAGAGAAAATGAGTATGGGCACACCAGGGCCTCCTGTTATTGCAAACGAACTCCAGACACATGCACTGCTTTGTGCATCTGGCTTTATATGGGTACTGGGGAACTGAACCCAGTCCATTAGGCTTTTCAAGCAAGCGGCTTTAACCCCTGAGCCATCTCTCCAGCCCATATTATTGAGTTCTTATTGGGAAAAAAAATCTTCAGGTTTTTCTGACTCTAATCAGTCATTCAATAAACACATGGGTGTAGTTCATTGGGACAAACATTCATTGGATTCATGTGATAGATAATGTATTCAATGATGGGCTTATGAAGATAAATAGGACAGAGTCCCTCAAGGGGCTTAAAGAAGTGGGAGAGACAAATAGGCAGATAATTAAACTGTAGTTTTCCTCCAAACACTGCTCAAAGAATATTCTCTACAATATTGACATTTTCTTTACAGCTGAAATTATTTTTCAGTCTAGGAAGAAATTGTTTGCATGTGAAAGAAAAATAGGTTTGATTTTTAGTTGTTTTGCTGTTGTGTTTGTTCTGTTTAAACAACAAAAATACACATTTTAATAATACATTTAACTTTGGCTCTCCTTAAACCTTAAAATGATTTGTAGATATTTAAAATAGTTTTGAATTGCGAATTAAATATACTTTATGAGAGATCTTCTCAGAAACTATACTTTAAGGTATTTATTTTTAATTTATTTACTTGTTTGCACATGCGTGTGTGTGTGTGTGTGTGTGTGTCTCTGTGTGTGTTTCTGTTTGTACACACCAGGTTACATGGTGACTTGCAAATTGAACCTGAACTGGCAGGCTTTGCAAACAAATGCCTTTTATCATTGAACTATCTCTGCTGTCATATGAAGCCATATTTTATTTATTTTATTTTATTTTATTATTTATTTTATTATTTTATTTAATTTATTTAATTTATTTTATTTTATTGGGGTTTTTTTTTTTGTTTTTTTTTTGAGGTAGGGTCTCACTCTAGCCCAGGCTGACCTGGAATTCACTCTGTAGTCTCAGGGTGGCCTGGAACTCATAGTGATCCTCCTACCTCTGCCTCTCAAGTGCTGGGATTAAAGGTGTGCTCCACCACGCCTGGCTCATTTATTTTAAATCACTACTTTTTAAGCTGCATATTTTTTTGTTTTATTTATTTTTTTGTTTTATTTATTTATTTATTTATTTTTTTGTTTTTGCGAGGTAGGGTCTCACTCTGGTCCAGGCTGACCTGGAATTCACTCTATAGTCTCAGGGTGGTCTTGAACTCTCAGCGATCCTTCTACCTCTGCCTCCCGAGTGCTGGAATTAAAGGTGTGCACCACCACGCCTGGTTAAGCTGCATATTTTGAGGTTTGAGTTGACAGATAAAATGATGTGTATTTATCATGTATAGTGTACTTGGAAGTATACATGCAGTTGTCAAACAACTATGGTGGCTAGTTAACATACACATATCTTCACACATTAATCATTCATGCTGTTGGAACTATTTACTTTCATTTACTTGGTATTTTTCAAGAATAAATATATTTTCACCTATATTCACCATGTTGTGGAATAGAGCTGTTTGTTGAATTCTTTCATAATAACTGGTATTTTGGGTTCATTTGAACAACATTTATGAACCACATCTTTTCAGTCAAAGAGAAATGAAAGTGATCATAGTAGAATATGTGGTGAGGCATGAATAAGAATTCTTTGGACTGAATTTTTTAACTGTCTTATGTCACCTTACTCCAAATTTTTATTGTATATCTCTGCCTTTTACAAGCTTTGTTTTGCATTTCTCTTAGGAAAAAATGTCAGTAATTTTTGGCTGCTCTTCTTGCCTGAGGTCAGGATGTGTGCTGGCTACTCCTTGTGTGATTGAGTTGGCATAAAATGAACAATTTTCTGGAGACAAAAGTGTCCTCTAGGTCAAGGCCTCTAAGTAGCATCAGAAGGTAAAGAAGACAATAGCTGTGTGGTTTGTTGGAAGCCTTTTAAAAAATGAAATTTATCAGCAGTCTGTCTTCATTAAACTCTGTCTTGAATAAACTAATAAATTTTTTATAACTCAGGAATCTGATCCAAGGAACTCCATACACTATGATTAGACAGTCATTTTCACTTTGTGTTTGCTAAATTTAACGTGGATTAAGTCTTTTAGCTGCACAACGAGGGCACATTTATTTGAAGTCTGTGAGGATAGCACGCACGGATAAGCAGGGATGTCCTGTAGAAGTTTCTTTCACTGAGGGGTTTATCCTCAAATCTATGTAAGCCATCAGAGTCTATGAAGAGGGTACCTATACCACAGGGTCAGTCGTTACTTGGCGCACCGTGCTGTGCTCAAGTTCATCTTGCTGGACTAGGAAAACGAGCGTGACTGGCTCTTCATGTCGTCTAGGTGAAACAATAATCGTTGAGAGACATGAACATGCATAAGCTATTTTCTTCTGGTGACTATGTCTTGGGCCAGTACAAATGCATGAAAACATTGAGACTTGAAGAACCACCTTGGAATGGCTGGGGGACTGCAGGGTGCTCACACTGTGCTGGGTGCTTTCTAGGGAGCTAGGAGAGCTGGGTGAACATTATAGAGTCAGATTCTCGCATATCTTGTATTTCATTGCAAAGACGAAGAAGACCACAGCCAAAGGGGGGAGGCGCACTGGAGTGGAGGCCAGGGACTGCTCAGCTTTAAGTCTGGTCCTGAAGGCCTGTTCTGTTCCGGGATTAGGCAGTTGTCAAAAACGAGCTTCCGTCTTGCCACCTGCAAACTGTCCTACTGAATTCCCAAGAGGGTTCTTTTTTGTGGCACTGTCTTGATAGATCTTTCTATTTTCTCTTCTAAAGAGCAAAGGAAAGGGGATTTAGAGTGTAATCGAGGGAGTTTTGCTTAGGCAGTTGGAAGAGAAGATCAGAACCGAGAAATGGTTCTGGGTTCTGGGGAGAGCCCGGGCCCGCTGCTTGTGCACACTGATGAGAGCCGTCCACTTCCTGCACAGCCTGCCTCGCCTCTCGTGAGCAGTGTGAAAGAACAGCATACCACATGGCCCCGAGGGCGTTGCGTCCTCCGGATTCCCTCCAGATTGCCAGGGGATGCTATCAGTTTGTAGCGCGGGTTTATCTCCCCGGTCTGCTGCTTCTCGGTGGCGACCTCTGAGCGAGCGGTCCAACGCGCCTCACCACTAGGTGGCACCACAACCATGTAAGAAGGCACCGTTTAATCAATGACATCGACTTCATGGATGAAAAATTTCACTTGCTTTCTGTCTGAAGATTGCCCCCCCCACACACACACACTCCCTTTGTCACTCAAATGAAAGGCTTAGCTTTCAGAACCCTTGAATTTTTTATATGGAGCTTTAGAAAATCGCCAACTTCTGTTATTTTCTGAGGCATTCAATAATTTATGTCCTTTTTATACATCACATAACAGAAGCAAAATTCAATGACTACATGAGTTTCATGAAATATCGCTGTAGGTTTAGTTGGCTAGGCTTGGTTCTTGTAAAATAAACTGTACACTTTTAAGCACTACAATATGATGAGGCAATGTAAAAATTTCAAAGTGTTTCAAAAATGTAAGGCGGTGTGAGGGGAAATACTTATTTCTGTGAAATGAAGCAGAAAAATAGCCTCTTTGTACTTCTATTCTTGTGTCTCAGTGTATTTGTTGATTACGATAATGGATGTTTTAAGTAGAAACAAAGGTATTTGCAGTGTAATCTCTAAAACCTCTTCAGAAATGTTTCAGCTCTGACGATGGGTAGTCCTCCTCTCTTATGATATTGGCCTTATTGCAGGTTAACTTTCACTGGTGAACAATCAATTACTTACATGTATATACTGTGAAGTAAAACTGATCTTTACAGAATCGTCCAGATGTAAACACCAAACCAAACTCACCTGTGGTTTAGCTTAGCTGGGCTGTGTAGGGAAAGAAATAAAATAAACAAGATTAACAGAGAAAATAAATGGCAGCATAGAAAAGTGATTCCTTTGTTCACATTTATAACCAAAAAAATAAAGAGGCCGATATTTGTGTATGTGTGTGCATGTGTGCAGGTTTATGTGGAGGCAGGGTCACAGATGTGTTCATGTACATGCATGTGTGTGGAGGGCAGAGGGCAACGTTGTCTTCATTGTCTTCATTCCTCACATCCTATCCATCTTTCTTGACAGGATCTCTTATGGGCCTGGAAGTCCCCCATTAGTGTGTGTTTTGAAAATCCCTATCAGATACTTCTGCTTGCAAGGTGTTACAGTCAGCTTCAAGCTGCTGTGATGAACCTCCAGACCACACACAGTTATGGGCAGAAGAGAATTTATTTGAAGCTTACAGATCCAGGAAAACTTTTATAATAGTGGAAGAAGCTGGTCCCTTTTCACAAGTTCATTCAGAGAGAAATACCACCTCTAGTACCATCAAGCAAGCACACTCTATGAACCCCAGGCAGAGCTCAAGCACTCTGCGCATCTTTTGGCTTGTATTCTAGATCTACCCCCAAACTCACCTTAGGGCTGAACCCTAGGGTCCACCCACAGTGACACCTCCTCTAGCTAGTCAGCTGGAGATCTAAAGCTTTAATAAATGTCTGAGTCTGTTGGGGGACATCCATTCAAACCACCACACAAAGCAAACAGTTTATCAGCAGAGTTACCTCCCCAGCTCTGAGGCTAGGAGTTGAGGATGGTTTTCAACAACATCTAAATAAGAATAGAACAACATAGGAAATAAAGGCCAGACAATGCACATTTTCATTTGTAAAATTGGTTCCTGAAAAAAAATATGATTGTATTTCTATAAATTTCATAGAACTCAATAAAATCCATTATATGAATATATCATGACAAGTACAAACTGATTTGAAGGTGTAGATTTAAAACATTAAATGATTTCAGAAGATTGGATGTTTTATAAAATGATTTCATCTTTCTTTTACATAGCTATATTAAATCATCTGAAATATTTTTAAAATATATTTAATTTATTTATTTGAGAGAGAGAAAGAGAGAGAGAGAGAGAGAATGGGCACGCTAGAGCCTCCAGCCGCTGCAAATGAACTCCAGATGCATGCGCCCCCTTGTGCATCTGGCTTACGTGGGTCCTAGAGAGTAGAACTGGGATCCTTTGGCTTTGCAGGCAAATGCCTTAACTGCTAAGCCATCTCTCCAGCCCCATCAGAAATATTATGTTTTAGAAAAATTAAACACACAGCTAATTCACAAGAACCCATTTATTGACTCCATGCTTTCTTTACCTTCCTGGAGTTATTTTTGTTTTCTTTATTTTGCTAATATTTTTAATTACTTATAATTCTGCAAACTCCTGGGCAAAGTCCAGGGTGAATGTTGTAGATATCTGTACAGATGGTAAATCAGAAAGCTATGAAAATAAGCACTTGAATTTTAAGATATAGAAATGCAGAGCTGGGCGTGGTGGCACATGCCATTAATCCCAGCACTGGGGAGGCAGAGGTAGGAGGATCGCCATGAGTTCGAGGCCACCCTGAGAATACAGAGTGAATTCCAGGTCAGCCTAGGCTAGAGTGAGACATTACCTCGAAAAAACAAAAAAAATTTTAAAAATGCATAAACCTTGCTCTTTCAAATCATTGGATGGCCTCAGTGTTTCCTCTCAACTTGACTAGGCAGGTTTATATGCTCCTAACAGTCCTTCTTTCAGAATATTTATATTAGAAGACTTGCAATTAAAAATGATCTCTTTTCCTCTTAGATATAAATCATCTTGCCAATTTTACAGCCTAGGATTGTCTTTATCGAGAATGTGGAGAAAAAAAAAAAAAGATTGTTGGAACCATCACTTGAAATGTAGTCATAGAAAAAGAGAGGATCTGGTCTGCTACTATCTGAAGGGTTGGGGCTAATTTAATAAGTGTGGATCAGAACACAGAGTGGCCTAATCATACTGTCTTTTTGCCTTAGCTTTGCTTAGTGCTTAAAAGCTGCCTCATCTTTTGTTTCAGTGGAGCTGAATTCACTTTCTCTCCACTATAATCTCTTGTTTTGAGAAACGTTTTCTTTGGGGAGGCACAAACACATGTCTGTACACAGATAGGGCATAGATGACAGACCAAAGTACGATTACAGCAAAACCAGTTTTAGTGAGTCAATGAGTTTATTGGGATTACTTAAAGAGCAGAGTGAGGGGTTGCTCATAGGAGCATGGATGGCTTAAGGACAGCTGCATCACGGAGGAGCCCACCTCAAGCACAGATAATGAGTCACTGAAACTACAGCGCAGCTGGTCTAGGACACTGCGAAACTCGCACACAGCTCAGTGGGAGAGTCCTTCCCCAAGCAGTTGTTTCCTGTTTCGATAGCCCTGAGTTGGGGTCTTGCAACCTGTTCCCAGACTTGTTGACTTTCTGAGTTTTCTCAGCTTCCTTCTTTCCTTTCAGGAGGGCATATTTCAATTTCTAATTAACATTGATCAAAGTGTGCAATTGTTTATCATCCTATACCCTTAGGGAGTGGCCCTGTGACCTTTGAAATTTAAGTTCTTTCCAACTCTTCCCTCCCTCTTCTTTTCAGGAGGAAATATTTAAATTCTGAGGAATCTGCTACACTATGTCTACTATTAAACCTTCCTTACTGTTTAACTTGTTAAATCTAATTTTATGTGACATGTTTCTAAAGAAAGAAAGAAAGAAAGAAAGAAAGAAAGAAAGAAAGAAAGAAAGAAAGAAGAAAGAAAGAGGGAAAGAAGGAAAGAAATGCTAACCTAGCTCATACACTTGGTTATTTGGGTGAGTGTTAATCTCTGTTGGTGGCATCAAGAATATTCAAGTGTTTTTTTTTTTTTTCCTTCTTATGAATATTAACTTCATGTACTGAGGGCACACACTTCAACCATTTCTAAATCTTTGTAAATTTCTGTGGACCTGTTATATGTAAGTTATTAAAAATGTGCATGAATATATAACCATATTTATACATTTTTCATCTCCTCTTGTGGGTAAGTCACCAAAACTGCTATGAGATCATTTACCCAGTAAAGTCTAGTAAAAAAAAAAAAAAATTAATGGAAGTCTTTTTTTTTTTTTTTTGTGTGTGTGTGTGTGTGCATATGTGAGTGTGTGCATGTGTGTGTGTGTGAGAGAGAGAGAGAGAGAGAGAGAGAAAGAGAGACAGAGAGCACGCGAGGGAGGAGGAGATCTGGAAGACTGATGACATTCTAGGAGATCAGGTAGGATTAGAAGGCCATTATTTTTTGCATCCTCATGGAACATTTTTAGGACATATCCAGTTAATAACTGATGTACTCACAATTAAAAAGGGATTGTTGAAAGTATGTCTGTAATCAACATATTGAAGATTGAAATTTAGGAATCCCATATATTTCTGTTCCTAATTTTAACAACAGGTCTACTTTATTATCTTCTAAAGTTTTTTTCCTCTGAAGCTTCATGGATAACTCTCGTTCTGAATTTTTATTTTTTTGTTAAAGGTTTATACATCAGATAATATAGTCTTTGAGCAAATCTGCTTCAGTCTCCTTAATTAATATGACTCCCAAATTCTAATGTGAAATCAGAACATTGAACAACCAATATATGAACTTTAATCCTAGAAAGGAAAGGAGCTTGTTCATAAGAACAGGCTTTATGGAACTTGGGAACTGCAGTTCAATTTAGCCAGTTTGTACATCTGCATGCCCTGGGACCTAGCTCACTCACCTGCTGTGTCTAAGTTGCTCCGTTAGGCTCCAGCTCAGCTCAGCTCCTTGTTACCCTGTTCTGAGGCACATGCTGATGTGACCCTAACAGGCTGTGGAGTTCTGAGTAACAAAGAGCATTACTTTTCATGAAGCTGAGCATCTGCTATCAATATTCAAGTCTTATTAACCAAAATGCTGTCTGTTGTCATGTCAGGACCCCTGATAAGATACCATAATTCACTACGCTTTTACGTTTTAGTCCACACTCTATGATCATGAGACTTCCCTTTCCTTGCTATTGTTGTCTATTAGAAAACTCTGTGTTATCCTTAATTTATTTCAATAAGTCAAACACCTATTTTCTAATTTCCATATTGCTTGAACTTTGGACAGTATTTTAGAAAGCAATGGTCCTTAAGATTGATTAATCAAGACTTTCAAAACTTTTTTTGTTTGTTTGTTTTGTTTTGTTTTTTAGGTAGGGTTTCACTCAGCTCAGGCTGACCTGGAATTCACTATGTATTCTCAGGGTGGCCTTAACCTCTTGGCAATCCTTCTATCTCTGCCTCCCAAGTGCTGGGATTAAAGGCGTGTGCCACCACCCCCTGCTCTAATACCTTATTTCCTAAATTGTCTCAACCCTATTCAACTTCAAAAATCAACCATCCACACTATATATTCACAATAGCTAAGTTACAACAGAGTCAGCCTAGCTACCAATCAATGAATGAATGGATTATGTAAATGTGCTATACATACACAATAGAGTTGAATTGGATATGAAGGTTAAATTCTATAGTCAACTTGATCAGATTAGAAATCAATAGGCCTCGTGGGCAGGTCCATGAAGGCATTTCCAGGAAGGACTCATGGAGGGAGGAAGACTTTCCAGAGTGGGTCGCCCTTCTGATAGTGGACCACATATAAAGAAGTTCAGAAGCCAGGAGCAGTGGCACATGCCTTTTAGTCCCAGCACTTGGGAGGCAGAAGTATGAGGATTGCTGTGAGTTTGAGGCCAGCCTGGAGCTACAGAGTGAGTTCCAGGTCAGCGTGGGTTAGAGTGAGACCCTACGTAGGGGATGAAAGCAAAAAGAAGCTCTGAGAGAGAGAATGCAAGGCCTTGAGCTGGTGTGTTGCATCTGCACAGTTGCTGCTATCCTTTGTAGACAATGGACCCCATCTTGTTTATTCGTCTAACAAGGACTGAAGACCAGTGGCTCTCCAGAAATCCTCCAGGCCTTCATTGATGAACTGGGACTGCTGAGCCTGGTAGACTAAATAGCTACAAGGTTCTCTGAGTTTCCAGCCTGCCAGGTTGCCCAGCCTATGTACTGTAAGCTAATTTAATAAATTACCTTTTTAATACATATTCTTTCCATCAGTATGTTCATCTATGGAACCTCAACTCACATATTGTAAAACATTATGTCTAGTAAAATAAGCCAGACTCAAAAAGACATATATTTTTCTTTCTTATTGGAAATCTAGACTAAGGGCTAGAGAGATCACTGAGTGGTTAAGACACTTGCCTATGAAGCCTAAGGACCCACCATCAGCCAGATGCTCAAAGTGGTGCATGTGTCTGGAGTTCATTTGCAGTGGCTGGAGGCCCTGGTGTGCCCATTCTCCCTCCCTTTCTCTCTCTCTCTCTCTCTCTCTCTCTCTCTCTCTGCCTCTTCCTCAGTCTCTCTTTTTCTCTCCCTCTCTAAAATAAATAAAAATAAATATAGATTTAAAAAAGACATTAAAGTGGAATGGCAAATATTTGGAGATAGGTAATTATTGTTCAGGAGAAGGACCAGGAGGGAGGTGGGGGAAAGAATAAGATTGTATGCATCTATAAGAAGGTCATAAAGAACTTTACCATTGTGTTCAGTTAATATACACGAACTAAATTATTATTAAAAGAGCTGTTTTCATTCATAATAATGCCCTCATTCTGAGAAGGGTGAAGGATGTCCTCAAGTTTAGGATCATGGCCTCTGGTAATCCTCTCTGCCTTCCATCCCATGCCAGCTATTCAACTCATTCAGGACGGTCCTTTAAATGAGACAAAGTATAAACTGAACAGTGGGCAAAGACAGAGAAGAAATACTTCTGCTTTTAAATACATCCTAACCTGACCAGAGAGAAAGTCCCCAAACAACAACATCACAGCATAGTTGTCACTAAAGCCATACCTGGAGAACATAGAACTCAGTTTGGTCACAGTCATAGCCTCACTCCCATTCTCTGTCTTTTCTACTTCCTGTACCATCTACAAGTTCAGAGTTAGCTGTTTCTAGTCCATCACCTTTTTCTTTACCTCACTAACAGACTTGGACCTTTGTGCTTTTTATAATAGTCCAGGTGACATACTCTCTTGCATTAATGGTTTGGCTAGTGGGAAAGTTGCTTGTCATGTGGATCTATAAAGGTCATTGGGATGCCATGCCTGCATTGGAAATGTGAGGGGATAGAGGAAGTTATAGGTAGCATAAATATTCCCGAGGAGCAGATGATATGTGTCGGAATGAATATTTGCTGAACACATTGAGTTCATGGGTTTTTTTGCTTGAGTGAGGTAAGCAGTAGCCATGTTGATGAACGTGAATTAATTCAGTGAATTATGGTCTATTTTTCATTTGGAAGATCATATTTGGAGTCCGAGTTTAATAGATTACTGAAATTACACAGGAGAGATTGTACGTATTCATTTTCTCTTTCCCCACCCTCCTACTTTAATATCATGATTTTAATTGTAATAGTGTTATATTTAATTAATGCATATTGCTTTATCTGAAATTGTGTTTCATTTTGATTTCATTCTTTTCTTCCCTATAGCCACAAGTTGTCTCTCCTAAACACAGGTTGAAGTGTTTATAAAAGAACCTATCTTAACTCCTCCTTAGGTGCTCAGACGCTTTGTTCTTTCTGCAAGCATACCAAACTTGCTCTCTCTTTAACCTTCAGTTTTGCTTACTCTGCAGTTCCCCAAAGACTGAGCAGCAGATACTAAATTATTGAATCAGAGATAAAATGAATCACCACGATTAGGATGCTGAAGTCTCTGGAAGGATATTAGCTTTGGGGAGGACTGTGAATAGGGGAAAGTATCTGATTTGTTAAAAATTAATGTGTTCACAAGAGCACACACATGTGCACATCTCTCTCCCCTCTTTTCCTTCTCCCCTTCCTTCCCCCTAACATCTGTTCCTTCTTCCCTCCTAACTTAATTGAATTCAGGTTACCTGTCTGCTTAAGCCTCTCTGAACAATGTCAATCATTTTAAAATTCATAAATTTCCAGTTAGTTATAAACCACTTAAAAGTTTCCCCATACAAATTAAATGTGCTACCTTACCAGGATTATACTTAGTGATTGCTAAGAAATACACATTTTAACCTCTAAAGTTTTGTTGTTTAATTTAATAGAAGCATTGGCTTAGAACTTATCTTTTTCTATACAATATTAAATATTCTTATTCCTGTCAGATACCCATATGATCTTGTTATGGAAATGTGAAGCTATGGTGCTGTATCCATAGAAACAGGTGGCAAGCTTGTATCACTGTTTTATTCTACAGCCAGACAGCAATTTCAGTAATTATATTCCTTGCATCCAACTGAACCAGGAGTGCACAAAGGAATCATTCAGGGATACAATCTATTTTCTTTACTTATATTTGTGAATAGCAAAACACCAAAGAAACAGTTATCTACAACTATTTATATATCTGAGAATTTACAGTACCGTTTGGGCTATAGCTTTTATTGAAACTAAGTTGTGGTAAAATTACATAAAATATCCTGTTTGTTAAGGTTTGACCCAGGTTATCTGTGCTGAAATTAATCTGTTAAAATTTAGATTTGTCACAACAGTCTTTAAATGTGAGTATTTTCGGTAAAATCCACTAATAAGCATTTTAATAAGCTTCTTGGAGACTTTTATGCATGTTAAAGTTTAAGAACTAGTGCCCTAAAGGTAATTTATGTTTGTTATTCATAAAACACAGGCCAACAGATTTAAGACTCTTTAGGGACTCAGAGGAAACACTTACCTTTATTGAAATAATAACATAATATAGGAATACTACAGTGGGAAATAGAAAAGGAGCAAGAATGAAAATAAACAAATGAACAGATGCTGTGGCATTTTCTTGATTATTTGCACTAGAGTATATTCTGAAGTCTTTTTATAAAGATCAGGGTTCCCAGGACAGACATCTAAATAGAGTTACAAAGATTCTTTAAACTGATGTTCTGTCAAGCCTGAAAGACTTCCAGAGCTATTTTGCTCTATAATGGTCTTACTCAAACATGAATTTCTTTAATCTGTAACTTCCAAGGCAGAAGAAATGTCAGCAGCTACTCATTTCTTAGACACTGAGTTTTGTAAAATGCCTGAGATGTTGGGACTCTTTGGTTCTTCCTTCCAATTTTTAGTCCCCTACTGACAATGAATTTATTCATATTTATCATTTTAAGACATTTTCCTGCACAATTCAAATACTTGTTTAAAATCAATGTCTAGCAGATTCCTGTATTGTAAAATTTTGCCTCACTGACTAGTCTAATTATTCCTGCTTAATACTATATTATAGTATTTTGTAGACAGTCTTAGAGTTATACCTATATACAAAGGTATTAAATTTCAAGAAAAACATCATGATTGTGAGTAAATTGTTTAATGTATTCTGACACAATTTATTCAATTTGTTCACTTTAAGAAAGGATAATAATAATCTTACCTTATAGAATTATTGTGAGGCTGCAGGAGTACTTTATGGAAAAGGCTTAGAATAGTGCTTAGTAATGACAGTCCATAAATGTGAGAGTTCCATGTTTATAACATTTCATTTATTTTCTGAATTATTTTAAGAGATATTTTCAATAGCACTCAAAGATACTTAAAAAAAAAAAAAAGCCAGAATCCAAACTATTGCTTGCTTGCTTTTCTCCCTCCCTCCCTCCCTCCCTTCCTTCCTTCCTTCCTTCCTTCCTTCCTTTCTTTCTTTCTTTCTTTCTTTCTTTCTTTCTTTCTTTCTTTCTTTCTTTCTTTTTTTGATGTGACAAATATATCCTGGCAAAAGCAACTAACAGCAACAACAAAAAAAGTTCATTTTGGCTCATAGTTTGAAGTTGCAGCCATCTTGGCAAGAAGTGCTTGGTGGCAAGAGCATGAAACACGCCTGCAGTCAGAAAGTAGAAAGAGATGAATGTTGGTGTCCAGCTCATTTCCTCATTTGTATTCAACCCATGGTAGGTGATGCCCACAGTTAGATAGGTCTTCCATATCAATTAACCCAATATAGAAACTTCCTCCCAGACATGACCAGAGATTTGTCTCCTAGAAGATTCTAGGTCCAATGAAGTGGATAATCAATATTATACACCATAGTTAGTAACATTCAAATTCTAGAAAACAAATTAGGAACACTGTTGAACTAGTAAGGAGATAACAAACACTATTTCTAAATTTCTAAATTTATTTATTTACTAGAGAGAGAGATGATAGAGGCAGATAAATGATAGGTAGATGATAAGATGATAGATAGATAGATAGATAGATAGATAGATAGATAGATTATAGATAGATAGATAGATAGATAGATAGATAGATAGATAGATAGATAGATAGATAGATAGATAGATAGATAGATAGATAGATAGATAGATAGATATAGATAGATAGATAGATGATAGATAGATAGATAGATAGATAGATAGATAGATGATAGATAGATAGATAGATAATAGGTAGCTAGATAGCAAGCACATGGGCATCCCAAGGCTCTTGTCATGGCAAACAAACTCCAGATGCATGTGCCACATTGTGTATCTGACTTTACATGAGTACTAGAGAAATGAACTCTGGGCTGGCAGGATTTACAAACAAGCACCTTTACCTGCTGATCCATCTTCCCAGCCCACAAACAAAACTTCTTTGTTTGCACAACCAAAATATTATTTCTCATTCATTTAACTGAAATGTCCAACTTTCCAGCTGGTGGGTAAGGTCTGGTACCTTCCTACCATCTTTTGAAAACATTGGCCCCAACATGACAATATTCTACCACTGTTCACATGTTCTTGGTAAAGTCAAAGATTGTGGTTAGGCCTCACTACAAGAGGTTGTCTAATATGGTTTGTGTCTGGAGGTTCTTCTTGTCACAGAGGAAGCTAAAATTTTTGATACTTTGTTAGCTGTTTTTTAAAAATATTTTTGGAATATGTGTTTGTTGAGTATGTGTGGTGTGTTATGTGATGTGATATGTCTATAGCGTATGCACTTGAGTGTACAGTTGTGTGAAATGATGATGTTTGTGCCCACTGTTTTTCACTCATACATCTGCTGTTGCTTCCAACCCTTGCAAGCCCCAGTGATTCTATTGTCTCCACTCTGCAGGACTAAGGTTACAGATGTGCTTGGCTACATCTGACTGTTTACCTTGGTTCTAGTGAATCGAACTAAGGTGGTCTCGGAAGCTTTCAAGCCCTAAAGCTTATGAAGCAAGTATTCTTAACCACAGAGCAGTCTACCTATCGTTACTGAGCCATTTTAAACACATATATCAAAGTTTACATCTGTATATTTTAGGTGACATAGTATTTGTGACTAATGAACTTTAGCAATGTCTATGTTTTAAGGTTTTTAAATGTTTTGTAGTCAAACAGTTGGGCATATTCAAGAAAATTCATGACTGGTTGGCCCTTTCTTGAAAGTAGGTTTGATAAATAATGTAGAAAGTAAGTAAAGTACATAATTAAGGAAAGAAGCAGAGTGCAAAGGAAAGAAATAAAAGAATTTAAAGGTTTTTTGATTATTTCTCCAGTGTGGCCAAGACTGAATTATTTCCTCATGTCTTTGATAAACCTACCTCTTTTCTGGTTTGTCCTCCTTATGATCTATGCCTTTCATATAATGTATGTCTGAACAAAGGGTTAGGGTTTGTGGCTTTCATGCTGGTTAATTGATTGACATGCTAAGGTGCAGAGCAGTATTCACCTTTATCTCAGAGTGCTTTAGAAACCCAAAGAATGATTCAAACTCTATCGATATGCACATGTTTAGTTTTAGAACTCAATCACCTAAAATAGATTCATTTAGCTTTGACTTAATGGAGGAACGATCTCCTCTAAAAAAACATGACTTTTTCAGTTTTATTTCTAGTACGTGATCCTACCAGCCTCTGTCTGTATAGTGAATGCTGATATGTGCGGATGTCTCTCCCCTTTCTCTTTGTGAAGATTCTTATGTACATAAGTTCATCTCTTAAAGTCATATTCCTGAAGAAGGGGCTATGACTTTGCAATGGAGGACTCTGGAAAGGCTCAAATCCTTCTCATCTGAAAATTCTCTTCTTCACTCTGCAAGTATCACTGAACTACATTACTCACAGGACTATTTCTATCTCTTGCCTCAGCCAATCTAATTCATCTAAAATGCCTTTATCACCTATGGTGAAATATAGCTCCAGACATTCTGAGTCGTATGAAACCATATTGTCTAGCAATAGCTCATGAATACCATATTAGTGGTGATTAAAACTTACCATGTAATGTTTTGTTTCTTATCAGCAAAATTGCAGTCATTGTTATCCACCAAGCATAGCTTTTGTACACAGAGGTCAATGTTAATAGATCTAAATGTGAGGTTAGGTTAGTGACTACTTCTATAAACTTGCATTATTATCACTGTAACTTTGAATAGTTCTTTTTTACAATAAATTCTAATTTCTTTTAAAAACATTTTTTATTAGTTATGTAGATAGTGTATAGAGTCATACTGGATCATCTCCACCTGCATGTAGTGAGTGTATAAAGGTCTCTTGCCACTGAAAATTTAGACACATGTGCCACTTTGGGTCCTGCTTCATCTGGGTGCTGGGGAATTGAACCTAAGCTGGTAGGTCTTGCAAACAAACTACTTCAACCATTGAACCATCTCCTTAGCCTGAATTCTAATTTCTTGAATGTTTATTTGTCCCATTTATTGTAGTCCTTCCCTCTTCCAGGTATTTCATGCACACCATTTCAACTCATAGCACATATTTTGTGGCTCTCAAACCTGTCTCAGAAGCTCTGGCCATCTCCATATGTCTCAGTACACTGACCTATCTCTTGATACAGCTGGTAACCCCACCCCTTTTTTTGGCTTGTGTATGTGTGGCATACACTATTGTGTATATGGGGTCAAGTGTGTGAGGGGCAGTGTGCATGGAGGCCAAAGGTCAATATTGGGTACCTTCCTCTCTCTCAGTCTCTCTCTCTCTCTACATTTTTTTTTTTTGAGACTGTATTTCTCCAAGCCCAAAGCTAATCCATGTGGCTAGAAAAGCTGGCCAGAAAGCCATATGGGGGTCCTCTTGTCTCACTTCTCAGGTGCTGGGATTATAGGCATACACTACCATGGCTGGCATTTTATGTGAGTGCTAGGGATTTGAACATAGCTCCTCTTGTAGGCACTTCATCCACTAAACCATTTCCTCAGCCTACTCCCTACTCCCTACCCCCAACTCCGTTTCATATTTAATTCTTATTAGAACAGCAATTACTGTTATTTATTTCCATTATATTGACAAGAAAACTGAGACTTACAGCATCAACCCTTTCCTCAAACACTTATCCCACGAATAACACACAGGATTGCCCTTTCTGCTTTATGCTAAGTAATTTTGCCTCTTCCCATGCTATTTCTGTCTTTGCATTGTGCAACTTGGAGTTACAAATGCTAGCTAGGATTTTATTTCAAGGATAGATTTGTGTAACTATCCCAGGTCATTGATTTTTTTTTTTTTTTGGTGACTTATGATCAAAGTACATAGTTTAGTGTACTTTAAAATAATAAATCACGTGATTTTGTAGTTATTGGATTAGAGTGGCAAAGAGATTTGAAACAAAACATCCAGAAAGGAGAGTTAAAACAAAATTCAAGAAGAAAAGTGTAACAGCACAGAAGCAGTGGCACTGTTCCTGTCAGGACTTGTTGAGAATGTGGAGACACATGGACTGCAGTGTCAGGTGGACCTAGGTCAGTACACCGACCTTTGTGGTTGTTTATGATCTGGGAAATTTATTTTGTCCCAAGGCCTTGATTCACTAAGAGTTAATTTTCTTTCTTTCTCTCCTCAACTTTAAAATTATATACATTTAATACTTTAGACATGACCATTGAGCCGTGTTTGGAGGACAATTATCCACACCTGCACATAATTATGGTTCTGCTTCGTTATTTAGCCAGGGATGGAGGTTGCTTAGTAGATTAGTTGTTGTGAAATGTTCTTCAGACCACCTGCTGGATTTTATGGGTTCCATGAAGTGCTGATTTGAATTTTGATACATTTATGCACAGTTTACACTGATGTACCATGATTAGTTACATTCACTTAATAGGCACTTAGCAAATGCCCTTGTGAAAGTGAGGAAATGTGAGCAATTGCTCTGTATATTTCATTCTGTGTAAGAGCATTGGCAATGCTGATGAATAATTAATCCACTAATTGTTACCCTGTTCACTGTTCTCCTTGTCGAAGCAAGATGAGTTCTTTTACACATGGTGATAGGTATTTAAAATCCCATTTCAGTTTAGGATTATAGTTGTAAATTGTTCTTATTCTAAAGCGTAAGAGCAAAGATTGCTTGTGAGGCACTCTGACCCTAAAAATAACCTCTCCCATTTTTCTGAAGGGAGACCAACTTTCTACATGACCATTTACACTTTACACATTCCTTATCACACATATACTTCTATTGGGGACTTTTAAATTGGCTAACTTTGAATGCATTGACTTTCATATTAGTGCCATAAGTGCTCACATCTAACATAATTATATTAATATCTCATACAAATTTAACAAAATGAAATGGAAGAACACACCTGCATGCTGTAGTATTACCAATATTTTTATTTTCTCTAAAATCAGCACATTCACAGGCTTAGCATTTGGCAAGTATTTCTTCTGTCTGACACTTTTCTTTTTTTTCTATATTCAAGCTTTATAGTTAATTTCTTTTTAAATTTCCACAGATTGCTTAGGCATGATCCCCTTTTTGATGAACCTGTATAGGAGATTTGGGTGGGATAACATCTGTAACACAAATCTGGATCTATCCGAGTGAAACCAATTTAAACTTATTAAATTGCTGCAGCATCACAGGGACCCTGATTAAGAGCTCCTCCGCCCAGGAGTTGAATAATTTCACTGCCACTTCAGGCCATGCGATGTTTTACATTATCTCTAGTGGTGTCCTTTCAGATTAAGCATAATCCTATTAAGCAATGCTGCTGGCTTTTTTGGGTTGTCTACATGAGGCTGAGCAATGTTCTGCTGTTATTTGGAACTGTGTTTCTTAATTCTTTGTCTTGGATGGCTGGCACACTCGGATAGTAAGCTTGCATGCAGTACATGGATGAGTTCTTTATTAGAACAACTGATTAAGATATCATATAATACTGACCACTAAATGTCCTCATATTACACCTCCCTGAAACCTAAATTTCTTTGGTTCTAATCTCAGTGTACTAAAAAAAGTGCAGTCTTCCATTCTTCTAGCCACCAGTAGGATTTGTGGGGAATCCTATATATTGGGAGGGCAGTCATCTGTATATTGGGGAACTGAGTCTGAGTTTTGTTTGCATTCTTTGTACTTGATGACTTAGGGTATGTATAAACCTTCAGTCTGCCAACTGGTCATGTTGCCACTAAGAATGTTAGGTAAGATGGGAGTCTCCCACAGAATTATCTCCATTTTAGGTAAGCTGTGTGTGTATTGTGGTAATGTTGCCTGGGGTGACATGAACAAATGTATAATTCCCCTTAGATAGAACACCATCAACAAGCCAAAACAATAATCCCACCCATCTATCTTAGTCACCTGGTGAGTTAATTTGGGTTGCTTACAGAAGTACAAACAAAGGGTGATTTCAAGGAGCATGGTTGACACAAAAACCGGTGCATTACAGAAAGGCCCACCCACTGGAATAGGTGTTAACACACCTGCAGGCAGCTTGACTGGTTGGTAGGTTAGGCATTTCCCAAGCTCTTCTTACTGTTAAGAGATCTTTGGGAAGGGGCTTCATGGACCTTGTAATTTTCAGAAACTTGAGCTTCCTAAGACCTGTGATTATTTATTTCTTGAGCATTGAGGGGCTTCCTATCCATTTTGACCCTTCTGCATCTTAAGGAGTCTAGGATTCAATTTAGAACTTCCTAAAGACCCTCCTGTCAGGACGGGGTGTTTCCATGGGAAGAAACGCTACACAACAGAATGCATCCACCAGACCAGCAGGTCACCACTAGAGAAAATGTGAAACACCAAATGGCCGGAAGTGACTGGGAAATGCATTGAACTCCTGAAGTAGAATTGTCCTTTGACACTTTTTTTTTTTTTTTTTTTTTTTGGATTTTTTCGAGATAGGGTTTGATTCTAGCCCAGGTTGACCTTGAAATTCACTATGTAGTCTCAGGGTGTCCTAGAACTCAAGGTGATCCTCTTACATCTGCCTCCCAAGTACTGGGATTAAAGGTATGTACCACCATGCACAGCTTCACTTGACACTTTTGATCACTGATATTCTAACCCTACCATATCACCAACAACTGCAATTCAGTGCCTGGCAATGGTCTAGTCATTTGTTCAGTAAGCTCTTTTAGCCACAAATATTCTTTTTTATTAAATATTTTATTTATTTATTTGAGAATGAGAGAAAGAGGCAGAGAGAGAGAGAGAGAGAGAGAGAGAGAGAGAGAGAGAGAATGTGTCAGAGCCTTCAGCCACTGAAAACAAACTCCTGACATATGTGCCACCTTATGCATCTGTCTTCCAAGGGTCCTGGGGAGTCAAACCGGGATGCTTTAGCTTTTCAGGCAAACACCTTTACCACAAAGTCATCTCTCCAGCCCACATAGCTACAGATGTTCTTATCAAGTACAGTGCCTTATAGTACTTATTTAATCTAGATTTTGTGAAGATTAAATGAGATAATTTGTGTCAAGAGCATACTAAATAATAGTGACAAAATATTATTTCACATTACTAAATTTTTTTCTATTATAATGGATGTAACTTTGGTTTTAAAAATATCTTCTTTCTAGTTAATACACTTTCTAGCTGAACTTTCCTCAAAGTCATATAACTAGACTAAGAAGATTTTCTAATTCTTTTGGACAATTGTGTGTGTGTGTCTGTTTTGATGGTTCTTATTTGAGCAGAAAAGGCAAGGCAGAGGATCTGAAGGTGAAGAGAAGCAAGCAGTGTTACCACCATCACAACTGTGCATGGTAGGCCGCCCAACCCGAGGGCAATCGCATGTTATAGGAAACATTTATAGTGGATATTTTCCATGTGCCTGAATCCATAGTAAATGCTCAAAGGTGTGAACTATTTTAGCCCTTATGACAATTGTATGACACGGGTGCTATTTGTCCTGTTTTATAGATGAGAAACTGGTATACCCAAGTTACCTTTGCTTTAACAGGTGGTGCATGGTGGATCCAGATTTCTACTCTGGGTCTGACTGAGGATGCTTGTGCTCATCCACCACTGTGCCTCACCACCATGTTCCCTGGCATTGCCAATATGTTCCATTGCTAGAATTGACTTTGTCTCTTCATATTTGCAACCCTGAGTGAACTATTACACCTCTTTACATTTATTATGGAACCTGGAGGTAATTCTGTCCAGTGAACAGAGAACACAGAAAAGCAAGAGCCCAAAACCTCAAAAGGGGTTCTTTTGTGTCTAGAACAGGACAAGAGAGACTCTCATGTTGGATTTAGCGTCATTGCCACTCTGGAGAAGTCAGTGATAGCATACATTTACCACACATCTAAAGGAGAATCTGGAAAGAGCATTTGAGCCATTTGTGTTTGGAATAATGGAGTATCAGACCCTTTAAAATTTGTTTTTCAACAACCCCCAAATGGCAACAAATGTGGCCTCTGTCTATTGGCCTAATTTCAGGCTGGATGCAAGTCAGTGTGGTTTTTTTTTTTTTTTTTTTTTTTTTTTTCCACCATGACTGCTACCACTGTCTCTTGGTATAGAATTTCCTCCTTCTTCTATTTTATTTTTCAGTTGGAGAATTATGCTCTCTAGACCTGAGCAAGAGTTGCTATTGATCAGTTTGGAACTTATCCCAGGACTTGGGTGAGAACAGTGTCTGCCACATACCACTCTAGATCCTGTCCCCTGTGCTTCTGCAGTTCGAGGCTTATGGAAGGGATTCTTCCTCCTGCTGGCTTGTCTGGCAGGATATGTCTGTGGTGTTTAATGTTTCCTATTCTCTTTCAAAGAAAGATCTTCTGCTTTCTCTTTTTCTTCTGGCTTCCCAGATCTAATTTTTCTTTGTCGAGGTATGTCACCAGTCTTCTGCGATCTCAACATTTCTCCTAAGGATGTCTTTCTACTTTCCCATCTTAATTACCCTCTATTCTACCATTTATATTTAATTTCTTACTGATTTTGTTTCAATAGTAAGATGAAGCATATTAGAAAACTAATTAGGTTCTTTTAGGGCTTTTGGGACTAATTAGAATTTCTGCATAATACTCCTATATATTTCTCTTTCAAATTAAGCCAAAATCAATCTACATTGAGATGAACAGATCTTAAGTGCACTATTTGGTGAGTTATAACAGATGATTAAGCTATGAATATCAGATCAAAATATAGATCACATAACCCCTCCTGAGAAAGATCTCCTATGTTGATCTGGTAAGCAGTTCCTACCACAATCAGCAATGATGCTTATAGTTTCTAGACCCTAGATGTGGTAGTTTGAATATATGTCCCCCAATATATTCATTGTTTTAGTAGTTATAATTTGCATCTTCAATCACCTTGCTAGAGGCAAGGTCACTGGGGGCCCCAGTCTTAAGGTGTGGTGATGGTTTGAGAGTCCATTGTAAAGATATGCAAATGTGCCTAGCAGGAGTTCCTGAAGTGTGCTGTGTGACCTTTTGGTTTTAGTTTTGCTCTGTGTGCTGTGGTGGCTGGTTGGTTTTCTCTGCTCTCTTGCCTGGTCCTGTGGAGAGCAGGCCGTTTCTCCTGCCTTTATGGAACTTCCCCGGATCTGTAAGTTTCAATAAATAATATCCCTTCCTCCATAACTGTGCCTGGTCTGGAAGTTCATCTCAGCGAACCTGAAGCTGTCTGCAACACTAGATTAATCTTGAATCTTTGTACAGATATAGAACACAATATCTTATGTCTAGATTTCCTCAGTATAATGGCTTTTAGATCAATTTATGTTGTGTACATCCATAGTCCCTTAGTAGAATAATATTCTACTAAGTTAATATATCATGAATTTAATTTTTTTTTGTTGATTTGTCAAAGAAAAAGAGACAGGGAGTGACGGGTGAGGGGGAGGAGGGCATGCCAGGGTCTCCAGCCACAGCAAATGAACTCCAGACACATATGTCACTTTGTGCGTCTGGCTTACATGGATCCTGGGAATCTAACCTGGGTCCTTTGGCTTTGCAGGCAAATGCCTTAACCACTAAGGCATCCCTCCAGCCCTGAGTTTAATATTTTTAAAAATATTTTTATTAATTTATTTGAGGTGTGATGAGAAAGAGGCAGACAAATAGAATAAATATGGGCATGATAGGGCCTTCTTCCACTGCAAATGATCTCCAGATGCAATGCACCACTTTATGAATCTACATGGGTAACAGGAAAGTAATCCCATGCTATCAGGCTTTGCAAGCAAGCCTCTTTAACTGCTGAGCCATCTCTCCAGTCCTAATATAGTTTTGTAAATACATTTTTATGAGTTATTTATTTATTTGTAAAGAGAAAGAGAGAGAATGAATGAATGAATAAGAATGGGTGCACCAGGGCCTAGTGCTGCTGCAAACAAACTCCAAACACATGCACCACTTTTTGCATTTGGCTTTACATGGGTACTGGCCAGTTGTACCCAGACTGTCAGGCTTTGAAAGCAAGTGCTTTTAACTGCTGAGCCATCTCCCCAGCCCCTTGTTTGTTTTTTAGTTAACCATTTGGATTTCCCCCTTTGCAACAATTTTGAGTCAATTGTGGTAGAAAAAAAGCTAAAAGTGACTTACTGTAAGAGTTAATTGCATGAAGAGCTAAACTTATCTTTGTAAGTGTTTGGAAAACTCTCAAAGAGAAAACTGTCCAGAAAGGGCCCAGAGGTATAATAAAAAGGAAAGACAGTTTAGACAAAAACAAAGTAAAATGGAGTTCATTGTTAGGGCAGCCTGACTATAGAAATGATTAATATGCAAGTTGCCAAGCCTTGCTTGTTCACTTACCCCCCCCTCAGCTATGAAACTATAAAATGAAAACAAAATCTCAGCTCGAAGCTGGAGCTTCTTTTAAGGGCTATCTCAGCCTCCTTGGCCCCCTGGTAAATAAGCTCTTCTACATTCACTACACTAGTGTTGGGATGATCTCTTCAGAGAAGTCCTCCAACACAAGCTGTAACATTCCTATGATCAATTTTTTTTTTTTTTTGGAAACATATGGTTTCATTTATTTTGAGCATGTATCTGGAAGAAGATGGAAAAGTCATATCCCAGGTGTTTATTCACTTGTTAGAAAGTGCTAAGTGATTTTCCAAGATAGTATTTCCATATATCCTCTCACTTGCAGCATCTGAGAGCTAATTGTGACAATCATTTTAAATTTGGGTCTTGGTATCATAAGGGTTTTGAATATGTATCTCTCTTGTCATGATTTAGTTATAAAATCCACTCCCCCATAGGTTCATGGATTTGAACACTTAATCCTCACCTGGTAGAGCGGTTCTTGAAGGAAAAACCTTTACGAGGTGGAGCCTGGCTGGAGAAGGTTTTACAGTCCAGTACTGCTGGCTGTTCTCTCTGTCTACTTCTTCCCCACTGATGTGGTGATGTGGCATGGCTTGTTGCTCCTTCCTGCTCCTGCAATGTTTTCCCAGCCATGATGCACTCTACTCTCTGGATCTGTAAGCTGAAATACATTCTTTCCCTCCCAAAGTTGCTTCTGATTAGGTATTTTGTCCCAGCAATAAGAAAGTAACTGATAATGTCCCTCTTGATCCGTGTTGATTTACAACTCCTCTCTGTTAGAAGTGATTTGTTTTGGTTTTGCACTTTGTCTTAAAGTATGGCCTTTACACTAAGGTCTGAGTAATTGTTCTAAAACATGTGCTTCCGGAGGTCTCCTGTGATTTGTGAGCTAACTTCAACCTAGATGGAACTCAGTTAATCTCCCAGTGTTGTATGACCATTGGTACCTCTTTTTATTCATCACTGCTAAACAGACACTGTCTTGTGAATTTGTTTCCTATAATTATTCAGCACAGCTCTGGTCCAGTGACCTGCCATGAAGCTGCAATGAGATATTTTTGCTTTCTTCTCTGCTATTTTCCTGTTCTCCATGACCCTACACCATGACTTTCAGCCACTAAAGGAGCCTAAACTTCATCCAATATTTACCTTCTCACTTCATTGGAAATTTCACGCTCTGCTTGAATTCAACCTTCTTACACTGGTGGACTAGAACATGTAAGATTTTGAAGGGTTGTCTATTCCCCTTCTGCATCCTCCCCCTTCTCCCATGACTAGATATGCTCTGACTAGGGCTGGGATTTTGGAATTACCTACTATGGTAGTTCTAATGGATGGCCCCCAATATATTCAGGATTTTATTGCAGTGTGTAATTTAGATCTGCAGGCACCTGGCTGGTCACTGTGGGAGGATCCTAGGGTCCAGCCCTAAAGTGTGTGGGGGGTCGATCTGGAATTCCAGTCTAAAGATAGGCAATGTGTCTGAGCTTTGTCTGGAGTTTGAGAGGTGTTCTTGCTTGCTTATGGTGGCTTGTGATTTTTCTCTTTCTCTGCTTGGTCCTGTAAAAGGGGGCCAACTTCTTTGGCCATTATGGAGCTTCCCCCCTGTTGTCAATAAATCCATCCATCCATAACTGACCCTGGTTTGGAGGTTCATCCCAGCAACCTGAGGCTGTGTGCTACATATACTCTTATGGTAATTGAGTAAACCCTATTATACCAGGACTAAGAGGAGGAATGCTATCTCCTTCCCCAGTCACCACTTCATGGAGCCTCCTAAGCAGAACAATTTCCCTCTTCCTATTCCTAAAATTCTTAAAATACCCTCCTACCCTTTACTCAGAGTTACAACATTTCTTTCCCATTTTCTTTGAATCTCCCCAATTTTTCTGGTATTAAAAAACAGTTGGTCCCTGGTAAAACTTTACAGAAAATATCTCAGGAAATAACTGGGTGAACTAGAGTACTCAACCTCTGTGCTTCCCTATTTTTGAGAGTCACTATTTTTTTGGGGGTTTTCTTCCTAAAAATAGTGATTTTATTTGGTTGATATGGTGAATACTTAATTCAAGTGTGAGAGAAAACCTTATATCAATTGCCCCATTAGAGCTAGAAGCAAGAGTCTATCCTTTGTTTTTCATTGGTTTCCTTCATAACATAAATAATTGTTCCACATTATTATGATTTTATTGCCAAGTTTCCAGTTTATGCTTTTCCAACTGGTATCATTATAGGTAATAGTCTATCTATCTTCTATCAATCAAAAGATATTAGGGCATTGTAATTGGTGTGTGGCTTGCTGGGAGTTTTTTTTTTTTTTTTTTTTTTTTTTTTTTGTAATTAAGACCACTTAAAAAGAAGCTATTTGTGAGTGATTATTTCTTTACAAATGAAAAGGGATATAAAATTATTTGACATTTCTTTCACACATTTACATTCTTATTTTCTTCTTTCAGTCAATAAGAGAAAGAAGTCTACAATAATTGCTGTGTGAATTTGGCATAATCTTGTCTATTATGATGAAGATAAGCTTATCAAAAAAATGGAACTGAGTAACCATAAAATGATATTTGAGGCCAAAGAGATGACTCAGCAGTTAAGGCATTTGCCTTTAGAGCCTAATGACCCAACTTTGATTCCCCATTGCCCATGTGGAGCCAGATTCACAAGATGGTGCATGCATCTGGAGTTTGGTTGCAGTGGCCGGACACCCTGGAGCCTGGCGTGCCCATTCTGTCTCTCTTCTATTTCTCTCTGCTTGCAAATAAATAAGTAATACTTTAAAAATAATAATATTTGGTACATATTATATTTATTTACATTAAGAAGAATAAATTAATGTTAAAGATATTTAATCCACATGTTTAAATCTGTACTGGCAGAAGTGAACTGAAACCTGGAAATCATTGAGGACATAATACTTCTAGGAAAATAAAGCTATTAGAATGGCAAAGCATTTTGGGTAATCAAATATTTTAGTGACCTTTTAACAAATCTTAATGTTGAGATGATAAGGAAACACTAATGAAAGTAATGTTTGAAAAAAGTAATTAGTCTAGAAATAATTGTTTTTAGGTACAGAACTAGAACTACTACTTTGGTTTATTAGATAATTTCAATTAGATTATACAACAAAGATTTGAGCCACTGGAAACATAATTTTCAGATGATATTTTTCAGTAAGTTGGTTAGTTCTTCAGTAATGTGATTAGGAATAGAAAGAATAGCAACAATTTTCTTGTTTGCAGCACATTCTGTCAGGAGAAGAATTAATAGATATTGATTGTTAGTGGGTCTCAACACAATAATGGGAATAAAGATAAAGATTCTTAATTTGCAAAGCAGCAAGGGTGGACATGAGTTACAAAATGCTAAAGCTGACAGGAACAATGGATTTGCCTATTTGATTAAAGGTAATAAGAAATAGATATTGGAAGACAAGTAGAAGTTATACAATAATAATTATATTCCTCTAATGTCTCACAAACAATATTCATATAAGTGCTTACTGTGGATTCTCACAGAAATACTATGAAACTAAGATTGAGTTGTTATTTCATGCTTTATTGCTAAGAAATCTGAAGAGCTATGATTTTAGTGTGATTTTAGGTGATTTGTCGAGGTTCATATGCTTTTAGAATGGTAGGTACAGCACAGATTGATATTTTTCTCTTCCTATACCAATATATTTTTTTCATGATCTGATCAAGTATGTTTTCAAGTATGTTTAGAATCATAATAAAGCATGACTTTAGCTAGATGATATCTGTAAGACTAAATTATCTGAATGACTAAATATAATAGATAGCTTAAATGATAGCATTATATGTGAAATAATGTAAATAAAATCTTTAAAAATTTTTTTGGCAGTTGGTAATTACCATTAAGGTTCTTGTTATTGTGAAGTGCTGTAACAGTGTTTATAACTATATTGAGTTGTTGGGCTAAATTTACCTCATGTATGATATAGAACTAGGTGGTTTAAATTATGTTAACTGTATATAACTACTTATCAGTTTTGGAAGATAACACGTGCAAGGCACTTGAATATTTTATAAGTACATAAAGCACATACTTTACCATTTTTCTGTAGTAGTTGCCTATCCCCACTCATTACAATCTAAGAGAAATTTTGCACAACTTTCTAGAAACTACTCCTTCTAAAGTAGCCATACTTTATGTATTGTTTTCAACAAATATAATTCATTGAATAGACTTTAGAGAAAACATTGCAACATCAGAGCACCCCCTTTCTTTTGAAGTGTGTATTAACCAATTCCAATACAAGAGGAGTCCCTGTGACTTCACTTTTTCACTTGTATGTGCCTATATTCAGGAAGTGATATTTTGGGTTAATTCCTAATTGCTACCTATTCAACATACATAAAATGATTTTTAATTTTTCATGGTAAATCTTTCTGGCAGGAAACAATGCTGGCAAGCCTGATCTCTGGATATAAGCTTTGAAGACTAAGCCATCTGTGATTTCTCTCATACCTGGTACTGATACTTAGGTTAGAAACTTAAGGATACAATGATCACAGACCTGAGACAGAAGCTTCCACTAGTCTTTGGTCAAAAAGAGTGTCTGGCTTTTTGTTTGTTTGTTTTGTTTTATCTCTTTGTTTTTTTAACAGATGGCAGCCCAAACTGGGAAGAACAAAGATCCACCAGTAGAAAAAGAAAAGATAGCTGATTGTCTAGCATGAGAAGAACCACTTCCAGCACATCTGCCAGGGCTCAGGAGACATTACAGAGGAAGTGAAGATTTAAACATGAGTGCTGCTCTCACTACTGTCTTGACAACCTGCTCAGGGAAATGGTAATAGACACTTAGGGCACAAAAAACTCACCAAAGCAGAAATATAATACAAGAGATTGCAGAGAGAGAGAAAGTTCAACACCCAAGTAGACTTATTATACACATGCCAAGGCTCAGGGAACATTATAGAAGATGGGGAGGAAATGCTGTTAATAGCCACAGGGTGGTTAGGAGTATCCTGAGTCATCCCCTCACCGAGACTGAATGATGTGGCCATAACCCCATGATGCATACTAACAACCCCAACTGAGGAGGTTCCTCAGTGGAATGTGGGTAGGGAAGCGGGGATATAGGAGGCTAACCTAAGGGGAATAGGACTAACACATGATTTGTTCATACAGTAAAGTCATAATTAATAAAAGGAAAAAAAGAACAAGCCATGACTTTAGAGCATGGTGCCTTCATCTTTTCTTATAACTATTTATAGAGAGTTATTGATGGCAATCAGGACATCCAGCCCTAAATATAACTACAGGGGATTGGGTTATGCCACCCTTTAATTTGTCACTTTGCCATATTGGTTATTTTGATCTAATTAAAAACCATCCAAAGCAAGAGTCTTTACTTACCTAAAATAAAATGTAAAATATTTTGCTCATAAAGTACATTTACATCTGTAAAGGAAATTATCCTCTTGTGGCTTTAGTCTATGGGGAAATAGGATATTTCCTCTCTGAACCTTGCATGACTTTCATACTTTCACATGGTTGAGTGTCACATTTTATGGTTGGGTTCCAAGTGGTTCTTCTTCATGGTAGATAGGTCTTTTTTAAACAATGGGAAGATAATGGGTTATCTGCATAGTTGTTAATGCCTAGTTATAGGACTGAAACAGGAGAACATTATGCTAAGTGAAGTGAGCCACATACAGAAGGATAGATGTCGCACATCCTTACTCATGTCTACAATATAAAACTGTAGAACTCACAGGAGAGTAGAATTATGGTTACTAAGCCTGTGGTGTAGGTGAAATAAGGAGATACGGTCACAGGGCACAAAATCTCAAAATCTTAGTTATACAGGAAGAATATATCTTAGAGATTTATTGTATAGGATGGTGATGATTGTTATAGGAATGTATATACAATTCAAAATTGTTAAGAGAGTAAATTTCAAATGTGTTCACTGTAAAGAATGGTACCCTTTTGAGGTACTTGGCTGCTAAGTAGACTTATTTCATTATTTTGCATTATATTCACTTATCATTACATTACTTTGCATATCTTTGCAGCATCTCAATTTATATAATTACAAATTATGAATTTATAACAACAAGAATACTAGCTATTTTGTTATTTTGTGCGTGTAATGTGGTGTGTGTTTATAGGATGGTGTGTTGTGTGTGTGGTATATGGATGTGAATGTGCCATTGTGGCACCCATGCCCTTGCCTGTGGTGGGGGTTGCTCATCTGTTGTAACCAGAATGGAATTTCAGATGTTCTGTTCCATTACTCTTCTACCTGGTCTTGTTTTGAGCCAGAGTTTCTTTCCTGATTCCATAGCTTTCCAGGCTCTGACAATTCTTGGCTCTCTGCTGTCCAAATGGACTGGAGTTACAAGGGGTAGTTACAGTTGTAGGTGGACACGTCTAGCTTTTTTTTATGTGGGATCTAGGGATTTGAACTCTGGAGGTCTCAGGTCCTGCTCAGGCTCTTATACTTGTACAGAAAGTGCACTTAACTGATAAGTCAGTTCTCTAACCCTATTTTCTTATTTTTTAATGTTTATTTTGTTTGACTTTTGTTAAATGATGCATAGACTAGAGATGATCTTATCTATATATAGCATTAATATATACATAATGATATATATATATAAATTTCCAAAATGTCAATATGTTCTTATCTTTTCCAAGAGTAGATTAACAATCTTTGCTAAATATTGGAGGCATCCATGTTTATATTTCCCTAAATTCATCTTCCCACTGAGGGTTAACTTGAATCATCTATGTCACCAAGATATTAAGACTTAGCAACAAAAGATAAAGCTAAGTTTGCATGATGCGTGTCTTTGGTAACTGCAGCAGTTGTCTTCTTGTTGCTGAGAAAACAGAGAGCTGGAAAGATTGCTCAGTGGTTAAAGAACTTGCTTTCAAAGCCCAAGTACCTGAGTTTGATTCCCCAGTACTCACATAAAGATGCACAAGGTGGCACATCTGTTAGGAGTTAATTTGCAGTGGCTAGAGGTTCTATCATGCCCATTCTCTATCCACCTCTCTCTCTCTCTCCCTCTCCCTCTCCCTCTCTCTCTCTCTCTCTCTCTCTCTCTCTCTCTCTCTCAATCTGTCTCTCTCTGTGTGGGTGTGGGTGTATGTGCGTGTGTCTTGCAGCTCATGGAAGGCAAGGGTTTACTTCAGCTTATGGTCTCAAGTAGAAGTTTCATTATGGTGCATAAAGCATGGCAGAACAGGCAGTCAGGATGTCACATCTTGCCACAGTATCTGTGATGAAGCAGTCAAAGGAATTGGAGCTAAACTAAGGTTGTCCCTAGTGACCTGCCTCATCCAGTTATGCTCCATTTCCTAAAGGCTCCACAACTTTCCCAAACAGCTGCCGCTGAGGACCAAATATTCAAAATACGTGAACCTATAAGGGAAATTTCATTCAAACAACTACATACTTTAACTCACTCAGAAATATTTCAATTAAGGTATGAAGATGAGACTCAATAAGGAAACCAATTTTGTGACAATTAATGTCTATAGTATACTTGTGGTTAATGTTTGTTTCTAGAGTGTTTTCTCCAAATTTCCAATACCTATCAGACAATGAGATGTCTTCATAGCAAGTTGGAACTCCTGGGATTTATTTTCATTATTTAAGTAACATGTATTATTGTTCATGTAGATAAAAGATAGTGTGCTATGTGGACACATGTATACACCATGCACTGATCAAATCAGGGTAATGATTAATCATTTGCCTCTTTTCATCATTCCTTTGTGTGTGGAGCCTTAGAATATTTAATTGTTGTTATTCTAAGAACAGACTATTACTTGCTATGTATGCTTATGACTTCTGAATTCTAGTCTCCAGGTTCTAACTCCAATTATCTGGCTGAAAAATAACTGTATCAATTTCTCATGTTCTCTGTCATCACAGAAAAAAGTAGGATTTGTCCTGTGTCTACAGCAGTTCTAGCATCCAGAAGGTTTATATTCCTCTGTGGTTCCTTGTTGATGCTATATATTTTTTCTCTGTGATTTTTAGTTTTTATTTTATTTATTTGAGACAGAGAAAAAGGAGAGAGAGAGAGACAGACAGACAGACAGACAGACAGACAGACTGAATGGGTGTGTGAGAGCTTCCAGCAAACTGAAAGCAAACTCTGGACACATGTGCTACCTTGTGAATCTGGCTTACATGAGTACTGGAAAATTGAACCTGAGTCCTTATGCTTCATGAGGCAATCTTTCCAGCTCCATCTCTCTGTGCTTTTTATGAACAGAAATGGAGTGAATATTTAGACAGTATTCAACATAATTAGAATGTGTACATGTAAAAACTTAAAAAATATTATGGGAAAAACAAATTGAATTTAATAATTATATAAGAGTAAATTTGAAAGTTTAGAATATCAACAGCAATACTTGCTTTTCTATCTTTTACTTTTTTTTTACATTAGTGATGGAAAAATATACATTTGTGGAGTTTATTGATTAAAATATTATTACTTTTCCACTCCTAATGCAGCACTAGGATTATATTGTATTATTTGCTTAAAGTCTGATTCCCAGTGATACTTCCCAAGCTGTTGTAGTCAGATGTGGTGATTTTTCCCCTGTTCTTTTTAATTTTTCTTTTTGAAACATGATCTCCTGTACCTGCTAGGTTAGCCTCAGTTATCTATGTAGCTGAGGATGACTTTGAATTTGCAATCCTCCTGCCTCCACTTCCCATGGCCTGGGATTATAGACCTGTGACACCATGTTCAGTTTATGCCATACTGGAGACTGACTTCAGGGATTTGTGTAAACTAGGCTGAAGTACGTATGTAGCCCAGCTATATTACAGTTTAACTGCAGATATCCAATAAGTGCATAGCAGAATCATATCTTCTATAGAACAAGGAGCTTCCAATAATATAAATATTGGAATCTGCTTTAAAAATCAGCTAGATAATTTTGTCTTTCAAGTTTAGTCTAACATACTATTTTTAGTTAATAAAATATCAGAAGGCACTTTCAAATATGGGCATAAGACTCAACAGTTCACTTAAAATGTGTGATAACAAGAAAGCAGATTGCCATAATATTAGTCAAATTTCAGAGGGGAATAACTCCTTTCATTATAGACTTTTACATTTCTATTTTATGGTGTTTAATTGTTATACTGTAGATTAAAAGTAGGCTAACACTCTGAAATGTGATGTTTTATGGTTTGAATTTTAATGTGTTGAAAAGCCTGCAATAAGTTTTGCATTGATAATAGCTACATAATAGATTGGGCACATAGTGTAGCCACAAAGTATAAGGTAGTATATGCTAAAAATACCCCATCTTATTGTACAATGGTTATGCTAATATTGTTAGTTGTGCTCAGAAATATGGAAAAATCAACTCTTGTTCTTAATTTTCTCATAATTATATTTGGAGGTTGAAATATAATTTAAATGGTAGGTGGTCTATTTGTGAATGTCTTAGAGGTAATAAAATTTAGGCAGTATAGCTAGGTTAGAAATTAAATATGGTACATACTAATTTTCTCTGACATTCAGATGTTACTTACTGAATTCCCATGGGCAACTAATTGACATGATAAAATAGTGTGGAAATAGATTCTCACTGAGGTGATCTAATGAGGACTGGGAAGAAATAAACATTTTATTAAGTGTTACCTTTGATTAACTTATAAGTAGCAAAAGATATTTTTCAAGGATATTGCCAAAGAACACTAACAAAAGTATGTATGGTTGTTTTGCCTTGGTTTTCAAAATTTTCCTAAGACTCCAAAATCCAGTGCACACATTCTATGCTTATATGTTTTTTATGGCTACATCATCAATAAAGGTTATACAGAAGAATTTCAAAAATATTTTCACTTACCCCTGTCACATTATCCTATAAAAACTACTAAGTATGTGTCAAGTAACTCCTATTTTTTTGCCATTTCATCCCAATCACTGTCATCAGGATCATGCATTTTTAAAAAAAATCTTTTATTTATTTACAAGCAGAGATATATAGAGAGAGATAAAGAGAAGAGAGACAGACTGAGAGAGAATGGGCACACCAGGGCATGTAGCCACTGCAAACAAACTCCAGATGCATGTGCCTCTTGTGCATCTGGCTTACATGGGTCCTGGGGAATTGAACCTGGGTCCTTTCACTTTACAAGCAAATGCCTTAACCTCTAAGCCATCTCTCCAGCCCAGGATTATACAATTTAAAAAAAAAAAGTATTTTATTTATTTATTTGAGAGAGAGAAAGAGGCAGGGGGAGAGAATGATCGACATGCCAAGGGCCTCTAGCCACTGTGAATAAACTCCAGATGCATGCACCCCCTTCTGCATCTGGGTTACATGGGTTCTGGAGAATGAAATCAGGATCCATTGTCTTTCAGGCAAATACCTTAACTGCTAAGCCATCTCTCCAGGCCCAGGATAATATAATTTTTAAAAATAGTGCTACTATGCTTTAGGCATAAAGACTGTCTTCTTAATCACTTTTAACTATAAGGACTTTCCTTATTAGTTGTCACATTATACAGGGGATGGTCAAGTGGACATTGTATGGACCTATTTCATTGAAATGTCATAGGAAATCAAATATGGGTGTATGAAGCACATAACATAGAAATGAAATATTAGTAGGAAGTCAAACTTACACATGGTTATTCAAAAAGGGTTAGGTTGTACTCAGAAAATGAATGGTACCAGCATATGTTTGATAAATGACCAGAAGGAATAGAATGTCTAAGATCTGTGAAAACTGGAAACACAGATTATTTAGTCATATATATTATATTTAGAACATTGGGACTGAGTCAGGTATCCACATTCCAAAAGAAGCACTATATTTCCTAGGGAGGTATGGACACTTGTTTCACTTACTTGACTGCTCATTAAAGCCCTCATGGTTCACTTTATAATAATCAAGACAAAGAATATTTTTTATTCTATTTTCATCCAGGTCTGGTGATATTAAAACCAACTACATATTAGGAAAATCCTGCTTAGCTGGTAGAAACATAAGCATAAAATGTTAGCTATCAAGATATTATACAGTTTTACTACTTATAGATTCAGAATTACACACGCATCACATAAATGCATTAAAATTATATATTTGATTTCAATCCCCAATACAGACTTTATTCAATAGTCCCTGCCAGTATAGGACATTGTTGAAATGAATGAGACTCTTAGTGTTATAGCACGAATGGTGTCACATCAGAGATAATATCTGGGTATATTTCTGCATTGAGCAATAGCATTCCATTGCTTTTTCTTCCATTTAACTGGACATGCCACAGACACTTGTATACTAACGTTGATTGAAAGGGGCTTAAAATCAGATTCATGCTTCATAGATGGTTATATTTTTAAGTGAAGCTAAATATTAATGTCCATAAATTGAGGTTATAGAAGTTGCAATGTTTTTACATTCTTTTCTGAATCAACACAAACATCACGGGAGAGAGGGTTCCTAGGAAAGCAAACATAATATGAAAATATTCTAGAAATGGAGTGATTTAAAAGACTATAGATGGAGTAGAGCATGAAGTATTCTTCACAAGAGGTAAAATGGTATCTTACGGGATGTCTAATAGATCTTAAAAAGAAGGAAGAAATTAAGTACTTCATTTCTACTTCCATTGACCTGGTTTTTATTGCAGCCTACTTTTGGCAACCCACTTAGCTATTTGTGAAGTTACTAGTTGGTGACCTTGGCTCATTCTTTTAAGTGTTTAACCCTAATTTCTTCACTCAATATGCTTAAATCCAACTCAATATGCCCAGCCTCTTCATGGCTACTGAAGCAGTGAAAATACAATGAAATGTAAACCCATTAGTTCCATTCTAATTGTCATTAGCTTCTCTGGAGACTTCAAATTCTTTACCAATTTCCAGACTTCCTGTACAAACAAATGCTTAATAGATTATTAACATAATAGAAAAATAAAAAGACAGCAGACTAAGCCTTTGCTAGATTGTTAAATGATGTCTCATTGACTTTATGGAGTGCAATTTAATATAAATTATGACTATTTCCTAAGGATGAATATCTTACATTTTTAAAATAAAATCAAGCCCTAAGAAGGAGTTGAGATGGTTTTACTGCATTTGCCTATTTGTGTTTGGAACAAGTAAGAATAAGTAAATAAACTCTTTACCTTTTTTTTTTTTTTTTTTTTTTTTTGGGCAGGGAAGGTTAGTATATTAGTTTCCTCTGACTTCATAAGACATTCCCCCAACCTGGTTTATTTTAAAATAACAGATCTTCCACAATGGTCCCTGAGCCTTGGAGGGTGTGACAGAGGTGTTTCAGTGCTGGGCACTCCTCCATCCCTTCTTCTCAGCACTATGTTGCCTTTTGGGTCATCCCAATGGTCATCGCCTTCTGAAAAGAGAAGCTTCTCTAACCAGAAGTGAGAGTAGCATTAATATGTGAATATGAACATTAAGCATAGTGCTTTCAGGGCATCTTGGTGGGAATAATATATATATATTTAACCAGACAAGAGCAGACTTTATACCCCTAAGGCTCATGACCTCACCTACCATAGACTTTTACTTAGGTTTTTCAGTACCAGGTATGTATTCCCTCCCATAGAGAGGGCCTTCAGTCCAATTATGGAGCAGTTGATTACCCCAAGAGCAGACATGCCACTATTGCACCTGTTCAGTCATTGGGCCTGTATGGCCAAACTTGACATTTCAGTGTCCAGTGTTTTCACTGCTGATGACTTCCATCTCCCATAGGGCTGCATGCAGTGCAGCTTTTTCCCAGTTTTCAGTGGGCTGTTCTACAGGGAGAAGGTTTCTGCTCAGCACCAGCTTGTTTTCTCAGTGAGCTTCCCTCTCAGGCAAGAGATGTCTTCAGCAATAGGGTCTTGCCATCTGTTTCTCAAGGGCAACCAAGGGCTTTGGCAATAGCCTTTAATGTTTTGGAGGCTACCTGGACCTCCTTGGCCAACAACTCACTGGAAGGTATCCCATCCCAGGCACTGAAAATTTTCTAGTAACAGTCTACAGCTTCTGGATGTGCCATTATTCAAAAAAGAAGTTTTACATAAGTCTTATTCACATCATCTTGAATTTTGATTGACCCTCCCCCTGCCCTTTTCTTATGCATTCTCTTCCCATGGCCTGACTTAGGCCATTCCCCTCCCTGTAATCTGTTCTTCTACTTACATATGTGCAATACCATACACTTAAATCCTTCCCTCTCCTGCCTCCTTTATAGCCTTTTACCAGCTTACTGGTTTCTGGTATCTATTTTTGGTTCCAGTTCACACATAAGTCTATACATTTGTAGCTAGGATCCACATATGAGAGAGAACATGTGATGTTTGGCTTTCTGAGCCTGGATTACCTCACTTAATATAATCCTTTCCAGATCCATCCATTTCCCTGCAAATTTCGTAATTTCATTTTTCTTTACTGCTGAATAGAACTCCATTGTGTAAATGTGCCACATCTTTATTATCCATTCCTCTGTGGAGGGACATCTAGGCTGGTTCCATTTCTTAGCTATTGTGAATAGAGCAGCAATAAACATGCTTGTGCAAGTATCTCTAAGGTAGTGAGAAGTGTCCTCCATATATATATACCTAGGAGTACTATAGCTGGATCATATGGTAAATCTATTTTTAGCTGCCTCAAAACCTCCACACTGATTTCCACAATGACTGGACCAGATTACATTCCCACCAACAGTGTAGAAGTGTTCCTCTTTTCTGCATCCACACCAATACTTATTGTCATTTGTTTTCGTGATGGTAACCATTCTGACAGGAGTGAAATGGAATCTCAAAGTGGTTTTAATTTGCATTTCCCTGATGGCTAAGGATGTGGAACACTTTTTTAGATGTTTATAAGCCATCTCTATTTCATCTTCTGAGAATTCTCTATTTAGTTCCATAGCCCATTTTTTTTTACCTGGGTTGTTTGATTTCTTATTATTCTGTTTTTTGAGTTCTTTGTATATTCTGTATATTAATCCTCTGTCAGATGTATAGCTGGCAAAGATTTTCTCCCATTCTGTAGGTTTTCTTTTTGCTCTATTCACAGTGTCCTTTGCTATACAAAAGCTTTGTGATTTCATGAAGTCCCAGTGGTTGATTAGTGGTTTTATTCCCTGAGCAATTGGGGTTATAATCAGAAAGTCCTTGCCTATGCCAATATGTTGAAGGGTTTCCCCTACGTTTTCCTTGCGGAAGAGGGGTGGATAGAATGGAAGAGCCAAAGGAAGGGTATGACTTCTTACAATGCAACTTCCCAGACAGAAATTGGCCTCGATATCCATGACCTTGCAGTGCCTAGCAATATCTTCGCAAGACCCTCATAATAGACGAAAATGATGATGACATCAAATTAAAAGAGAGACTAATGGAGAGAGGGAGGGGATACAATGGAGATTGGAGTTCTAAAGGGGAGTAGGGGAGGGGAGGGAAATATGCTTTATTTTGGAGAGACACAGAGAGAGAGAGAGAGGGAGGGAAAGGAAGACAGAGATGGGCACAGCAGCCTCTCAGCTGTTGTGAATGCGCCCCCTTGTGGTCAAGTGTGGCACACCCTGCGTCACTTTGCATCTGGCTAAACGTGGGACCTAGAGATTGGAACCAGAGTTCTTACTTAGGCTTAGGAGGCAGGCGCCTTAACCGCTAAGCCATCTCTCCAGCCCTCGTGCATTTTTTGTATGTAAGTATAGAAGTTGTCAATAAAAAAAAAAAAAAAAAAAAAAAAAAGAGTGGGAAGAGAGGGAAGTTGAAGTAATGCATTTCCTAGAAGGCTCAGCAGGCGACATATAGCTTGAGTTCACTACTTTCTTGTTACAGTGATCAAATACCTGATGAGAAGCAATTAAGAAAAGCAGGCTTTATTTTGGCTCACATTTTGAGAATACAGTCTATCATGGTGGGGAAGGCATGGCAGGAGAAGCTTGAGGCAGATCATCACAGTCAATCCACAGTTGGGAAGCAGAGAGAAATGAATGCTGCTGCTCACTGTCCAGAAACACAGCCCATGGCATGGAGCTGCCCACATTTAGGATGTATCTTCCCACCTCAATCAACCCAAACTAGAAACTCCCTCACAGACATGCCCAGAGATTTGTTTCCATGGTGATTCTAAATCCTGTTATGTTGAAAACTAGAGATTCACCAGTACAGAGCTTTTACTCAAAGCCTTCAGTGGCTGGATGATGACGCTGGGCCTCTGCCCCCACCAAGATGAACACTCAGTGGGTGCAGGCTCTCTAAAGGAGAAACATCCTGGGGTGCAATAGCCTTTAGTTAAGACTTCTCCCAGAGAGCTACCACAGGGAGGTGTCTCCCATCAACTTTCCCTACAGCTGGGCATTGAATCCTTTCTTCCTAGAGACCAACATAGTTCAGTGAACCCCACAGCACATGATAAAATTGCAGCGACGGTCTCTAATTTCCCCCTAAAAACCCAGCCTTGGTTTTGGAGCCAACATGCAGGCCCTTCATTTTGGAAAGTGCTAGCAAGAAACAGACCTGGGTGCTAGGCAGAATAAAGCAGCACATGTATTAATCACACTCCCTTCTGCTGAGGATTCTTGGAGGAGGCATACATTATGCACCTTAAAATCATCTGTGGACCCATCCAGCAGAGGAAGGAAAATTGGCCCAGCAGCATCTGCCTACTGTTGGCCACAGGTTGATCAGAGCCCCCTTCCAAGTGTGTACTTACTTCCAGATGGAATGAGGGTGGCCCGCTCTCCTAGCTGGCCCAGGACTGGCCTGGATTTAGCATTGAAAATTCCACTTCCCAGGAAAGGTGGCATTAGACATAGTCCAAGTAGCTTCTGTCCTATGTCCAAGTGATGACTGCCGCGGGGCAGATAATGGAGGCAGCAGAGGTAATGGGTTGATACTTGACATCTTCTTGTGGCTGGTCCTGTCAGTGGGTGTGGAGAATATGAGAGTACACATTACCCATATTTCACTGGGAAACTTGACAGTGCTATATTGTCAAATCTCTGTTCATCTGCTCATGATTCTCAGGTTATGTTTATGTCGCCTTTTGCTTTCATCCTGTCCAAAACCTGGAGAAAAAAATGGAGATGTGTCTTTTAAAAACCCCAACATTGAGCAAATGTCCAGAGGGTGGGTTGGTCCTATTATTCTTATGTATTTGCTTTGTTTGCTGTCATTCACTTATGGTGTGGACCAAAATTTGGCTCTTGTGACACCTTTAGGACCTGTTATAGAACCCTGTTATTAAGTCTTAGTACTAAAATAAAATTAGACTCAACTGAAATGAAATAAAATAAAATAAAATAACAGATCTTCCCTTCCCACAGTTCTGTTGACAGGCTGATTCCCTCTAGAGGCTTTGTAGGAGCATCTGTCTTGCCTGGTGTCTGGTTGTCGCTGCATTCTTCCACTTATAGAAGCATGACTTCAATCACCATTTCCACTGTTATGTGATCTTCTCCCTTGTGCCTCTTTGCATCTTCACACATCTTACTTCATAAGAATGCCAGTCATTGGATTTAGTGCCCAATCTAATGCAGTGCTGCCTCATCTTAACCAGTTACCACCACAAAACTTTATTTCCCAATGTGATCCTCTTCTGAGATTCCTGTTAGACATGAGTAGTGTCCACCAATATTATATGCTCTGCTTTTTTCCCCTTTTTACCTGTTTACACTTACGACAGCACATTTCCTACCCCAAATTGCATTGTATGGACTATCATACTAGTCCTTTCAAGTGGCCTATGGCTGGGAGTAATAGGAATTACATTTAAACTTCACTTCTATTTTATTATTTTATTTTTATTTATTTATTTGAGAGAGAGAGAGCAGGAAAGAGAGAAGGAGAGAGACAGAGAGGGAGACACACACACACAGAGAATGGGCAGTCCAGGGCCTCTAACCACTGCAAACAAACTCCAGACACATCTGCCTTCTTGTGCATCTGGCTTATGTGGGTCCTGGGGAATTGAACCAGGTTCCTTTGGCTTTGCAGGCAAGTGCCTTAACCACTAAGCAATCTCTCCAGTCCAGATTTAACTTCTTTAAGGATGAAATGTGAGTTTCCATCATCCTCTCACTTCCAGTGAAGCCAGCAATGTGGTATTGAAAAGGGAAGACCATAATATCAAATTTGTTTAGATACTGGACTTTACCTGTGTGAGAAATAAGCTCTGATTATGTTATGACTCCTAACATGTTGGTGCTATCTGTTACAAAAGCAAAATGTAGATAATTCTGACAAATAATTTCTTTAAGCTTTAAAGCATCATTAAATATGAGTATATCAGTTACTGACTAATGAATGGTCTGAATTTATATGGTCTTAGTCCTTTCTTTCTTTCTTTCTTTCTTTCTTTCTTTCTTTCTTTCTTTCTTTCTTTTTTTAAGTTTTTTTGAGGGAGGGTCTCACTCTAGTTCAGTCTGACCTGGAATTCACTCTGTAGTCTCAGGTTGGCCTCAAACTCATGGCATTCCTCCTACCTCTGCCTCCTGATTGCTGGGATTAAAGGCATGCACCACCACACCTGGCAGTCCTTTCTTTTTTAACATAACTCATACTGGCCTGAAACTCACCACATGGCCCAGACTGGCCTTGAATTAACAGCAACCCTCCTGTCTCAGCTTACCAGATGGAAGGATTCTAGGCATGAACTATCACCCCTGGCTTCAATATTTTTATTGTATACATTCAAGCTTATATTTTTCCCTAAAAATTCAATTACATTCACAATTATTTGTTGAATACATTTATAGAGAAGATTATATTTTTATATAGCTTAGAAAACCTTGGATTTATATAATTATTGATATTCTGGATCATTAGCAAATAAACCCAGTTTGGTGCTGAACTTTCAAAAAAGGTTATTGTGCTAAGAGAATTATGACATATATTTGTCATTTAACCATTATAAAATTCCCAGGGGTACTACATTGGCAGAAAATAAGAAAGAAAAAGTAGTGTTTCTGTATCAAACAAAAATGTGTTGAGCTGTGCTTTAAACCATAGAAGTTAGCTTCAGAGGCAAAGCTTTTATTATTGAAAATAAAAATGGTAATCTATAGACAATCTTATACTGGCTGCAAGGAGTACTGTGACATTTTAGACATATGTTCAACTACCAACTCCATAATGAGTTTATTTTGAGTCTATTTATATACAGTTCATTCAAAGGGCAAAGTGAAAAGTTATACACAAATGGCAGGGGTCCAAACTTGATGTCAGTTAAGCAATGATTTTATGTGTGTTACACGGCCTGCTGGGGTGTCGGAAGCTCTTTCCAGAATGTTTTATAAAATACAGTGTTAAAATCCAGTGGGAAAACTAGTTTAAAACTGAAGGGATACAATTAGCTTCCAACAAGAGTGAACTAGGAAATGTTTTGAGTAGGTTAGGGGCAGTGGATATTGACCCCAGTATGTTGAGTGTATTACCTGCTGAAAGCTAGGTGGCTAAATGACATGGTTACTGTGTCATGAGGCTGTATGTCAAAGGCTGACCCTCTGTACTCAACAGTGATGTTTTCTCAAAGGGTCCCTCAGGAAATGCTCATTAGCATGGATGACTCAATCAAGATCTTCCAGAGTCCTGAAACTAATCTGGTCTCTAGAATCTGACAAAAGAGGATGTTGAGCCGGGCGTGGTGGTACACGCCTTTAATCCCAGCACTCAGGAGGCAGAGGTAGGAGGATCGCCATGAGTTCAAGGCCACCCTGAGACTACATAGTTAATTCCAGGTCAGCCTGGGCCAGAGTGAGACCCTACCTCAAAAAAACAAAAACAAAAAAAAAAAAAAAAAAAAAAAAAAAAGAGGATGTTGAACTCAGTGACAAATTTCTCTCTCTGTGGCACAATCTGCAGTTACTGTGGGCTTGGGGAATTTGTGTGGGCCTAGTTCACATCATGTTCTTGAAATGCAACCCAAGTTCTCTTTATTCAATAAGCATTTTAGTGTGATTCTTATGTTTCAGTCAATTCTGAGTTGAGTGTAGAGATTTTAAAAAAGATGGATCTCTAGCCTCATGGAACTCAGTCAAATGCAAAATACAGGCTTTGGAGAAACAATCAAGTAGACAACAATTATAACTGTGCTTTATGAATATTTTTGTAAAAGATATATACAATGAACAATGAAGTCCTCTCTGTATTTACTTACCCCCTCTTGAGAATGTGTTGTTTTTCTCTTACACATATTATTTTTTTAATATTTTTTAAATTTTTATTTATTTATTTGAGAGACAGAGAGATACAGAAATAGGCAGGTAGAGAGAGAAAGAATTGGCATGCCAGGGCCTCCAGCCACTGCAAACAAACTCCAGGTGCATGCACCCCCTTGTGCATCTGGCTTATGTGGTTCCTGAGGAGTCGAACCTGAGTCCTTCGGCTTTGCAGGCAAACACCTTCTCTTCAGCACCTCTTACACATATTATTAATCCTGGCCGACATCTCCTTTTCTAGAACAAATGGATTTCACAACATAAGTTTGGAATCCTCTTCCAACTCCAATCATAAGCACAATGTTTATTTCAAAGCTGGACAACAAGAGCTATACTGTATATCTCCACCTTCTTTACAGCATTCACTGAATATTTGAGCTGGTATTTCAGGAAGGTACTATTGCGTGAAGAGATGTTGAAGGAAGGGTGAAGGAGGGACATTGGATAATTCATTAGATAATGGCTCAAGAAGATAACAAAATAACACGTATATAATCCAAGGTGCCTGACCTCATATCCTTTATGGTAACTAAGTGAAAAGGAGCATTTATATCAGTGACAGAATATGTTTAAATACTAAAATATTGTCTATTCAGAACTCAATTTCTGCTAACTAAGGATTTTAACTGCTTATTTTGATGGTGTTTGAATTTATATTGAGTAGTGCTGAGCAAATATTTTAATGAGCTCTCATAGACCAATTGGAAAATGACTAGATAAATGAGACCTGTCATGAAATGATAAAAGACTGCAAAATAATTAGATATATGAACCACACATAACTTGAGGTTTTTTTAAATTTAAATACTTTTCATTTCTGAAAAGGAAACAATAACATGCTTGATAAAATTGTCTCCTTACAGATTTTATGCCAGCCTGTCTGGGTTCTCAACACCCTACGCTTCAGCCTCCTACTCTCCATTTAGCATTCAACCAACTCAGGGGAGTCTCCCAACTATAGGAAATTCACACGTTCCATTCTTGTTCCTAGTAATCACCCTGCATGGGCATATCCTGTGCTGAACTCTGCTAGCATTTCCATTTTCCACTTAAAGTATTGCCATCCTGATAATTTGACCTCTAGTTTTAATCTCTTTGGACCAAAATATTTGCATCTGTTTTGCTTCTGTTCAGTCCTAACTGACTGCTTCAGTGACTTCATCATGGCTGGAAGAAAATATCTGACAAGAAGCACCTTAAGGAAGGAAAAGGGTTTATTTCAGCTTAGAGTTAAGTTTCATCATGGTGGGGAAAGCATGACAGGGGTAGACAGCCCATGTTACATTTTCACATCACATGGAGGAAGTAGGGAGAAGGAAAACAGGAAGTGAGGCTGTACTATAAAACCTCAAGGTGGTCACCCTGTGACTCTTCCTACAGCAAGGCTCAACTTGCTCCAGGCTTTGCCAACAGTGCCACCCACTGGGGATTTGGAATTCAAACACAGGGGTCTCTAGGGCACATGTACATTCAAACTCCACACTGACCCACACAGATTCCAGAATTTCATGCTACCATGTGAGGCAAATAGCAGTAACTTTAGGCACAAGACACATAATCATTGCCAATAGTAGTAATTCCTATGAGGAAAAAACGTGGTCCAGAGGTGAAATCCTAAATTCTCATCTCATTTCTATGGCTTCCTCAAGCAGATTTACTGAGATACCTGATAGCCTTTTGTGGCGTTTTCTGCCAACCTGCATACTTCCCAGCTGGCTCAGCGCCCTCACCCTCTTACCTGCTGCCTTTTGGCTCTAACTCTACCGTGTGTGCTCCTAGGCCAGTGTTTGCCGTGACCTTGGTATCTGTGAGATATTTGACTCATGGATGTGGTCTGATTATCTAATTTATCTCCTGTGGTCCACCCCTAGTCTTTTCCAGGTTTGATGACGGTTCATCTCCATTCTTCACTGATTTTTATAGTGCAGGCACTATAGCATAATTAACATTGTTAAATAGGGATGTGTCTTGTGATTTGAGATAACAGAAAATGAGGATTGGATACATTAAATCCTCATCACGTTTTCTAAGAAACTCAGTGTGTTTATTAAACTATTTGAGTTTAAAGGTAGAAAAACACCTCCTGGTTTACAGCCAAGCTTCATCACTGGTGATTAATCATAATAAGAGTCTGAATGAAAAGTAGAGCATTGCTTAGATTTAGTTAAAATGAAGAAACAAATGCTTCTGGATTACCAAAGAGGATTTACTCTCCTAAATGTTCTGCGGCTAGCTTAAACTTAACATGTGCGGTGGGGTAATGGTTTGAAAATTATTGATGTGGTTTTTTTATTTTGCCTTTCAGAGTACAAACCCATTGTCTTTGTTTGCCTGCGGCAACAGCAGTCCTAGAGATTAGGATTTGCTGTGGAGGAAATGCACAGAGAAAGCTCCCAAACACTGGATATGAGAAAGGAATAGAGAAGTAAACTCTAAGGAAGGTTGTGTGGGGTAGAGGTTAGGGCTGGCCATTTGTTCTCTTAGTGATAAATCAGACTCTTAGCTATTCTACAGAGAGAAGTTCTATTAGTTTTACATTCCCCTTATTTGCAAATAAACAACCTATCTTGAAGCAATCATGCCAGAGCTTTCATATAATTCATGGAATATAAACCTGTTCTCCATGAAGTCTTGAGCAGGGAATTCTGGAAAGAAAAAAGGGAGGGAGAAGAGAAGACTAAACTATTTGATCTGGGTTGATGTTTGGCCCAGGCAAGAGGTATGTGGAGAGAAATAGTAGGAGAGGAAAAGGTCAAAGCGAGACCCCTGTGTGCCACTTGGTTCTTCAGAAGGATGATGGTAGCAGGAGGGTCTTGTAAACAATTGATGCATTATTACGCCAAGGTGAAAGGGGGCCAGTGTAGCCTATTAAGGTAAGAAAATGGCCCTGAAGATTGTTTTCTCTAAGGTTTATCTTGGTATCATGTAGGTGTTGCCAAAAGGGAGTGTTTACTGTTGGAATGAAGTAGTTCCTTATTGAGGACAGGACTGAGAACTGCCCTAACCAGAACTAAGCTATGGGCATAAGAGAGAAAGTTAGCTCACACACGAACAGGCGATACCTTCCAAAAGCATTAGACCAAACAGAACAATGGAGGAGAGTGGCCACTCCAGGCGGGCCAGCTCAGGACCAGACAACAGGATAAAGATAATGGTGCTGGTTGATGCTCAACCAGCTCAAACAGGCTTCAGGGACTTCTCACCAAGGAAGCAGGTGCAGAGTGTTATCACCTTTCCCACTAGTCAACTTTTCAACATGAAGTATACTTAAACCTGTGTGTGTGTGTGTGTGTGTGTGTGTATGTATGTATGTATTCATGCATCTTAAATATCTACGTGTTACAGACTGAATTCTAGGAAAAATGGGCTTTCAAGAAAAGCATGCCCCTTTCCTGAAAGTGTCCAACCTGGGGAGGCACACAGGAGGACGTAACACTGACAAGAAAAATACAAGGCCCATGCCTGCAGGATCTGGGCCAGTGTGGCTCAACTCAGCCTGCTCCTTTAATCAAGAGTGTAATCTCGCTGCCCTGCCTGATCTAGTTAAACTCAACTGCTGGCTCTACATATTCGTCCTGTGTGAATTCTTCTACTTCAGAAGAACAAAAGCTCAGACTGTTTATGTGGTCAGCACCGGAGGTAACTGCCAAGCTCGGCACACAATGGGTTGATGTCACATTTGCACAGCAAGGTCTGAGGTGAAGGTTGTGAGCTACGAGTTTCCTAAGCAGCAGTGTCTTTGGCTTCAGAATGGCCACTGAGATATAATATCCATGGGCTTTCAGTATCAGAAGAAAACTGTGCATCCAGGAGGATGGAAGGCAGTGCTGAGAGAGAGAGAGAGAGAGAGAGAGGAGAGAGACAGAGAGAAGAATTGATGTTGCAGGCACTCCTGACACTGCAAATGAACTCCATATGCATGCACCATTTTCTGTATCTGGAATTACATCAATACTAGGGAATCGAACTCAGGCCATCAGGTTTTGCAAACAAGCACCTTTAAATGCTGAGCCATTTCTTCAGTCCTGTCCCCTGTCTCTTTCATGAGGGTCATAATCTGTTGTCATCTTCCAGAAGCAAGCTGTCGATTATCTACGTAAATTTTATGTTACAGATGATGGATTCCATCTCAACTTTATATTGCACCTTCAATAATTTCATTTTTCCTTATTTGTCAGGATGCAATTGGGCACTGGAGAAAGATCAGCTTACAGAAAATAAAAGCAGAAATTGATTTTTCACTGTTGATCTCTGTACTCTGCTTTTACCATAGTTGGGCTTTGCTTCTTGTGTCATCCACCGCAGCCAATGACATGGATACCCTACTTTACTTCTGGATCTACATCCAGAATTAACTTCGAGTCTGTGAGACATAGCTGCCAAACACACAAACTTGACCTGACGTGTTTTATTTTCCTCATATTCAGATACTTAAGAAAATTACTTGTTAAAAAACCAAACATCACTTAAAATATATTTATTTATTTATTTACTTGCAAGCAGAGAGAGAGATAGAGAGGAGATAGAGAGAAAATGGGAGTGCCAGGGCCTTCAGCCACTGCAAATGAACTCCAGATACATGTGCCCCCTTGTGCATCTGGCTTATGTGGGTATGGGAGAGTTGAACCTCAGTCCTTTGGCTTTGCAAGCAAGCACCTTAACTGCTAAGCCATCTCTCCGGACCCAAACATCACTTTTTTTTTTTTTACAACGGACTAAAAGGTCTTTTAAATTTTTATTCATTTATTTTATTATTTACTTTTATTGACACAAAACCATACATATGTATGAAGTATTATATGGTGTTTTGATACATGGATATACCATTAATGTTAAAAATCAAAGTAAGTATATTTATATCCTCAGATATTTATAATTTTCTTATGGTAAGAAGAGTCAAGACTTTTTCTCCTAGCCTTTTGGGAGTACAGAATACATTATTGTTCTCTGTACTCATCCTACCATATAATAGCACACCAGAACTTCTTGTTTTGGGGTCACTGTAACTTAGTATCTATTGAACAACTTTTCCCCCATTTGTCTATCGCCTTGTCTCCCTAACCTATGATAACTATTATTTTACTCTCAATTCAATGAGATCCATATTTTTAGGTTTGGCATATGAGTGAGATCATGTGATAAAGTGCTCTTCTTTATAGGCATGGCTTATTTTAGTTAACATAATATCTTCCAGTTCCATGTTGCTTCAAATAATTTTATTCTTTTTCTATGGATGGCTCGTGTTCCATTGTGTGGAGGCGTCATGTATATTGTATACACATTTTATTTATCCATTTATTAGTTTATCTTGTTTGTTGTAAATTGTTTCAATGAGCATGGAAGTACATGTCTCTTCAACATACTGACTTCATGTACCAGTAATGGTATTGCTGTATCACATACCAGTTCCATTTCAGTTGGGATTATTGGTGCACTTCTCTTTTGAGGGCTGCCAGAAGAATAGTTTCTGGCAATTATTTTTGGGAAATTTTCAGTTGGTCAAGGTTTATGATGTTGGGACATAGAAAAATCAAAAAATCTGGGATGGAGAGATGGCTTAGTGGTTAGGACACATGCCTGAAAAGCTTAAGTACCCCAGTTTGATTCTCCAGGTCCCATGTGAGCCAGATGCACTTAGTGGCACATGCATCTGGAGTTCATTTTGCAGTGGGTAGATGCCCTGGCATGCCCATTCTAACTCTCTCTCCCTCTCTCTGTCTCTAATAAATAAATAAATAAAAATAAAATCTTTTAAAAATTTTTAAAAAAATAAAGAAAAATTGCAGCCCTCTCTTATATCTGTTTTAGTTTATTTACAGTAATAGCAGGGGCTTCAAGCTGGATACATGATGACATGTCTGCCCTCTCTTGGTTCTTATATACAAGTGTCATTAGAACAAAGAAATAACTGATAATGTAAGACAGAAATTCCTTCCATCATTAGAATTCTCTGAAGGGACAAAAAGTGTGCTATGGAAATAGAGGGTGAGACTTCATACAGCCATTCAAGAAAAAGTACTGTTGCTCTATTGTACATACACTACAGATACAAGCTGGAAGGCCTTGAGAAGTGGGGTCACCACGTGAAGGATGATCTTAAAGAGAGAATTCTAGGCTAGGTACTGAGTCAGAAAGGTCAGCAGAACTTGTGATAATTTCACATTCACAAATATTAAAATTATGGTTACAGTGCTTATTGTAGCCTTTTTTGATTCATCAGTAAATAGATATTTTTTAGGGTAACCCAAAGATTTGAAAATTTTGAATTTTAAACCAAAATAAATCCAAAGGGGTAATTTTTCTTCTTTTTGTAAGTTTAATTTTATTTGTATAAAAAGTTTATAATTTTATTCCCTTATCCCCTGCCCTTTATGGGTGGTTATGTCTTCATTATCAATTCTTCAGTTCATGAGCATCTGGACCAATTCCAATTCCTAGCTATTTTGAATAGAGCAGCAACAAACATGGCTGAACAAGTATCTGTGAAGTCAGGAGTGGAGTCTTTAGGGGTATATGCTCAGGAGTAGAAAAGCTGGAATAGACTATAGACCTATTTTCTTTTTCAGGAACCTCAATATTGATTTCCATAGTGGTTGTACAAATTTGAACTCTCACCAGCAGTGGATTAGGGTTCCTCTTTCCCCACAGCCTCACCAAAATTTGTTGTTATTCAATATTTCAATGAATGCTATCCCGACTGGATTGAGATGGAATCTCAAAGTCGTTTTTATGTGCATTCCTCTGACAAATAAAGATGTTGAATATCACTTTAAGTGTGTATAGGCCATTTGTATTTCTTCCTTTGAGAATTTCCTGTTCAGTTTTCTAATCCATTTTTTTTTTTTTTTTGGTTAGATTATTTGACTTTTTGTTTTTTTTGGAAGTAGCCCAAGGCTTACCAAGAACTCACTCTGTAGTCCCAGGCTGGCCTCAAACACATGGCAATCCTCCTAACCTGAATGCTGGGATTAAAGGCTTGTGACACCATTCCCAGCTGAGAATAGTTAACAATTTATTATGCTGGAGCAGGTGCATTGCTGCTCACGAGCAGGGGCCTAGTACTTAGAATATAATGTGCTGCATAATAAATACATTTTTAAAAATATTGTTGGCTAGGTGTGGTGGCGCAGTCTATTAATCCCAGCACTCAGGAGGCAGAGGTAGGAGGATCACCGAGAGTTTGAGGCCGCCCTGAGACTACATAGCGGAATTCCAGGTCAGCCTGAACTAGAGTGAGACCCTACCTCCAAAAACAAAACAACAACAACAAAAGTATTGTTGACTAGATGGCTGAATTACTTTCCATTCTTAATCATTCTCTAAATATGAGTCTTGGTGCCCATAGTTTAGCAATCTATGAACTGATAAAACTTTTTATTTACTTATTATGACACCTGCCTTATCTTGTCCTTTTACTCTCATTCTTATTTTAGGTTTCTTATAAAAGGAAGTCTTGGAACTCATGATTTATCTTTCACAGCCCCCAAGTGCTGGGGTTGCAGATGTGTACCACCACACTCACCTGTCCTGCACTGCATCATTCATGTATGACCATGGGGATTCTATGCCCACAGCTCTCCTTTTCCCAGTGTAATTCCAACCTATAGTCTAGCTCCTTTCATGGGAGGAAAAATGGCTTCATCATTTGTATTTTTGGGGCTCACTAGCATATTACATGTAAACACTAATAACCCTTAAATTGAATCATAGCTGGATTTATTCATTTTAATGGCAAATATTTTATTTGACAGGGATGAGAAAGAGGTAGAGAAAGAAAGATTGAATGGGCACTCTAGGGCATCCAGATATTGCAAACAAACTCCTCATGAATGAGCCTTCTTGTAGATCTGGTTTTATTTAGGTACCGGGGACTAGAACCAGTGTCCTTTGGCTTCACAGGCAAGTGCCTGAACTGCTAAGCCATCTCTCCAGCCCTGTAAAGATTTCTTTAATTGTTTAAAGTAGATTAGTTTTTTTTTTTTTAACTTTCAATATGAGTTAAACATCCTTTATTGTAACTACAGTGTCTCTTCTTTATCCATGTCCTCGAGACTTTGTACCATTTTGAGCATATAATGGCACTTTCAGAAATATTTTCTGAATCATTAAGTTTGATTTCCCAGGTGCATAAATTATTTTTGAGTAGTTTGAGCACTGAAGATTTTGACTTATTTGGCATCTGGATATGTCTGACAGATGATTTAAAGAGTCTTATAATTATAAAATATGATCGTTTATTGAGACAGATGTACATATGGTGCACCTTCTGAAATTAAATAAAAAGTGCTGAGTTGAGCATCTGTGAAGAAGGCATCCATCACAGCAGGTCTCAGAAACGATTTGATACTTCCCTTGCTTCTACTAGAAATATTCTCTAACCATGTCTTTCTACAAAAGCTTACTATTTCCTTTTAGATAAATATCTTTACAAATTTGGTTTTATTTCACAGTCCTACATGTCCTTTATAGTCATGGCTTTATTAGGTTAAGTTATATATTGGATTAGGATTAGGGTGTAGTATCAAGTATTATAGAAAGAGGAATTGACACGTAACCTTAAAACGTAGTTTAAGTTTTTAATTTTTATAAATAAGCATCCAGAAGGGAGTAGCCAAAGCTGGTTGGGGTGGCCCTGGTGTTTGAGGTTATTCACGTGTTCTGTTGTTCCATCCTCCTTCAGGATGAGTTTTCTTTCCTAATGTAGCTAATCAAGTGAGAAGAAGTCCAAGACAAGCCTTTGTTTTATTTTCAAGAAGATAACCTGGAAGTTATTCAGATAATTTCCTGCCACGTCTATTTTCCATGGTTAGCTGCATGAAAAATGGGAAAACATAGTCCATAGGGTGGTGCAACAGGTGGCTGGTTGAAAATCCAGTGTATATTATTAAAAAAAAAAAAAAAAGGAACTGAGATGGATGAATGATTTGAGTCACTCTTTTCCTCTGGTCACGTTCCACAAGTAACTCTCTCCTGTATTTAGTCAGATATTTCTCTGTTGTATTTTCTTTATTTTTATGTAGGTCTCACTCTAGCCTAGGCTGACTTGTACTTACTCTGCGTCCCAGGTTGTCTTGAATTCACCATGATCCTCCCGCCTATACTCACCAAGGCTGAGACTAAAGGCTTAGCCACCACACTTGACACCATTTTCTTTAAAAAAAAAAAAAAAAAAAAAAACTGAACCAAAAGTCCTTTAAATTGTACCACTCACAACAAACTGAGGCTGAATGAGTATTATATTTTCCTGTTTGTCAAGTCTGAGATTTGTTCTTGGCCACCTCTCAGCTCATAGATGAATGTACAAATTCTATTTGCCCCAACACCCAATCAGCAGCATTGAACTGGATGGAAAATTAAACACCATGAAAGGCTCACAATGATAAAACAGGAAAACTATGAAGAGTCACTGGTCCACAGAGGGAACAAAAATTTAAGACTCATATCTGGCACTGGTTTGGTTTTTCACCAGGACTTTTGCTTAGGCCTCTGAGGGAAACTTTCTGTAAAGTCACACAGCTCTTCCTTCTCATTAGAACCAATTTCTTCCATTATCTTTGTCATAATGAATATTGCATATGCCTTCCATGAGCAATGCTTTAGGGGTCATCACAGGCATTCAGTGATCAGACTAGTGCATTTTCTGTAGTAGAGCTTCCTCAGAAGCTCAACAAGCACTGTTCTACTTGCTCTCAACATAGCTTAGGAGAAAATTCCATATATAAAATGCTTATTTTTATTCATATTTGAACCTTTGATATCTGTTCATGTTTATTGCAGCTGTGCTTGTAGATTCTCTCTCACCTTTCTCACAATATCTAACTTGAAGTTGTCTAAAAAGAGAGAAATTAAGCAAGATGCCAACCTGAACTTTGACCCACTGTTTGACTATAATGACTATAAGAAGTCTAAGAAGGGCTCTGAAGAACAGGCTTAGCTTTTGCTCTTTGTAGCCTCCAAACAACTAATGTTTCCAATCGTGAGATCATACCTCTCTCAGTCATGTGGAGGGAAGGTCAAAAGCAAGGAGGATGTGCATTAGGAAGGCTCTGTTCCCTTTTGTCTCCTTTCAGGTTGCTAGGCTCAAATAAGAGATTTTTTTTCTTATCATAGTCTTACATGTCTTTTCTAGAAGAATGGAGGAACCATCCTTGCTCATCAGTGTTCTGAATATTGCAGTCACTGTCCTATACCAATAAGTTATTTTAGACTCTTATTGGCCTTCTGATTTCTTATAGGCTGCCTTCTTTTCTCTTTGTGTTCCATGAAATAAAACACATCACATGCTGACTGGAGGGATAATAACTCACCCAAAGTAATAGCTCATGCTGACCTCAACAGACCTCAGGGACTGTGGTCACCAGACCTGCCTAAAAAACAAGTCAGTAAAGGAGACGACCCTGTTTCCATTTCTAACTTCCCAACTTCCCCATTCTTCTCACTGTTTGCTTCTTCCCACTTTTGTTCCTTTAAAAATCCAACCCAGTTAAGTCTGGATACAACAGTCTCTCTCCATCCCTTACTCTGTTTTTGTTTTTTGAGGTAGAGTCTCACTCTAGCCCAGAATACACTCTGTATTCTCAGGATGGCCTAGAACTCTTGGCAATCCTCCTACCTCTGCCTCCCAAGTGCTGGAATTAAAGGTGTGCACCACCACACCTGGATTTATTTTATTTATTTGAGAAACAGAGAATGGGTGCACCAGGGCCTTCTGCCACTATAAACAAACTGCAGACGCATGAGCCACCTTGTACATCTGGCTTAGGTGGGTACTGGGGAGTTGAACCTAGGTCCTTTGAATTGCAGGTAAGTGGTAACAGCTAAGCCATCTCTCCAGCTCCTTTATTCTGACTGAATAAAGGACAGCCTGTGATACAGAGGTAATTCTCTCTTTCTCTTGTTTCCACATTGTCTTGGTTGGTCCCAGTCACTGCAACACTGGTAACACAGTATGTTTCATTATTATCATTGATGTAATTGCTAAACAGAGGGCAAATATTTAAATGTTTATAATTGTAGTCTATCACATTTGTTACAAATTTTTATATTATATTGAGGTAATTTTGGATACAAACGAACTGAAATATGATTATTTTAAATAAGCATGGAGGTGCTTTTCTCATGCTCTTACCAAAAAAGGAAAAAACAAGACTAATGGAGTGGGATCTATTCCAGAAGTCATTTTTGGTGTCTCCTTGTTTCTAGTCTGTGAAGTAAATAGTTCTCCGTTATATGGTCCCACTGCTATAATTTTCCTTAAGCACATCCCTTGAGGCCTGTCATGGAAAACATCCCTGGGGTGATACAAGCACACGTCCTCACCCCATATTAAGCACAAATGATAGACCAAAAGACCAAGTTAGGTGATCCAGGGATGTTATTGGGGTTCCTAACACAGCAGGGTGAGGGATTGCTTTTAGGAGTAATGAACGACTCAAAGATATCCACACCATGAGAAGTCTTATCCCATCCTGGATGACCACCTCCCCATAGCTGCTTCAACTCACAAGCAGCTGCATCATCAGAAAGCCCATCTCAGCAAGGGTGATGATTTGGAAACTGTGTATCTAGAGGGCACTGCATCACTTGCTGGGAGCTCAAATGTAGACTGCCCTCTAAGCATTTGCTTCCCCTTTTTACAACCCTTTATAGTCTTGCAACCCTTTCCCAGACTTCCTGACTTCCTGAGTTTCTGGAACTTCCTTCCTGCTACACTCAGGAAGTAATGTCTCAGTTGCTAATTAACTTTGCAGAGTGGTTGAGTTTCAGGTCTCCCAACTTCACTTCCTGAATCAGATCTTCCTTCCTCTCTTCACTTGGGAGCAATTGTCTACACAACAGGCTAAGCAAGCATGTACTGAACCCTTTGAAGCCATAAGCCAAAATAAATACTTACTTCTTTAAATTGTTTTCTTTTAGGTATTTGGTCACAGCATCTATACAAGTAAGTCATTCAGCAGCCCAATTCCAAGTAAGGTAAAATGAAATAGTTTTAGTATTGAAAGACAGAAAGACAAAGGAAGGTAGGAAGAAAGAGAGGGAAGAAAAAAGGGAAGAAGAAAGGAAAAAAGAAAGAAAACATTAACAGCAAAAAAGCAAAAAAGAAAATAACAGGTTCTGAAGGTCAGTTTACAAGGTAAAACATTTATAATTTTTTATTGTGTTCAATTTGAAGCAAATTTATTGTCTGTTACTAGGGATTGCTTTTGTCCTTCTCTGTTTCAGAATCAAAACATTAATAACAGATAACTCTCAGTAGTGACTAAAAGTAGGACACAGGCAAAGCTTAGATCCTTTTGGAATGTTAAGAAAAACACAATCAAGTGGATAATTTTTAAACCTAAGAGGAAACTCCAATACAGAATTAAGCAGAAAAATTTTAGTAGTAAATTTTACGTTATTCAATTGTGGAATTCACTACCTGTTAACTGATCATAATTTTTCCCTTTGGCAATTTATTTAGGTCACTACACTTTTTATACTACTCCTTAATATATTCTCTACAGAATTCTCAATTGACTGCAGAAATGATTAACAGTCGGATTCCCTGCTGTTCCGCTCAGTCATTCATGACTTCACCAGATGGTTTTGCTTTTTGGGCCAATGATTTTTTTCATGTTGTTTCTCCTTTCCTGAATATTGTCAAGATACAAAATAAGACAATTATTTCTTACAAAAGGATGAAATGTTAAGCAGTGGAAATCTTTGATTTTCTTCATTCTTGTAGCTAATAAAAAGTGTGCTACTGTGAACAAGGTAATTTTAATATACCTATTTTCCTCAATTACTTTCTTAACATACACGTTTGTTATTATTCTTCTCTAATAATGTAAGTGCCATTAGTTTTTACCACCTCTTGCTATTTTTCCCTTTGGTTACCCTATTACATTTATGGATTTGCTTTATTTAACAATTTCATTTAATGTGTTGGTCAACGTCCTGCTGAGCAAAACTCATAAGCTATTATTCATCTAATTATTTCTGGCTGTATAAACAACAAATAGTTTGATTTGTGGCTAAGTAAAGAAAACCAGAATGATGGATGCCTGAAAAATCTCTCATCTTTTAGTAGGGCTATGTAAATCTATAGAAAACTTAAACTCTTTCATGGGTTGTGTAACTATTTCAGAAATTGTTATGGTGTTTAGCAAAAATAATTTTATTTTTAACAATTTACTTTTTCGTTTTATAAAGTTGTCAAAACTTTCAAATGACTTCCATTGTGTTAGTTTATAAAAGTCATTACCCTAAAGTCATTTATTCTACATTCTCTAGATATATAAATTATCTAGTAAAAACAGTTTTCCACTCATTTACTTTATAAGAATAAGTGAATTTTGCCTCAGGAAAGAAGTAGTCACCAAGGTCAACTTTGTCATTTTACAGATCAAAAAAAAAAAAAAATAGATCTAAATGGCTTAAATATTTTGTTCAAGATCATGGCTTTACGGGGGGATAGATTCAATGCCCATCTTGCACTTTTTCTCTTTGCCACATTTTTAGTTTCAATATATTCATCTCAATTGCCCACACCAAGTAAAACTGACTTAAATATAATTTTATTTACAGAAAAAAATTGTTGTATTTTGGTTGTCATTTTTAACTTACTGATTGTATACCTCTTTACATATTTCAATAAAGAGAATGGGCCAGTATGCTATATATATATTTCTAGAATGTATTTTCTATAAATCCAAGTGTTTTGCACAACTTATGTGCTAATATTTGTGAAATCAGTAGGTATCTGTGAATAAATAATTAATATACATATAATGTGCAAATGTATGTGTGCTTTATATGTACATATATAAACATATTCATGTATGTATTTAGATACATTAAAATATTACTACTATAATAATATATGATAGATTAGTTTGTTTAAAATGTCATGTTTTCCATCAAATAAGTGATATAGGAGATCTTTGAGAAATGTTTAAATACGGAAGGGGAGAAATTACTTGAGAAGGTGTGCAGGGAGAGAGCAAAATGGGAACAAGATAAGCTGAGCACAAAACTACTCATCACTACATCAGATGTTGCTGCTACCATAGTGGAAGTTAGCTACGAGCCAGGGGATAAGGCTGCAGACTGGGTAAGAGGAAAATTAGAAACACTCTACCAGCTAGGAGGTAGAAGTTTTAGAAGAACATTATCCACTGATGCAGTTGCACAGTCAGAGAGCACACATTGGCTGATGGAGGGCCAAGTCTATGCTTGACCTTGCTAGCTAGCATCATAACCACTGTATAAAATTCATACTTCTTACTTGATTTAGAAGGATGGGTTATATACCAATTGTTAAAATTTGAATATGAAGTGTCTGCCCCAAATGGAGAAGGGTTGGTCCTCACTAGTAGCACTTTGGAACCTAATAAAGAATTAGTACCAGGGCAATAAAATCACTGCTATAACTACTTGACAATGTGTTTCAGAAGCTTATGGAACTGGTTTGCATGAGAAATTTAGAAAAATGCTGAAAGTAATGTTTAATATGTAATTCTGGTGTGTGTGTGTGTGTGTGCAGAAGACCGAAAGGCCCATAGCTGGGCAGACAGTGGAAACCATGATTACAAGATTTCAGATGGAAATGAGGACTCCATTGGGAAGTGAACTAAAGGCATCATGGGTAAAAGAACTTGTGCACATTTTTTCAGTGTTCAAAGTCTTGGGAGGAGGATGAATTTAGTGGTGAGGGCAGGAACTTTCAAGGCAATGCAGATTTAGACTATGGAGTAAATGCTACTGGATACTTTGGGTTATCTAGATTTTATTCAGAGAGAATTGGGATCAACAAGTAGAGAAGAAAGATTTTAAAAACTTAACATTTTGTGAGCAAGAGTGCTGCTTTCTCTGTGAACCTGATATCAGCACAAGGGTGAAGGAGATAGACACTGAGGACACATCACTCACACATCACTGAAGTAGACTTAAAATGTACACAACATAGCTCAGGGAATTTTGCAGAAAAGGGGGCGGAAAGATTTCTAGAGCCACAAGTTGGGACATTGTGCGCAGAGACACTGCCTTTTATCCATAACTCACTGCTGCCCCCACCAATGTATTACCCACAATCCCCATGGAGATGACTGGCATACTCAAAAACAAGGGTCCCTTTGGGGGGGGGCAAAGGATGAGGGAAAGGATGGTACCAATATGTGTTTACATACTGAGTATGTCCATATTAATAAAAAAATTTGAAAGAAAATAAAACGTGGGAAAGATTTTTTTTTTTTTTTGAAGAAACTTAACATTTTGGCATCTGGGGAGGTGGCTCAGTTTGTAAAGCGGTTGCCTTACAAGCACGAACGCCTTTGGCCTCTGTTAGGTGGGGCCATACTCAGACAAAGGACCTAACATGGTGGTGATGACCTCCAACAACCCCACCACCCATAGTCCTGAGCATTATGGGGACCAGCAGTCTCAAGACTCCCCTGCTGCCAAACGGTTGGTCCCCCCTCCCTAGCTGTGACCTTGTAAGGAGACCTCTGCCCCTCCCATCGTGAAATAGTTACATTACTCAGCCTGCCTCTGGCTCCTAGCAAACACATCATTTTCCCTGCCCAAGCCTTTAAAAGACCCCCATCTTAGATCCCGGATGCAATTTCCCTGGCCTGGCATCTCAAGACCAACGAACCTCGCCCAAGAGCTGTGCCAATAAACCTGAACTAGCTTTACTGATCTGTTTCTTTGCATGGTCAAGCCTTTCAGTCTCCAGAATTGGAGACAGGTGAATCGCTAGGGATTGGTGGTCTGCTAGTCTAGCCTACTGGGTAAATTCTAGGCCACAGACAGACCCTATCTCAAACAAGCAGTGCCTAAGGAACAAGCATATGCACACATGGGCACCCGAGAAGCCAATGTTAAATTGGGACCAACAAAGGTGTGGTTGGAGATGAAGAGATTATCAATACTAAAAACAAGGTATTTCCTCCCCATAAATATTTACTGTTTTTTATATATATTTTGTCATAGTGACAAAAATAAATGAATATACTTATATATGTCAATTATACTAATGCTTTTATTAGAGACTCTAATTACTTCCTGAAAATACACTGGGAAAGTTCAGTCATTTTTTATAAGACAAAACAACAATAACAAAAAGCTTAATTTAGATACGGCTCATCTTTCACTTGTGTGTTCTTTCCTGGTTCCTAAAACATCCCAATGGACATCACGTGTACAAACCATGAAATATATTCTCTTTGGGGGAGGGGATTTCTGTACAAAAGATAGACCAAAGCCACTTTGGTGGCTGAGTTATATCTACTTCTGATCCTCATTTGTTGATGCAAAATTGACTCCTGAGATTCTATACTTGAGAATTTACCACGGAATTTGGAGATAGAGTCTTTAAGGAGATGACTGAGTTTACATAACCTCATTGGAAACAGGTCCTTAGTCAATAGTATTGTTGTCTTATCAAGAAGAAACTGGAACATAGTCATAGGGGTGGAAAAGACTTTGTGAGAAGATAACTGTTTACATAAACCAAAAAGACCTCAGAAGAAAGAATACTGCCAAAGCTGTGAAAAGAATGAGAAGTGTCTGTTTCTTTAAGCCATCTATTCTGTGGTGTATGTGTTAGTAGCTCTAATAGATTATTACACTTTTTATGGGTATTTACAAGACAGCTGAGTGTTCTGAATCCCGACTACAGGGCTCTAGGAAGGTTAACACATTTGTTAAATATTTTAACCTATCATGGTTACAAAATATCTTTCTTAATGTGATATTAATAGAATACCATCTCACCATAGAGCTTCATGGACTCTGGAGTAATTTAAAGCTTACTTACTAATTTCAAAATAAAAAAAATACATTTGCATTACCTTCATTCAGGTTTTCCAAAATCAGCACTCAGTATTTGGAGCACAACAATGTTTTGTTGTCAGACATAGCCCTGTTTATTATGTGCTACTTGGTAGTTGTAGTGGACTTGACCATCCAGAAGACAAGTTCCACCAGCAGCAAGAACAAAAATATTTCTAGAAATCTCCAACTATTCTCTTATAGGAAAAATCTCTGTTGATAACCATCACTTCATTGTGAATATTGGGATTGGCATTTTATATACATTTTATATACATTTATTATTTGAATTAGGCCATTAGATGGAGGACTACCTAATCATACTTTTGCATAAGAGAAAGAATTTTCTTGTTCGTATATAAACCAGTTTTGTTGATTCCAAAGATACACTTTTTTTCTGACAATTTATTTGCTGGAAAATAGTCTAATTATAATCTTCTTTCAGAGTCAGAATTCTAGTTATGAGTCACATTGACCTTTTCTGTTGAATAAAAAGAAACAAATTTTACACCATAAACCATAAAAGCACTGGCACTAAATGCTATCTGTAAGAAGTACATTCATTACATATTCCAAGTTACAGTGAAACATCTTTACAAGGCCTATTGTTTGTATAGGTTTGGGAGGTTTTTTTTTTTGAAGTTTATTTTTAATGGAGCAGACAGAAGGCTTTCATGACCTCAAAGTTCTCATTATATAAAAAAAAAAATTAAATCAAACTTCATTTATTGCTTAATGAAAAGACTTTTGTGGAGTTGGCATGCAAGCTCAAATTCTTTCTGGCTTTCAACCTGTAAAAATCAAATTACTCAAGTCATTTTGTGCAGAGTGGTTGACAATGAAGACAATTTTCTGCAAACAGCCATCAAAGCAGAGGCCTGTGAGTGAGTCTCTGACCAGACGTGGAAAGTCAGCCAGTTGCCATAGTTGGATATTTGAATATATTTTTATGTGTCATATCTGACTGCAGTGTTTCCTTAATGAGGGCGCTCAGGTGTAGTCTGTGTGCTTCTGCTGACATTGCAGACAAATGGGATCTTGGTAGTAAAATAAAAACTGCTGAATTTTACAATCAAATTTTAGAAACTTCTCTAGAATTCTTCTAGGGATTACCTTTGATTAAATGGAAACAGTATACACATTGACCATTTGGTTCTTATATTGTATTTTTTCTCAGTTATTTTCACTGCTAAAATACCTGTATTTCCCCTAAGTTGTTTTCAGTATGGATACTTTAAGTACTAGAGATAGGATACTATGGACAAAAGAATATAACAAACTCTCATTTCAGAAACAAAGGCTTATTAAAATAAACCTAGAAGGAAATTTAATGTTCACCAATATATAAGATTCAGACTTTGAGTGGAAATTTTATTAATTCTTTTGAGAAAAATGTTCAATGAATTAACTTTTCTAGCATTCCAGGGTTTAGACAGTTTAAAATAGATAGTTTAGAATGCACAGCAACTCTTGTCAGAATCATTCTTTCTGTGTAGAAATTAAGCAGGTGATCAGTTCCCAATTTTTTATTTATTTATTTATTTATTTGCAAGGAGAGAGAGAAGAGAGGCAGACAGAGAGAGAATGGGCACACCAGGGCCTCTAGCCACTGCAAACGAACTCCAGCATGTGCCCTTTGTGCATCTGGCTTACATGGGTCCTGGAGAATTGAACCAGGATCCTTTGGCTTCTCAGGCAAATGCCTTAACTGCTAAGCCATCTCTCCAGCCCCCTAATTTTGTAAGAATGGTAAATCTTTTTAAGATACTGATAAGAAAATTCACTATCCTATCCTGATTATTCATACATTGAGAAATATACTTTTATTAACTACGTTGAAGCAGGTAGGTTGGTAGGCTTGAGAATAGAGTAGTAAGTAAAATATATATATCCCAACCTCAAAGACTTAAATGTTTCTTGGAGGAAATTTCAAGGGAAATTATCAAAATACATTATTATGGTGATATGAGGTTATGAGGAGTATATGGAGTATCGTGGGTGTGCAGTAGTCCAGCAAACCTCTGTTTTAACTTGGCTTCCTTGAGGAGCAGTCCAGGATGGGGATTTTGGTTTACAATATTCAGCTGTGGGAAGAAGAACTGTTTTCTGAGCAAGGTAAGTGAACCTGTGAGGGGTTTAATTTGGGGAATTCAAATGCCAACTCTATACCTGAGCTCATGTCTGTTTTTCCAAAGAATTGAAATAACACAATTCTGAGAAGAATAATTATTAAACTTTTCTATTCATTCAGAAGTCAGGATGGGTGAGGGCAAGTCTGCAGACCAAAGAAGGAGGAATGGATGCACCCACATTGTCTAAGGACCCATGTCAAAGTCCATGGGCCTCGAGTGGTGGTGGGGCGTATCCTTTCCAATCCTGGAAGCAGCTCAGCTGCCAGTGTGGGAAGTACCAAACCTTAGTGGTGGGAAAAATCTCAAGTGCTGGGAGATGAATAGACTAGGAGCTAGAAAAGAAGACAGAAATCAACACACCTGGGTGCAGCATCAGGAAGGTGCTGGGCTTAAACTCAGCAAGCACCTGAGTAATTCCCACTCTGTAGGAGCTGCTGCAAATAGCAGGGTCAATGTATGATATAAGCAGCCACCATTTATTTATGCTGCACTTGTGAGACAGAAATTAACATTAATATTTCTCCTATGGGCTTTCCTGTCTAACTGTCTGTCCTTCATGGTACCAATGTCCCTCTCAAACCTGGTAGCATGGAGATGAGCCAGAATACAGTTCAAGATGGCATACCAGTGGAAGCATGGGACTACAAGTTACATTGCAGATCTGGGCTTATCTGGAAATAAGTCTGGCCTTGGAGACTTTGTCAGGTGGTCACTGGCTGAGCTGGGCTACCATGGTGTATTAGGTACCTTCTCTGTCGAATGGGACACCATACTTGACAAACTCGGTCCAAGAGAAGAGGATTTATTTTGGCTCATAGCTCCAGCTTCTAGTCTCTCATGGCAGGGAGGGCATGGTGAAAGGAGCAAGACATATTCAGTCCAATGGTGAGGAAGCAGAACAGTGTGAGGAATGCTGAATGCTAACTCTGTCCTTTTTATACAGTGTAAGGACCCAGCCCATGAGATGGGACCACCCTTAGAGTGGGTACTCCCACTGCAACTAGACCCTGCACAGATATGACCAGAGATTTATTGCCAAGATTCTAAATTCTGTCCATTTGAAAGTCAGAGATTAACCATCACAATTGGCCTACAAGCAAGGCAGCTTTATAGGGTGTAGACCAGTTATTTAGATGAATGACAGGTAACTGTGAGTCCTTGTTCAACCAATATGAATAGCAACTTGTGATAGGTGCTTCCATCTAGTAAAAGGATCAGAATGGCTTCCAACTGTGTCTACCCATGTACCTGAAAAGATGATATGAACATGAGCAAGAAACTTAGTTAAATATCTCACAGAAGAATACTCTAGATTAATGGATAAGGAAGTTGTGGTACGTTTACACAATGGAATTCTACTTAGCAGTAATAGAAAGTGATACAATGACATTTGTAGAAAAATGGACAGACTTGGCACCGATCATACTCAGTGAACTCACACGATCACAGACAAACAGCGTGCGTGTCACACATCTGTGGTTCCTAACCTGGATGAGCTTGGCTTGCTGGCATACCTGATAGGCAACTCAAGGCCCAGACCATAGGGAAGGTTCGGGAAAACAAACATAAAACTAATTCCAAAATGAACTGGTACCATACAAACCTTCATCCTTGAAGATAGACTAAAAGATATAACCCAGAACAGGAGTAACTGGGGAGCACCTGGAAAGAAGGGCCCCACAGAGGGTGAGAGGAAGCCTAGCCTTAAGGTTTTTGTTTGTTTGTTTGTTTGTTTTGTTTTGTTTTGGTCTATTGCCCGTAACTCCCACTTCCAAAAATTGGTTGCTCCCCACAATGAACCGTAGATCAGAGACATCCACAAGGCCCCCAAAACAAGACAGACTTCTTCTGTCAAAGCACTTGACTACCTGCCTGAGGCAAAAGGTAAGACCCCATGTGCAGAAGACACAGAGTCTGGAGAGACCTGCCTGGAATCAGGAAGAGAGCCAGTCCCCAGAGAGCCCATCTAGTGCTGGGGAGTGGTACATGAGCTACTGGGGGAAAGTGGCCAATGTTTTGAGAAACCAGAGGTCTAAGCTACTGAGAAATAAACACCCTGATAGGATGTACACACCAGTGCAATAGTGGCACACAGCCTTGGTTGGTAACCAATTGCTTTCTGATTGGTTAAGAGAGCTGCTCAGTGTAAAGTAATCTATGTCTGGAATTGGGAAGCAGATCAGAATCCTATGGAGACAAAGATTATGCTCTGCAGTGCCAAGCTCGTATTAGTCTTTGGCTAAAAGAGGGCCTATTACATCAAATTGTCCCTAGATTAATAATGCTTATCTCATTTAAACTATGCTGACTTCATTCTCCACTGAAGAATCTTTTTTTTTTTTTCCAGAAGGTAGCAAGACCCAAGGGGATGAACTACCCCTCACACCTCAGCCAAGCCACAGTTGAAACACAGAGGAATTGGGGAGATGAACAAGAGTGCTGCTTCCATGCTGAACCTGAAAATCAGCACCAGGGTGAAAGAGACAGACCCTGAGGATACTCAACACTTACCAAAGGAAAGATCCAGAGGCTCCTAAGAGCTCATCACTGAAGTACACTTAAAACTCACCCACCAAGGCTCAGGGAATTTTGTGGAGGGGGGTTCAGAAAGATTGTGAGAGCCACAGATTGAGACATCATGCCCAGAGGCATTCCCTCACCCCCCCCAGAAAACTGACTGCTGCTCCCACAACACATAACCCACAATCCCATGGGGAATACCTGTAACCCCACTGAGGAGCGTCCCCAGCAGAATGGGAGCAGGGACCAGGGAAAAGAGACTACCAACACATGATGCATCCATAAAAAATATGTTGTTGGGCTGGAGCGATGACTTAGAGGTTAAGACACTTGCCTGCAAAGCCAAAGGACCCAGGTTTGATTCCCCAGGACCCACATAAGCCAGATGCACAAGGCTGCACATATTCTGGAGTTTGTTTGCAACAGCTGGATGCCCTGGTGCATCTATTCTCTCTCTCTGGCTCTTTATCAAATAAATAAATAAAAAGAAAATTTAAAAAAGAATGCTTTAAATAAAACCCAGAATATGTTGTTAATCATAGTAAGAAGAGAATGCTCTAGGGAAAATTAAACAGTGGCTGTTGAGATCTGAGCTTGTCTGGCTGGAGGAACAGCACCACGTTCAGAATGACTACAGTCCTGTGAATAACTGGATGAATGGACAGTGGTGGGGCGTAGACAGGTGGGAACAGATGATGTGGGAATATTTTTAAGTCGACATAGGGGTCATTGGATTTTCTCAATGGTGTACATAATCTGGAAGTAGTTTTAAAATGCTTATGTTAGTTGCCAAGGTGTGAATAGACTATGTGAAGAAAGAATAGAAGCTTCAGAGTCTACACTTACTCTTTTGCATCTGCTTATTAAGGGCAAAATGGTATCAAGAAGCTTTGATGCATTTACTCATGCTTTAATCTGCTTGGGTGTGTGGTGATCACAACTGATTCACATAGACTTGGGTATTAGTAGGTATAGACAGAGGTGATATTTCAAATATTTAGCAACAATGTGACAGAGGCTGTGATCAATCAGTATGAAATCTGTTTTGGCTCAAAGTCTGTAAGGAAAACTATAGTATTATTTAGTCTGCAGACATCCTTTGGGTATACAAATAGATGTTTAGCTTTCTCATTATATAACTTTTCTTCTTAAGTGCTCAAGTCTCCAGTATAAGGACGTAACATTTGGTACTTTCTGAGACAGAAGGAAGCCCACTTGGTTTGGTCAGTGTGCTGGTGTGGCACAAAAGAAACTAAAAGTTGAACTGATTCACTGAGTTACTGTAAGAGTTAACTGCTGAGGTGCTAAAACTTACCTTTGTCCACAGACAGAAAATCCCCAAACAAGGAACTGTCCAGAAAGGGACCCAAGGTATAAGAAGGAAAGACAGTTTAGGCTAAAACAAAGTAAAATGGAGTTCATTGTTAGGGTGGCCTGACTACAGAAATGATTGATATGCAAATTGCCACATCTTGTTTGTGCACTTACCCCAGCTTCTTTGGGGGGCTACCTCAAGCTTTTTGGCCCCTGGGTAATAAACTCCTCTCCTTTCATTCATTCTGGAGTTGGAGTGATCTTTCCAGAGAATTTCTACAACACTGACATGATATGATTGAAGGCAGAGCCTGATACAAAATGCCACATATAGGATGCATAGGGAGGTGTAAGGGAGCAAAAGATTTTGTTAAGCAGGCACATAGGTGTTTACAAGCTCAAACCTTTCTGGACTCTACTTTCTCTGTGGAACTGTGTCACCCCATGTTAACTTCTGATTTATTCTGTCCGCTTTGGAGGTTTCATTCTAGCCATAAGGCACCAAATCTCTTTCATATATTGTAAGGTTTGAGAATGACCAGACCATGCAATAAAAGTTTTATTTGGGAAAAACAATTGCTGCCCGGCTGTCTTGCCAGAGAAGAGCACAGCACCTTTGAGTTTGCAACAAAGGTTATGGTTTATAGGGTCTTTCTGCTGTGTGGGAATAGGGTGATGGGCAGCTTGTTTATGAAGTTAGGTAGGGGAGTTTCTTCAGGGGAATTTTTCTGTTAATCACAAAATTATAGTTCAGGTAGTTAAGAGTGTCACCAAAACGGGTCTGGTGGCTTTTGAGATAAGGTAAACCGGAAACTATGGCCTAGGGGCAAGGGGAACAACGGGTCAAGGAGTTTCTGAGGAATGTAGTCAGCTTGGTTCTTGTATTTTTCTCCTTAAAGCCACTTCTCATCTCCTCACCATTTTGTCATCCTCAGTGACTCCATCTTAGGATCTGGTCTGACCTGACATTTTTGTATGTTCAGAGTCTATTACAGTGTCTGCATTCCACACCTACAAAAATTGAGAAAGTGAATATTGGAACGATAGAATATCACATTAGATGATGGGATTATAAGTATTTAAAATTTGGTTTGAAGACAAAGAGGGGCTCTATGGGTCCACTCAGGTAAAGACCTTACTTCTTCCCAAGTCTGTAACTTGAGGTAGGTTTGTTCAGTCAAACCAGGTAGCCTCATTAGAAATACACTTTCACTGGGCGTGGTGGTGCAAGCCTTTAATCCCAGTACTCCAGAGGCAGAGGTAGGAAGATTGCAGTGAGCTCAAGGCTACCACTGAGACTACATAGTGAATTTCAGGTCATCCTGGGCTAGAGTGAAACCTTACCTAGAAAAACAAAACAAAACAAAACAAAACAAAACAAAACAAAACAAAACAAAAAAATACACTATTTCCAAGAGGAGTTCACTGTCATTCTTTGCCTGTGGATTTTCATTCCATGATGGTAACATAATCTCCATTGTATTTAAGTCACTATAATTTTGGGGTATTTTTTTGTTGTAGTTGCTTAGATTGTACCCTAACCACAAAGCACGGCTGTACTTTGGGGCTTATGTGTTCCATAGAGACCCATGTGTTAGAAGCTTGGTCTCCATTTTGACACTGTTGGGAGGCTGGAAACTATGAACTTTATGAGATGTGCTTTAAAATGGGAGATTTAGTGGAGAGGATTGTACAGACCCGGGCCGTGTATCTTGCTCCTTTGTCTGAGGCAAGGTTTTTATTTTATTTATTTATTTATTTATTTAATTTTTGAGGTAAGGTCTGACTTAAGCCCAGGCTGTCTTAGAAGTCACTATGTAGTCTCAGGATGGCTTTGATCTCATGGGGATTCTCCTACCTCTGCCTCTCCAGTGCTGGGATTAAAGGCATGCACCACCACACCCTGCCAGGTAGACAATTTGGCTCCACCACTTCCTCAGTAATAATCGGATTCACTGATCTTACACTGAAACCCCAAGTCCATAATTCAAAATAAACATTTATGTTGTGTAGCAGATTACTGGAAATGAGATGCTCACTCCTGAAGAGAGGAAGGAGAAACTGAAACATTCCTTCTTGTGGGAGAAGGAAGTTGCAGAGAGTCAGGAAGGCTGGGAAAGGGTTGCAAGCCCCTGTCCTAAGACTATATCAAAGGAAAGGACTTCTTGGGGAGGAGAAACTGGTGAAGCTGTGTCTAGTGATGTAGTGTGTTCTGGAGATGCAACTTGTCTATTCATAAGTTAATTATTTTTAAGTAGTTTGATGTAGTATACAAAGCTACAGAGAAACCCTAAAATAATGGTTTATAAATCTAGACTTAACTTTTGTGGATAATGGCACACTCTTGACATTTTCTTTGGCCAGTCAGGTATCCAACTATCATCTTTCTTGAGGACTCTATTTTGCTAACAGTGCTCTTCATATTAAGTATTTAGAAATCCAATGTTTTTCTACCTTAGAGACGTTTGCCGTGTGCTTTCACTACACAGAATGTTTTTCCTCTCTGAACATTGTTCATGCCTGTTTTCTTCATATTTTTACTTTGATAACCTTTTCTCACAGTAAATTCTGTTGTCTATCCTATTTGTGTTAGCATGTATGTCCTTGCTTCACATCTCCCAGAGATGATGCATTTTATATTTATAGTGTTATTTCCTTACATTATAGCAGAACTTCCCTAAGAGGAGGAATTTTGACTGTTTTCTTGAGCTTTATAATCAGAGCTTAGGATAATGCCTGATAACACTGGGCCTCTAAACAGTTTGCCCTTCTTATTAACTCTTTAAAGTACCAGCCTTCACAGACTGTTTCCTCCAGCCAGAGGAATACTAGCCTGCATAGTTCTGAGGACAAGTTTTATTCTTTGAGATACTGACTTCTGATTTCTTTCTAACTGGAGTGTGTGTGTGTGTGTGTGTGTGTGTGTGTGTGTGTGTGTGGTTTGTTATTCCCCATAGATGCATCTATGATCTCCTAAGAAGTATTTATCCTCACTATGTATTCTCTGGTGAATGGAAATTTCCTGAAGACCTTAAATAATGCACACCTCCAGTAAAAGAAGAGCTATTTTTTCACCATACATTTTAAGACAAAGTAGCTGTGTCAAGTGCTCCATTTCTGTCCATTGAAAGATAGGCTAAAGAAAGCTGAGATACACATTTAAGGGACAGAACTTACAGGGAACTGTGCTAAGCACTTTGCATTATAGAAATGTCTGAGACTGGTTTCCCTAACATTGCTTAATTTTCCTACAGTAATTGAAGGTGGACATGAATGAAGACATACTGCAATGAGATGAGAATCTATATTAGTTCCAAGTGACTTGAGTATTTTAAACAGAATTTTATATTAGTTCAGGTTCTTTATTATATCCAGAAGCACTTGGCTTTCTTTTCATTGAGGAAACAACCTAGAGAAGCAAATATAAATTGTACTACAATTTACGAAACATATCCCCGATATCCTCACAAGACATTTTTTCTTTTTATTGTTGGAGAGACAACATGATTAATAGTGTATTTTATTATATTACTTGTGACTTGGTTATATTTAGGAGTTATCTACAGTAATATCACATTTAAAACTTAATTTTTGATTCCTTTTCAACAAATTGAAAGGGATTAAAGTATGGTTTTAATATGTAGCATTGAAATGTGTAAGGGGTACCTGAAATATTTTGTAAGAAAATAAGAATTATTATTTGCTTGAATAGAAGTATGCAATTGAGAAAATAGAGCGATAATTTTGGAAAATATTAGACAATGGACAAAGGGAGTTTAATAACAATCATTTTGTTGGCATATATTTATTGAACATACTGATGACTTTCATAAAAATGTTCCACTACAAGTATATCATGCACTTTGAATAGCAATCTCTTTTTGCTAGTGAAAGCATTTATTTTTATTTATCTTAAAATAGCCTTTACTGTGATGTAATTCTCATGTCACACATTTGCTCCTTTGAAATGCACAATTCATTGGTTTTGGAATATTAACATACAGTCATGGCAACGTTTGAATTTAGAGCATCTTCATCTATCTCCAAAAGGAATTTTTTAATAGAAGACTTTTAACAGTCATTCTGTTTACTCCCAACTACCTCTGTCCTTCATTAACAACCTCTAACCTACCTCTGTTTTATAAGTGCAACCTGTTACGGGCATTGTATATATGAGGTCTCATGCAATATGAGTTTTCTAGTGAATTGATTCTTTGTTTTGTTTTCAAAGTAATTCAAAGCACAGTATAAATGATTGTTTTGTGGTTTTATTGCTGAACGATATTACATTTTGTAGATGTTTTAAAGTTTATGTATTAAACAGTTAATTTTTATCTAATATTTAAAAGGGTTTTTTTTTTTTTTTAATTTCTTTTGAGTATGTACCACAGTGTTATTGCTTGGTCACAGGAAAATTTAAGCTGATACTACTAATATTAATCAACATTCATATGTTGGCTTATATTGTTGTTTTCATTTGTCACTATTGTAACATGCTCTTCCCTATCATTGTCTTGTTATTTCTATGCTTTTGTAACCTGGAAAAATGCATATTCACATATATAAGATTTACAAACCAAAGTGAGTGTGAGAACACATATGTCTCTGTGGGGTTTATTGAATATATTAATCATGACCTGACTAGATATCACTTTGTTTATTGCCAGTTCTTAGCTGTTTCCTGGTAGATTTCTGGATATTGAGATTGCATGCCATTATTTGAATGATATAACTCAATTACAGAGATTAAAATTATTGATACATTTTGCATATGAGAACATCTATCCTTACATTTTATCTACCTGTATATTCACTCTCCTATGGACAAACAATAGCTCTAAGAGAAAGGTGATTTTAGAACAACAAAGGTGATTGTAAATGTTAGAGGGATAGAATGAATTAAAATGTCCATGACAAATTATAGACTGAATAAAAAATGAATCAATCAAATTCATGGACTTATGAAAATGAGAGACAATGTTTATCTGCCTATTTGATTGCAGCCAGTATCTGAAGACTGGAAGAACTACATTTATTTTGAACTAAGGATGTTCTAAAGACTCTGTTTTCCTCCTCAAAAAAAAAATAATAAGAGCTAGTTCAAATTCTTAGCAACAAATATTTTTTTTGAAGTTTGAATTGTGCCTTATAAGTAGCTATTTAAACAAAATTATAATCATATTATAAATTTCCTATTCCTTAATTTAAATCTTTATAAAAATTACCTTAGGGTGTGATATACAACAATATTCATATGTCAGCATTTTGTTAATTATATGTGCAAATTTAGTTTTAATGGAGGTCAGATCCTATGTCCACCAGTGGTATGATGGGACCTGTGGGCGTGGAGTCATTCAATCAGTAGTGTCACTCATGAACTGATGAAAGAAAATCAACACTCTTGAAAGTTCTACTGAAGAGAGTGAAGTTGAATGACTTTTCTTAGCAGTGTAATTGGCAAGATTTGTGCGATGGACCTCTAAGCACTGAGAGACTTTACCCACCTCTGTTTGTGGCTGTCTCACAAAGGGGACTAAGCTGTGGAAAATTCTCAAATGCAGTTGAGAAGCATAGCTGCCAGCCCGTGTCAGGAACTCCAAAACCAAGAAATTATACTCAGTCACCTGAGAATCTCATCTATCTGTAGTGTTTGCCTTATTCTTGGACTATTGAAGCTGTCTTGAGAGGCTAAAAGGATAAAGCTGGTTTAGTGTACAGACTTTCTAAGTCCAAATCCAAGTTCATGAGAAATGTGATTAGTTAAGACAAATCCTTGTCTCAGTTCTTTCCAATAAGATCCAGGTCTCGGCACACTGTGTCTTTGACCCAACAGTGATGCACATGCTTACTTCTCTGTGGATTTTCCCTCATGGACTGAAGGAAGCACACCCATGGGAATGAAACATCTCAAATTTTATGAGGCTGGTCATTGCTGGGTGACCATTCTCAATGGGTCACTCTAGTTCCCCCATGTTCTGTGAAGTGCTATTTGATGACTTTTGCTCTGCACTATTTACTCCTGGAGTTGTATAAAAAAATAAATAAATAAAAACGGTCTTGGGAGAGACAGATATACTTTCTTCTGGAGTAGAGAGCTAAATATTTTCCTAGCTAAGACAATCCTTTTCTCTGGGTCAGAGATTTAGTAGTTCCTTTGCAAAGATGAAAATATCCAGAGCTTGAAGCTCTCCTACCGTTACCCAAAACTTGTGTAGGTGAAACACCTCCCTCATCACCCCATGAGACTTGTGAGACTTGAAGGGCAAAGGATCACAGCTTAAACATAAAACTGACATTGCCTGCTGAGGTAAGGCTAATAAAGCCCCATGCTGCTCATCCAGTATGACTAGAGGCAAGATACTTCGTTAGCCTGAATGTAGGGTAAAGTATCAGATCTTTCACAGTTCTTAAAAGTCTGGGGAGTTGTGATGCTTTGTATAGCCCTTCTACAAAGAGATTTTTTTTTTTTCATTTAAATTTTGTTTTATTTATTTCAGAGAGAGGGAGATGGGGGTGGAGGAAAGAGAGAGAGAATGGGCACACCAGGGCCTGCAGCCACTACAAAAAAACTCCAGATATGTGCACCCCCTTGTGCATCTGGCTTCCTTGGGTCCTGAGGAATAAAACCTGGGTCCTTTGGCTTTGTAGGCAATTGCCTTAACCATTAGACCATCTCTCCAGCCCTACAAAGAGATTTTTTTTTTTTTTGGAGGGCAAACTAAATCTATTGACCCAACACACTTATTATATATACATGGATATTATATAAACATGAATATTGGTCTTCACATCTTCTATAATTAGTACTGTGAACATCTCTTAGGAGGAAAATACTAAAAATAGATCTCCAAACAGTAACAAGAAATCCAAAAGATTGAATATGCTATTTACTGCCACATCAGTGCTTTGAGTAAACATTTCTCATGAGAATGCTCCTCGCTGAGCAAGTAACTTTGGCAAGTGTGACATGGAAGGGAAATGTTAATAGTTAATTCAACTCCTAACTGACCTGGTGGAATTGTACTTAGACAAGGAAACTCATCACAATGACTGTTTGCTCACACAATTTGGGGTACTCTTAGGGACCACACTGTGCCTTGCCCTCTTCCCTCTGTGTTAAGGAAAAATAAACACAGCACAGTTATCAGAGCAGAAGCCAAGGGAATTTAAAGGCTCTGGAATCTGACAGTGACATTTGTAAGCAAGAAAAAAAATGCCCCCAATTCTCATTATTATTGACTTTTTGTCCTGCCATATCACAGGCTACCATTAGGTGTTGGCACATAATTGGTGCTAAATAGGGGAAGTGTTTTACACAAGTGTAAAAAAGGGGAGTGCAAACAAGGTACACATTTTACCCACTGTTTTCACATGACTTCACATGACTGTGGTGAATTCCTAACACAAAGAAATTTCAATCTAATGAAGTGGCTAGCATACCTTTGTAACAATTAATTAATTCACAAAGTCCTTAAAAAGATGCTATGTCTTTGATGGATGTAATAAAAGTCTAACTAGTAAGGAGAGAAATAATATCCTCTATATCACTCCTCTTGAAGCCATGGGCAATTTTCTTGTAAAGATCCTCAGGAGTGAAGGCTTTGCTTCATAGAAGATCCTATTCCTTTTGATCATGTCCTATTTTCATTCTTCCAGGATTTTACGTCTTGTTGAGCTGTTTTTGTTTTTTCTGACTCCTTGTAAGCTGACACGTTTATCATGTCTCATTCTCCTTAAGCTTCCAGATTTCTATGGAATTAATTTGCTTTCTGTACTTGATTATAGGACTGACTCCTTAGGCATTAGACTATGAATGCTGACTCAAAAGATGCTACTACTTTGCTTGATGAATCTATCTATCTATCTATCTATCTATCTATCTATCTATCTATCTATCTATCTATATCCTTTTGGTTCATCGCTTTAAGATGACTTTATGTGACTTAATAGTTTTTAGTTACAGTTTTTAAAAACTTTAAAATTTAAAGTGCTTTGGGCTACAGATATTGCTTAGTGATTAAGGCACTTACTTGTGAAGCCTAAGGACCCAGGTAAGCCAGAATCACAAGGTGGCACATGTGTCTGGAGTTCATTTGCAGTGGTTGGAGGCCCTGGCACACCAATTCTCATTCTCTCTCCTCCATATCTCTCTTTGCTTACAAACATATATATTGCTTCAAAGTTTGAAACAAACAAGGTTTTTCAACTCTTCCTCACTTGTTATATTTCAATATTTTTGCAGTCATAATTCCTGAGGTTTTATATAGGGAAGAAAAACATCTCAAGGACTTCTTGAGAAAATATTAATTATTTTTCTATTTAGTTTTGATACTCAGAAATTAAAATAGTTCCTGGAAGCTATAAAGAGGATATAAAGTGGGTTTGAAAAGGAAAGCTTAGTAGTGTAACAGAAATGAAACAGAGAAGGCATAGGATTATAGGAAGCATATGGTGGTTTGAAAAAGAAGTATGTCATCAAATTCTCCCTAGATTAATAATGCTTATCCCACTTAAAGTATGCTGACTTCACTCCCCATTGGATAATCTGTTCTTCTTTTTCAGAAGATAGTGAGACTGGAGGAGATAAATTACCCCTAGCTCTTCAGCCAAGCCACAGCTGAAACCACAGAGGAATTGGGGAGAGGAGCAAGAGTGCTGCTTTAACAGTGAACCTGATAATCAGTGCCAGGGCGTAGGAGACAGACACTGAGGATACTCAACACTTACCAAAGCAGAAATCAAGAGGCTCCTAAGAGCTCATCACAGAAGTAGACTTAAAACTCACCTACCATGGCTCAGAAAATTTTACGGAAGAGGGGGCAGAAAGATTATAAGAGCCACAGGTTGAGACATCATGCCCAGAAGCATTCCCTTCCCCCCAAAAATAACTGACTTCTGCTACCACAATACATAAATACAACCCCATAGAGAATACCCGAAATCCCACTGAGGAGCATCCCCATGGAATGAGGGCAGGCATGAGGGAAAAGAGGGTACCCATACATGATGTATCCATGCCAAACATCTCAATAATAATAATAAGAAGAAGAATAAGAAGAATAAAACATTAAAAACAATAAAACATTAAAATAACAAGTATGTCATAGAATAGTATATGAAGATTTTATGGATGTTATTTATTGTGCAGAGTCAATAATAGGATCAGTAATAGAACACACTTCTCTATTGCGGGATTATAAGAACAGTCTTAAGTTCTCTAGTTTTAAAACTAGTTTAGCAAAGCAGTTTCAAGTTCAGTGAAACTAGAGGGAGAATGAGAGAATTCATTAAATTCTCCATGATGTAATTTGTTTTGAGGTAGTATCTCTTAGAATTTGGCCTCAGTGACTTTTTGAAGAATGTGCAGAAGATAAAGGTTGCTCAGAAAATGGATAGAAGTAAAGAAATTTTTACCTGTCAAGTGACAGATAAACTAAGTGCTTCAAGGTTATGTGGTGAAGCATAGATCCAGAAGAAGAAATATTTCTGGGTGGAATATTCTTATGGGTGAAAATGGTCATCAGAATACTGAAAAGTCTGACATGCTGAGTATCTAGGGTTTGTTATGGAATTTATCTCCACAATGCTTGTTAATTAGTACTTTGCAGACTAGACCATGTCAAAGGCCTGTCACAGTTCCTCTCATTGATTGTTTACTCTCCACTTTTTTGTTTAATTGGTCACTGGGGCAGTATTTCATTAATGGAAATATGTGTCACTGAGTTATTCCATAGAATGTATGTACTTTCAGAAAAATGTCTTTATTTTACATTATTTCTGAAAAATCTATACCTTTGCAAAATCAGACCTAGAATTTTAATTCAAAGTATGTCATAATTCTTTTATCTCCATGAAACTTTCTATAGTTGAAATCTAGAATAAAAAGTTTCTTACTGAAAATATAATAGGTTAGTTTGGGTATTTTATTGATGAACACAAATACTTTAAGATGTTGACCCCAAAGTAAAACTAAGGTTTTTATTATTATTATTATTATTTTAGGTACTGAGTTTATAAAAACTCCCCTCAAGTCCACCAGAAGCAGTGCACTGAACCCCTGGGTTCACCCCTAGAGTCAGTTATCGCCTTCTCTCTCTCTCTGTGTATGGAGGATGGAGGTGATGGTGCTGAGAATGTTTATGATCTACTCAGAAAATTTTAAGCATACAATAAATCATTATTAACAAAATAATAACCTTATAGATTGGATCTTTAGAATTGAATCAACCTGTCTCACTGAGAATTAGTATTCATCAAATAACATCTTATTTCCTATCCTTTCCTTGAGTCTGATAACCAACATTTTACTCCCATGGATTCTATGAAATTGACTATTATAAATTTACATTTAGACTATTGTAAATTTACATTTAAGCATATAGTATTTCCTTATTGTGAGTGGCTTACTTCAAATAGCATAATGTTCCTTGGGTTCATTTATCTGTTGTAAATGGCAGGGTATCCTTTTGTTTGTTTGTTTGTTTGTTTTGTTTTCTAGGTAGGGTCTCACTCTAGCCCAGGGACACACTGTAGTCCCAGGCTTGCCTAGAACTATTGTCTTACCTTTGCGTTCCAAGTTCTGGGATTAAAGACATGTGCCATCACACCCAGCACTGTACCCTCTTTTGAAAAACTGAATAATATTTCCTCATACACAATATTGTACCATATATTCCATCTGTATATGGGAATTAATCATATTATTGTTTTATTCAGTAAATGATGCTGAAACAATGTCTTCAAGTGGAAGAAAATATTTTCCTACTTTATAATTAATGATTCTAAATATGTAAAATAGGGAAATGCTTTCTTCCACTGGGAGACATTGTTCCAGCATCATCCCTGCAATTAACTTTTTATAAACACATGAAAAGTAAGTACTATAATTGCATTGCAGCTTTTTGAAAATGTGGTTGATATCTTAAAAATAAGACACGAAAGAATTCACTCTAAATAGAGAGACGGTTAAATTTTGATTACACTAAAACTAGAAGCTGCACTGCTCATTGTGGCATTGTTTATAAGATAAGAAAAAGATCAACAGAAGTGAATACTTTTAAGGTCAATAAATGAACTGTCCTGTTATTTATTTTATTATGCTTATTGCCACAACAAACACTTCATAAACAAATGAGATGCATATGAAACATGCAATACAACAAAAAAAAAGGATAGTGGTTATTCCTGAGAAAAGAGGAGGAGACAGAAAGTAACACACAGGTTGCTTCTCTTTGTTGTTGTTTTATAACTTAAAAATAAGCTGGTGATGGGATCGGGGGATGGCTCAGTGGTGAAATAATTTGCTTGCAAAGCCTACTAACCTGGGTTCATTCTGTCAGCCATCATCATAAAGCCAAATAGGCACTGATTTTTAGCAGAAGAGACCCCAATGTATACACACACACTTGTACAAGCAAAGCATTAAAAATATTAAAGGTAAGTTAATGTCAAAATAGAGAATTTACAAAATAGTCATGCATGATGGTGCATACCAGCAATCCCAGCACCTGGGAGACTTATTGAAGGATTGTGATTATGAGAAAAGTGTGACTTAGAGACTTAGCAAAACCTTGTCTCAAAAATTAAAACAGAACAAAATTGAATATTTAGAAAATATACATTGCAATGTTAGCCTACTCTTATGCATATTTTAACTGTTTCATAATTTAAAACACAAACAAAACTCACCTTCCTTTTTTGACAAGGGAACCTGGTCTTATACTGCCCTAGAATACCAAATTTAAACATGAAAAAGGAGAAGATTCTTATTTATTACCTTATGATAAAATATTAAGCCACATTCTTCATGTGAGTAGTCTATGGGAGTTTCTTTGCAAGTAGCTGATGTTCTAGAAGAACAGAGCCCCGTCTCTAAACAATTCTCTTTAATGCTAAGACCCAGTGACCTGCAGCTCCTTTCTAAGATGCAAGGGAAATCACAGGAAGGATATGGTGTAGCTGTCAAAAGAAATAAAATGAAACTATTTTTGGGAAAAAAAAAATCTGTTTTGCAGCTATGACACTAGATTTGTTCAGAAAATGATTCTCCCTTCCCTCTAGCCATACAACACTTAGGGTTTACTTTCTGAGATACCTGGAAATAATCTTGCAGCTTTTCTAATTCTCAGATTCAGGCAAAAATGAGAAACTAGGAAAATCTTTTTTCTCTGGCAGTGAATATTCTGTTGGCAGATTAAAAATTTAAACTGAAGTGTCCTATATTACTGGTAGAGAAACTATCTGACTTCAGGTTCAATTTAAGTATTTTTCCTTTTAATAGAGCTATGTTAATTTAGCAAATGGCATTGCCGTTTAAAATGCCATTCCATCACCCTATTTAATTAAAGGGGCAATATGCCATCAGTCTACTCCCATTAATGTTTTTTTTTTTTTAATCTATTAGAATCTGGGCTATATGATATAGAATTTAATTTTTTCCCCAGACTGTGGCAAAACTCCTTAGAGATTCGAAGACAGAACTTAAAATTCAGTGCTTTAGAAGTGGAACTTCTGGCACAGAAAGAATTGAAAAAGAATGAAGACATAAGACAAGCAGAGACAAGAAGGAAGGGAGAAGGGGAAATTGAGATGGAGAGGGAAGAGATCTATTACCTATCTCTATCTATCTATCTATCTATCTATCTATCTATCTATCTATCTATCTATATCTGTGCATCATCTACCTTCATCACTGTTGTCATTATCGTTATTTACCTGTCTATCTATCACCTATCTATATATCTATTATCTATTGGAAACTGAGGAAGTACAACAATTAGTGTTAATCAAATGACTCCAAGTCATTAAATACTGCTGGTTTAATGTTATAAAGAGGTGAGGACATATCTTTCTTAGCATGGAGTCTTTTAAGTGCATCTTTCTCCAAAAGTGACTGCATTTCTGACTCTCACTTCAGTCTAATTTCCTGTTGATTTCTGATCTTTTTTTTTTTATTTGCAATCTCAATGATGTCCACACTGATTTGTTAGATTAAAATGATGAATGAGAAGACATGAACAAATTGGCAAAGACTGGAATATTTCAAAAAATCAAGCTGTATAAATTTCAAACAAAGGATACATTTTACAGATGAAAACTATTTTACAGAAAGCCAGTTAAGTGGTATGGGTAAGGAGTAAAAAGAAGGCTTGGATCATCTAATACCAAGGAACAGGAATGAAGTGAGTTGACTCAAGAACATTGAGCCAGTTAAGATAGGAAAATTTAAAACAAACCATCCTTTTTCGGTGTCTCAAGAGTTTCATGATCTTAGTAATCTTCATTTCTTTGTTTTTGATTTTTCCTCATCATGATTACTTGTTTATATTTACTTTCTACTCATGATCCGATAAGCTTGTTATGACCTAATTCATACCAGAAATTGATGGGCTTTTTCTGTCTTTTATGTAAGTTGCTTGAGGAATTTTGAATATCTCACTTCATATTTTATGAGCTAGGTTAAACAAGGGGTTACCTTATTTGTTACTATCATTACCATCACTACTTGGACCCAGTGCTTATTATACACCACACACCATCCTCAGTGTACTATGTATGTTCAATGCTTACAATTCTTTCAGGTAGGCAACATTTTATTATTTCTGTTTTGTAGACAATGCATTTACATCAAGTAATTCACTGCAAGTCACACTTAGTTTGTGTAAAGCCTGTATTTGAATCCCACAGGCAGACTTTGGACCTGTGGCTTCTTCTTTGATACTTATATACCATGTTTAGATACATTTTACAATGCTGCTTCACTCATCAAGGATCAGGGATAGGTTATGTAGCTCTCTTGGTTGTTCTGTAGGTAATGGACAGACATCTTGATTCAGGTGCAGATGAAACAGCAATGACTAGATTGCCATGTCTTAATTTACAGAACAAAGTATCATTGAAACCAGGCAAATTTCTATGGCAAGAGTAGCAGACTACTCCGAGATTTCATAACATGATCACATTGATAGGGCAGCTTGGGCTTAGGGCTTCTGAGTGTCTTATATTTAATTAGCCTGAAGTGTAGAAATCAGAACACTAGCATACAGATTTATAAGGGGTCATGAAACGTCAGAAGGTGCATGAAGAACAAAGATAATTAACTGTATAGATCAATGAGATACTAGAATTTCTCTGCTTTTCTGTGGAAAAAAAATATCCACATCAACTGGAAGAACAGTTACCAAGATGCGTCCTTCAGAATAGCTTCTAAGCCAGCCATGCCACACATTTCACACCAGTCCTTCATACTTTTTCATTAGGTTCTAATATTGTCTGTTCCTTATTCACAGTGTCCCCACTGCATCCTTATGTACATTTAATGTCATAAGTTTTCTTACAACTATATTTTCCTGGAATATTCATTTTGTCTTAATAAGGATACTTTGCTTATTTTTATATCATGTTTTAGGTGCTGACTTTATATTTTAAAACTTTACTAATGTATATGTTACATAGTTTTTTTAACTATCTTCAAAGTAAAATTTCAGGTGGATCTGTCATGAATGTAGTGTGGATAAAGACAGGAATTTGGGAGCCCTTTGTATATCGCTTTGGATACATTGGTGCCACTCATAGGCATCTAATCTTGTGCAGGTTTATACAGTAATGGTGTCCCACCTTTTAGCCTCATCAAATAGGAGAAATTAGCTAAATGTTTTCTTATGGCATTGTTAAGTAAATTTAAATCAATGTGTAGAGATCTGAGAATATACTAGGAACAAGTATTTTATCTATGGTGCATCCATTTCATTACCATCATAATTATCATCTTTAAGAAGAACAATTTTCAGTGAGACACATCCATCTACAACCTGTTTAATGCTGTACTTCAGATTTATTTCAAGAAGCAGAAAAGTCTGAAAAGTCTTCTCATATGATGAACATTGATGGAAGCAAGTTAATTTTATTGTCATTATATATGTTTATTTTCATAGAGTATACGAATATATGGTATGCATACATAGTGTTACTTGCATTTGTCTCTCTTTCAATGAATGTAAGGCATTATATTAGTTATTTGTTGCTATGTGAAAAATTTCAAATTTAGGAGTGAAGAATACTAACAATTTTTCTCATGACTTTGTGAGTTGACAGGTGTCTCTATGATAAAGGCAGGAGTTGCAACAGGGGTTTAGCTAACACTGCAAACTCTAGAGTCTCTTGTCCTCTAACAAACTTGCCACACGACTTCAGTGAGTCCAGTTCCTCACAACATCACTATTGATTGGCTTCCAAGAGAATATAAGGCACAGAGTGTGAGAGTTAATAGTCTCTGCTTGAATCATTATTGTCACTAATGCTTTGGCCAAAGGATGTCACATACCATGGTCAGGTTTCACCTGGGGAAAGGTATATAAGAACATTAATACTGTGAAATATCGTTCATTAGGAGTCAGTAATGTCACATTCCACCACAGTCATGCTTGCTTCAATAACCCTTCTCTCAGCTACCTTGAACTGAAGAAGTATATGTTAGGCTTTTCTGGGAACGTTTCATTCTGGTCAGTTTTAAGAACTGTCTAGTGGCTAGAGCTGTCCTTCAATGAGATCTTACCAGTGAAACTCTCCTCCACTGTGACCGGGTAGCAAGTTATCAAAATGTGATCCAGATGTATGGCAGCTTGTTTTGACACTGAAGTAAAAAATGACTTTGGTCTTGTCACTGTTGAATGTTTGATGATATCCATTGAGCACTTCTAATGCACGATAATGAAAACATGTGTTTGAACAAAGCCAATTTTTGTTGAAGAAAACACAATTTTACCATTTACAATGTATGCTAAAAGATCACTGCCTGAACGTTTTCATATGTAAAGTGGAAATAAAGTAATCTAATAAGGGAAAAGAATCTAATACTTGAACTTAATTCTGCAAATTTATTCCTACTGTTCAAGACTGAGATGGAGGTAGTGGTAGAAGAATTAATCAAGAAACATCTGAAATGACAATAGCAAAATATAGTTAAACAATCTTACTTTATTAATATATAATGGCTTTGGTGTTGGTAGTATAATCCAAATACCCATTACAGTTTTTTCCTGTCAAATTACTTAGTGGAACGTTTTGAGATATATATATTCTTCTCGTTTAAAAATATCAAATAGAGGTTCTCCCTTTGTTTCTTATCTGTCCAATAGATTTTATTTTATTTTTATATTTTGAAGTGTATATGTGTGGTGGTGGTGGTGGTAGCCAGAGGCTGACATAAAGTGTCTTCCTAAATCACTCTCCTTGTTTACTGAGAGTGTCTCTCACTTGAACCCAGAGTTTAGCTATTCTAGCTTGACATCTTGTTCTGGAGAGTCCCTGTCTCCACTTCCCAAGCACTGGAATTGCAGACAGGCACTATACCTATCTGGATGTAGGTTTCCAAATTTCCAAATTCACGTATCCCATGCTTGCACGACAAACACTTTGCTGACTGATCCATCCCCTCCCCTTTATTAGACACATAAAGATCCACATAGTAGATGTGGCTGACAGAGAACAAAACACAGAGCAGTAAAATACAACCCCAAACCATCTGGAAGCCTGTATTTATTCTTCTCTATGTTGCTCAATTATTTTTATTTCTTTTGTAGTCCACCAAAGGTGGATTTTTGTTGTTGTGTTATTTTTTGAGGCAGGGTCTCACTCTAGCTCAGGCTGACCTGGAATTCACTATGTAGTCTCAGGGTTACCTTGAACTCACATCAATTCTCCTACCTCTGCCTCCTAAGTGCTGGGATTAAAGGTATGCACCACCATGCCCAGCTCAAAGGTGGGATTAAAGGTGTGCACCACCATGCTCAGCTCAAAGGTGGACTTTTTTTTTTTTTTTTTTTTTTTTTGTGAGGTAGGGTTTCAGTCTAGCCTAGGCTGACCTGGAATTCATTTTGTAGTTTCAGGGTGACCTCAAACTCATGTAGATTTTCCTACCTCTGCCTCCTATGTGCTGAGATTTAAAAGCATGCACCACCACACCTGGCCACTCAAAGGTGGATTTTTAAGTTTTTTTTTTTTTTTTTTTTAAATTAGTTTTCAACAGTCCATGTACATTTTGAGAGACAGTGCGGGGAAAAGGGATACTAGGTTGTCAGCTGGGCTTGTGTAGTAGTCACCCAGGCAATGAATGATAAAAGTAATGAAAAGCCTCTTGCTTCAGAAGATTGGTACTACAGAGGAAAATACCGTGTATGCATTAAGTGCTGTTCAGTTCAAACAGCTTAAGGGCTTTTCATGTTTGATACGTCGTCCCTTCTCCAGCATACTCAGCGATCACTGCAAAGATGGATTGAAATGTGTTTTGGAATAAAACTCTCTTTTGCATGACTTTTCCTTCTTCAGACAACCTTGATTGATTTCACCTTTGCTTTCAGTATGCTGCATCTTTGTTTCTTATTTGCTGGATGATAGACTTTTCTCTTATGTGAATCTGCCATCAGGTTGCATTAGTCACACTGCATTATGTTACACTAAATCAAGTAACACAACATGACTATGAATGCTGTGATGTGTAAGGACATGTCTCACCTGGGACTGGGCAGAATGGGAGTTTTCTGAAAACAGCTGTCAGTGCATTTAGTCAATAAAACTTTTTGCCTAGGAAACTGAGTTGTTTGCCATCTAAGCATTTTTATTGGCAATTTTAAGATATATTTTAAAGCCAATTTTCCTCTAGAGCCATTAAGTATTCATGGTAGTACTAAAGCTTTAGATAATGAAATATATTATAAAAGTGATGACAGTGAATGCCTACCACCTCTTTATTTAGATACACCAGAAGTAAATACAGTCTCAGTGTCTGAGAATAGAATTTTCCATAGGATTATCAAAATGAATCAGTCGAATTTAGAATTGATCTTTTAAAAAATATTTATTTATTTATTTATTTATTTATGTATTTATTTATTTATGTATTTATTTATTTGAGACAGAAAGAGGGAAAGAGTGAGAATGGGCACACCAGGGCCTGTAGTCACTGCAAATGAACTCCAGACACATGCGCCACCATGTGCATCTGGCTTATGTGGGACTTGGAGAATCGAACCAGTGTCATTAGGCTTCACAAGCTTGTGCCTTAACCGCTAAGCCATCTTTCCAGCCCAGAATTGATCTTCTTTTTGGATCTTGCCATGATCTTACTTTCTTTAATGTGATGACTGCTAAACAGAAGGGCAGGCTTTCAATGCTTACCACCTCTCTGCGTCTACAGAGATTTGCCTAACAAACTTCCTCTACTTCTTTGTCCAGCAAATTCATGACCATTGCACTAAAGTCGTAAGACTTGGGTAAGTAAAGGATAATTCCCCTGTCAAGAAATTATGCACAAAGTTTTATTCCTTAGTTTCCATTAGAAATACACCTAGTTATTCTAAGGCATAGGATTGATCCTGGGTTTCTATTAGGAAAGAAACAGTATCATTATTTTGTCATTCATCTGTTGATGCACAAAATATAATAGTATCAGGCAGGAGAGATGACTTACCGGTTAAGGTGCTTGGCTGAGAAGCCTGGGGACCCAAGTTAGGCTCCCCAGAATTCACATTCATAAGCCAGATGCTGCATGCACATGGAGTTCGTTTGCACTGGTTAAAGGCCCTGGCATGTCCATTGTCTCTCCCCTTTTCTCTCTCTTTCTCTCTCTCAGTCACATCTCTCAAATGAATGAATGAATAAATAAATAAATAAAATATTAAAATATATAATAGTATTTCCAGTTTTTTTTTTCCATTGCTGTCATTTGTTTGTTTTGGTTTTACAAGATAGCCAGGCTGACCGGCAATTTCTCAATTTTTTTAGCTTGTTTTTCCACAGCCTCCATACATATAGACAAAATACCATGATCATAATTCCCTCTACCATCCTTCTTTTTCCACCTCCCTCTCTAATACTTCATTCCCACTTAAATTTTCTTTCCTTCTTGGAAGAACAAAGATAATTTCTAAAATAGTTATGGCAATGTTTTCCTCTTCGCTCATCTTCTTAACTCTAATCCTTGACGTGAGCATTCTAGTGCATTTAAACATGGGGGGATAGCTCCTTTGATTAACCAATGGAGCAGGACTGGAGTTTGGCTTCCCAGCAGCCATGTTAAGAGCCAGGCATGTTGGTCTGTGTCTGATCCCAGCACTGGTAGTATTAGGTTCCTGCTGGCTAGCTTGTCTAGCAAATCAATGAACTCTGGGTTCAATGAGAGACCCTATCTTAAAAAAAAATAAGGTGGAAAATGTTTGTGGATGATATGTGATACAGACTTCTCAGGTCCACATGCATGCACATACACATGTACCCATGCATAAGCCTGCTTATGTATGAACACATGCATGCATACTGCACACATACTTATGCAAAGCAATTCTTATGTTTTTAATATCAGAGACAAAGCAATAAAAACAAGATTTCCTAATTTGATATATATTTTATCTCAAGTTTTTTCTTCTTTTTTTTTTTCTGCTACTACATCTTCCTGACACCTAATGGCAGCAATTTTATTTTTATCAAAATACAAAATGCAGGAAAGAAATATTTCAAAGGGTTTAAAAGTGAAAAACAAAATAAGGTTCATAACCTCACTACTCTAATCAGGAGTTATGTTCACTAGAAGTGCTATTATTAGCCCCTTTGAGCTATTTCTTTTGGTCCATGTCTATTAATAATACACTCATGGTTCTATTTCTTGACTTTATATGTTAGTATATTATAATGATAGAAAGATACTCAGCTCTCCTAGGAAATTATCCTATCCTTCTAATGACATGGCACCATTTTATATAAAACTTTTCTAGTTAACTTGGAAACCCAGAAGACTACACTTAAATCACATTTAGCCTTTCTTCTACTGTAGACACTTACCAATGATCCTTGCTTTACATGACAATGATAGGAATGCATCAGTCATTTCTTGACTGTGCTCACCCTTCTTTATTCCTGAATTCTGGATTTATACTTTTTATTGACAATTTGAATGATGCTTACATTATGTCTTGTAACCCTCATTTTACAGTGATTTCATTTAATTTACTTATACACTGGATAAAAGTAGGTTTTGAATGACTATTATGTTTTAGTGTTCTTTTCTGTGCTAGTGATCTGTCAGTTATAAAACAGCTCTTAACTTCAGGATTTTTTTTTCTTTTTTAGTTGTGAAGGATAATCCTTGAGCAACTAATTAACCAATTAATGTACATCATGTCAGCTGTATATAGAACACAGGAAGAAGCAAATAATGAGGTGAATAATAAGTGGATTGGTATTTAAAACTTAAAAGATTTCAGTCAATAAATGTAGTTCTAGCTTGATTGCCAAGTGAAAAAAAGATATAACCCGACCTCTCTTTGTTCTTTTTATATACTACGTGTATATATGCATAGCTATATATGCAAGTATATAGCAGATGTGGATACACACACACTTATAAATATCCCACAGATCAGAAAATAGAGAAACATTCCTCCAGTTCCAAGTAAAAATTGCCCCTCTGGACTATAGAAAGTAAATATTGTATAAGGATTGCTAGGAAGAACCTCAGAGCTTAGAAACTAGGGTAGGGCTGGAGGTTGAAATAACCTTCTAGGAGCTGGGACAGACAGGCAGCAATTCTTTGTAGAAATTCAAGGAAAAACATAACTAATGTTTGCAGAAACAGTAAAGTATATGAATAGACATTAAAGGAAATATATGTCTTAATTTAAATAAAACAATTGTCCCTAGAATAATAACAAGCTACCAAATAGGGAAAGGCAAGTTTGTGAAATATTAAGTATCTGTCTTGGAAGTGAAAAGCACTAGTTTTGGTGGAAAGGGGAACATTAATATGAAAGATGAATGCCTGTGAAGAATTATGATATTTTAGAATGAAAGAGAGCTTGTCACACAGAAATGACACAGAGATAGGAGATGCAAAATGTGAAAGCTAAGTTAAGAAGCAGAAAACAAACTGATATACCTCATGCTTTCTTAGGTAGGCATTTTAAAGAGATAATTTTTAGGATGGGGAAAAGTATTTGAAGAAATGATTTCTTCTTTTCAGAAATTCCGATTGGAAATGTTTACTGAGAGCTGAGAAGATAAATAACAGAGTATAATCTCATAGGAAAAAAAAAATTGCCATACAGTATTAATGGTAATGAGAAACATCTTAAACAAGAGAAAATTAAGATTACTTATAAAAAAGTAAAAGTACATTGCATACATTGACAGGCATCTTCTCCATAGAAATGCATGTGTGAAAGCAAAGAATTGGAAGAAAATGAATATATTCCCCAACTAAACCACCCTATAAGAGTGACAGAAAAATAAAAGTACACAGAACAGATTTTACTTCCATAGACTGGAAACCAGAATTTTGACTTTGGTGAAATGTTTGAAGCAAGAGTATGCTAATAAATTAATAAAACATTAACCCTATTTATTATAAAATCCTCAATGAACTGAAAAAATAGTTTGTATTAAAATATATCAATAACAATAGGATAAGATAGAATGGGTGTGCAGAATTGGTGGTATACTTATGTAAGGATATGTAAGTTTTTCTATAAATTGACATTTCTATAAAATCTAAAGTTCAAATAATACCTATGTCAAAATAAAGGTAGTTTATTTTTTTTTGAGAGAGACACAGAGAAAGAGGGAGAGGAAGACAGATAGAGATGGGTGCGCCAGTAGCCTCTCAGCTGCTCTGAACTAAATCCAGATGTGTGCGGCCCCTTGTGGTCAAGTGTGGCATTGCACCCTTGTGTCACTTTGCATCTGGCTAAAAGTGGGAACTGGAGATTGGAACCAGCGTTCTTAGGCTTAGGAGGCAGGCGCCTTAACTGCTAAGCCATCTCTCCAGCCCCTAAAGGTAGTTTTTTGAAATTAGAAAAGAGAATATGCATGTAACAGAGTATTTAATTTTTTTCTATATTATTTTATTGTTTTACATAAATAGGACATCTAGCAAACATTGAGAGACAGTGCATGTGTGTGTGGGTTCATGTGAACAGAACATGGAGGTCAGAAGGTGGCCTTCCTCAGGTGTTTGAGACAGGGTCTTTTAATTTCCATGTCTCACTTTTTTGCAAACATTGGTTCTGGTGGTCGAACTCAAATTCTCATGTTTACACAGAAATTCTTTTACTGACTACCACCTCAGCCCATATTTTAAATTCCTATAATTCAGAAAATCAAAATCAGTAAGCTATGTTTACATTTATATCTATATAAATGTTATTTGGTGACAGAGAAAGGTAATGGATTATTATTTTATTTACTTCTCTGTACATAGTTAATTAATAAAACTGTCTTTATTTTTCTTCTCCTATGTGTATTTATTATAATTTCGATGTTTTTGAGCTATGGCTTCTAACCATGGCCTTCATTCTGTGCCTTCTGTTTATACTGCTGCAATGAGAACTTCCCTTCTCAAAGCCAGCCTCCTACTCATTTTCTTAATCTTCCTTCCCTTTCTGTTCTTTCTCTTCTTCTCTCCCTTGCTTTGATTTTACAGAATTCACACTTAAAAGGCATTTTTTAAAATTGCCACTATTTTTGAGCAAAAAATTTTTAAATATATTTTATTTAGTTATTTGAGAGAAAGAGAGAGAGAGATTGAGAAATGGCATACCAGGGCTTCTAGCCACTGCAAATAAACTCTAGACACATGCACCACCTTGTGCATCTGGCTTATGTGAGTACTTGAAAATCAAACCTGGGTCCTTTGTCTTTGCTGGCAAGTGCCTAAACTGTTAACCCATCTCTCTAGCCCAAAAGATCACCTTAAATTGCAGAAAAGACTTTGGAACTTAAACCAGTCTTAAAGTTGATGAAGGTTATGAGGATCTTTAACATTGTATTAAATGCAATTTAAATTGTGAAATGGCCATAAGTTTATGGGGGCCAAGGGAAAAATGTGGCAGATTGAATGTGAATGTATGTCCATCATTATCTCAGGTATTTTTGATTAATGTTAAGCTTTCTGCTTGAGTCTTAGCAGCTGTCTGGATGAGGTGTCACTGGGTGTGTATCCTAGGATCCAGCCCTGAAGAGTGTTTTGGAGCAGATTTTAATTCTAGTGCAAAGGTGGAGAGCAATTTGAGCTCTGGCTGCTTGTGTTTGTGGTGCTAGTTATTGGTGGCTTTTCTCTTCTTGATCTTTAAAAGGGAGCCAGTTTCTTTGGCCACTGATGGAACTTCCCTTGGATCTGTAAGCTTGAAATAAATCCCTTCCTCCCCTTTTGTCCCAGCAATATGGAACTGACTACAACAAAGCCCTTCCTATCTTAGGTTGATTTTCTCAGGCCTTTATGCTGAAGACATGACATTACCTACTAAGCAATAACCCCAAGCCAAACTTTTATTCATTTGTGCTACTATACATTATTAGTGTGTGTGTGTTATATATTATATATTATTAACATGTAAAAGATGCCTATTAATTTTATTTGATCAATAGACTTTAGCCACAAAAGATAGTTTATACTTTAAATCCTCAAATATTTTTGAGCATGGATTTTGTTTCATTATACCTGAATTATACCAGGTGTGTAAGTGTAGTAATTTCCACAAATGTTGTGAGGAAATTTTAAAAAGTGAGATATTGTACATCAGGATGGGTAGTTTTCTTCTTTCTTTTTATTTACCTCCTAGCTGATCAAAACTGCTACCAGAGGAACAAATATGTGGGACTGCTTATATGTGAAAATTCCTCATGGGGTATGTTTGTGAGTGTACTAGGCATCTATCTTGATACTTAGATATCATAGCATTTAAGTGTATTAGTAATTGCAGTCATGGCCAAGATGTTATCAGTGCATGCATAATCACAGAAGAGAGTAGTAAGATAATGCTTATAAACTTGCAGATGAGGAAGAATCCATCTCTCCTGGACAAACTTCATTTTACTCACAGCTGTTCTGTTCAAACAGCAAGAACAATTGTTAGTAAAGGTTGCATTCCTCATTTTAATGGTTACCATTTTTACATAGCTGCTTTGTCCATGCAGAAAAGGGCATGCAACTGTGAAAATTACACAATCATCTCATTATCTGAACTTAAGTCAAAAATTAGAACAAAGATAAATAATTAAGACCAGTATTTCTAAGTTCAGTTGAGAGATCATAAAGCCTTCTAAATAAATTCATGTTTATAAAGCAATAGTGGTAGTCTAAAGATGTAAAATTCCTTATATCAGATTATACTATATGTATTCTATAGCTAAAGGGTTATTTTGAGTTCACACATGATTCAAAAATCTAAAATACTCTGTTTTGTCAAGTAAGGTATTTTTCCTTTCTATCTCTGTTTCTCCCTCCCTCCATCCCTTTCCGCTTTCTTTTTCTCTCTCTCATTCTTTCTTTCTTTCTCTCTCCATCTCTTTCTCACTTCTCTCTCTCCATCTTTCTCTTCCCTCCCTCCCTCCTGTCTGTCTTTCTTTCTTTCTTTCTTTCTTTCTTTCTTTCTTTCTTTCTTTCTTTCTTTCTTTCTTTCTTTCTTTCTCTCTTTCTTTCTTTCTTTCTTTCTTTCTTTCTTTCTTTCTTTCTTTCTTTCTTTTTCTTCTTCTTTTTCTTAACACAGTCTCACTCAGTAGCCCCAGGTTAGCTATAACTCACTAAGTTGACCAGGATGGCTTTAAACTTGTAGCAATCTTGCTTTTTCCTTCAATGTGCTGAAATTGCATCACCGTGTCAGGTACCGTGTCTTTGGCCCCCTTTGGTCCTCATGGTTGCACAGGAAGCACACTTAACAGCTGAGCCATCTTTGCAACCTTGAAAAGAACTTAATAGGATCTATCTCACGATAGCATATAGATATCAGATGTAAGTGCCTATCAAGAAATTATTGTTCATAAAAGAAAGGTACTCTCTCCTTCACATAGAATCCCCTGGCACCCATTATGATTGAAATATCATATTGAAATTCTCCTTGTGAAATTGATAAAGTACAAATAGAGGGGTAGATTTGTCTGGATAAATAATAGGCAATTTGATTTTTGCATGCAATGTATTGTGTTTCCAATAATGTCAGTCATTATTCTATTTGATGTATAGTCTTCTGAGATGGTCATGTTTTAAGTTAATGAGACATGTGTCCCCCATATGAAGAAACTAATAAGGAAAAAGTTTCCCAATGACTTACAATGTGAGATGCAATTTTATTTTGAAGCAAGTATTTTCTAAATGCACAGGCATGCTAGCTATGAATATGAGCTGATAAGTTGCTTAAAAATAATAAGTAATTTTAAGTCACAGTCAAGCAAATTGAGTAAGGTAAAAAAAAAATTCTGATGGATGTATTTCCTTTCTTGATTTCAAGTTCAAACACCCCTCCCAGGTATTTCCTTCTGGAAGGATAATTAACTGAATATCTGGGAGAGATGTTGGAGGCTAACCTATCAGAAAAAAAATAAATAAATAAAAGCCTTGTATAGTTTGAATAAGGAACTCTCTTCTGAGTCTGTATATTAGGACAAGCTTTCGCTCTAAGCAGAAGTCTTATTATTAGGTAGCTTGGAGAAATGATGGCATTTGTGGATGGAATAAAGGTATACTCTCCCTTGTTTTGTTCCTGGAGGATACAGCAATGTCAGGATTCAGGGTTAGCAAATGGAGTTCTCACTGGATTTAGGTTTTCTTTCTCCTTGGGTACTTTTGTATGGGACACAAACTACAGAGCCACATATCAAGACCATTGTTGATGGTTTCCCCAGTGGGGTATGTAAGTTAGCAATTATGTTGGGTAGTATTTAAGGAAGGCACCCTACAGAATGTGATATTTGTTTTCAGTTGTTGTTTGGTTTTACTTAAAACAAATGAGGTCTTTATTGTTGCTAATTAGTTTTACAGAATGAATTCTTTACTTAATTTACTCATAAAATTCTGCATATTTATGGAATATTATGTGATGTCTAAACACATATGTGTCTTTTTTTTAGCTCAAATCAGAGCTTTTTATCTTTCATTCATAAAACCACTATGTATCCTTTCTTCTAGTTTTTCTAAATATAGAGTACATTATTGTTATCTACAGTTATAGTTGTTAAGATGTCAAGCACAACATATAATTTATTTAGTGTCTCTATTACTATTACTCAGTACCTGCTGTCTAACACCACATAATGATTTCCAGTTTCAACCCTGTTAACAAATAGCATGCTTTCATCTTTTTTTTTTTTTTTTTTTTTTTTTTTTTTTTTGATGCTGATCTGAAACTCAATTTGTCACCTAGGCTGGCCTCAAACTTGCAGATCTTCCTATCTCAGTCTCCCTAGTGTTAGAATTAGAAGAATGAGCCACCATGCATGGCAGACTTCATTTATTTATTTATTTATTTATTTATTTATTTATTTTAATTGTACGTTGATGTTGGTGCCTTCAGTAGCCTCCTTCTGTCCTCCCCCTCCAAAGGGACCCTCCTCATTGGCGAATGTGGGTCATGCATTATGGGGGTAGCCAACAGCTATGGGGAAGAGGCAATGTCTCTGTGCATAATGACCCAACTTGTGGCTCTAACACTCTTTCTGCCCCTTCTTCCATAAATTTCCCTGAGCCATGTTGGGTTCATTTTAGTTGTACTTCAGTGATGAGATCTTGGGAGCCTCTGTTTATCTGGATATCTGGTTTAGTAGGAGTTGAATATTCTCTGTGTTTATCTCCTTCAGTCTTGTTCTGGTGTCAGGTTCACCAATAAAGCTGTACCCTAGCCCATTTCCCCTGTTACTCTATGGTTTCAGCTGGGGCCCTGGTGAGGTGTGATAGGCTGATCCTCCCCTCAGGTTCGGCATCCATCTGAAAAAGAGAAGCAAATTCTCCAACGGAGAGAGAAGTCAGCACCAGATGGATGGGATGGCCATGGTTATTTTAGAGAGAATTTTGTATGCGTAGGCCCTTGTATAGTCCACAACTGGTGGGAGCTTGATATTGGAGAATGGGCTCATTTTTTGTATATGGTTTTGACTTGTTTTCCAGATGCAGCTATGAGTTCTATTCCACTGAGTAGATCTGTTAGCCAAATCAAGGGCAGTTGGTTACCCACCATGGCTGTGTGCCACTATTGCATTTGTTTGAGCATCACGTCAGGTTGTTTACTGCTGAGTAGCTTAGACTACAAGTTGTTTGGACAGATTTTTTTTTTTTTTTGTATTGTTTTCCTCTGTGTACCACACTTATCTAACCATCCATCAGTTGATGGACACTTAGATTGTTTCCATTTCTTGACTATTATGAACAGTGTGGCACCAGGAGTAAGGATGCATACATTTTCTTTGGATATGTGTCCAGAAGTGAGTGAGAGAGAGAGAGAGAGAGAGAGAGAACTGCATCATGTGTTTAGTAGTTATACTTTTTATTTTTGGAGAAGTATTGTACTAGTTTCTACAGAGGCTGTACTACTCTTATATATCCCAAAAGAATGGTCAAAGATTCTTTGCTCTTCCTACCCTTTCTATCACTTGTTATCCATTATGTATTGGCAGTAGCCAGTCTAACTGGGCCGAGGTGATAAGCATTATGGTTCTGCTTTGTAAGTCCTCACTGACTATCCATGTTGAGCATTTTACTATACCTGTTGACCATGGGATGCCATCTTTGGAGAACTATGTGCTTCTATTGGCATATAAATTATGGAGCATACTATTGAGTTGTCTGAGATCTTTGTATATTTGATATTAGAACTTTGTCAGAAAATTTGAATTTCTCATTTCCAAACTGGATTCCCTTTTTTTCTTTCACTCTTGTCTGATTGCTCTGGTTATGACATTCAATTCAAGGTTGAACTAAAGTGCTAAAATACAAGTAATTATAGCTTTGTTCCAGGACATAGAAAGAAAGCTGCAAAAAAACTCCAGATGTATGCACCACTTTGTGCTTTCATAGATTTGGGGGAATTTAACCTGGATAGTCAGGCTTTGCAAGCATGTGCCTTTAAGTCCTTCCATAAATCAAAAGCAAACTGCATATTTTCTCTGAGCTTGTGGTTACTTATATCATTTCAGCCCCCAAAGTGATAGAAGTCCAAGTTTACTATGATGCTAGGTACCCATGTTTATTTAAGCCAACTGTGATTATGTTAGTCTGGATTGACTGGGTCTGTGTTTACCCAATCAAGGCTCCACTTGAGGACAGGGCAACCTAAGATATTTACTCATAGTCATAAACTACAGGATTCTTGACTCGGGACTATTCCTTGGCTCCTATGCAATGATTTGGAACCTTCTTTTCTCCTCCTGCTATGTGGCCAGTTTGCCTAGTTTGGGAAGAAGAATGTTGTGAGGCGTCCAACAGCCATCAATGTCACTGTGTTCAGTCACAACCCAATGAGATCAGTGCAGTGGACCCACACTTTTAACTGTTGCCTATGCTATGGTGTTTCTATGGCCTGACACTGCTGCAGTCAGTACACATAATCAACATGAATGTAAGTTTACCCTGCTTGGATCAATGTCTAGAGACTATCTGTGGCCTCTGACCTTAGACAGAGGCTGATGGGACCCTCCTGATGATGAATTTAATCAAGTCTGAACTGAATTTAATTGCAAGGAAGGAGTGTGTTTATTTTGTTATCCCCTTCCTGCAGTGGAAGGACTCTGTCTCCACACTTTGCTTCCTGATGTTAGAAAAAGTGGTAAAGGCATCTCTTTGTGTACCGTGCTAATGCAGATTCAGAGGCCTTATCTATGGAGATGGGTCAGGTGGTATGGGCTTGAGGCTTTTTTTGTCTGGTGCTGGCTTTTCCTGTGTTTGGTCAAGACTAAGGTTTTAAATTCTTCCCCCATAGGAAAGCCATGCTTTTTAAAATTGGAGGATGAATATGGAAACTATTTTTTCTTGCCTCATTCAATGGTATTTGATTATTATGCTAAAATCATTGGGGCTATCTCTCCTCTGATTTCCTTAGGTCACAGAAAAATAGTTTCATGTATAACTGTTCAAATTGATGTTTCTGAGGAGTGAATAAATGGCTAAATGTTTGTGCTTTTCTTTCATTGTCTGTTCCTTTCACAATGGAATATTTAGTTATCAAACCCGAGAGTCAAGAAGTAATATTTGGCAATCTTTAAAGGGACAGGTACTTTCAGGAAGAAGGAAGGTGAAAGAAACATGTGACTTTCTCATATTGTGTCATGGAAAGAAATTAGATCTGTCTAGAATAAAACAGTTTTCATCAGTAGTAGTAGGAGTTGTCCCAGGAAAGAAAGGTAAAGTTTGGCTGATTAGGAAGAGCTTAGAATGTTCTCATAAGAAGTCTGGGCTAAACACTGGAGTCTTGGGAAGAATGATTAGAAATGTTTCAAATTTACTTGAATCAGTAAACTGTTGCAGTCAGTATCACATACAGATAGCATGTAGATAATGTAGCTGATGCTATAATGTGGAGGATGGGACTATTCAATAGATAATAAAAATTGGATTATATAATTATAAAAGATAGTCTAATGATCCATTCAAATTTTCATTAGCTATATTTCTGTAAATGGGACTATTCTTTTTTTATTTTCAAAGCATTATGTAAGGTACAGAATCAATTAAGCAGTTTATGTGGATAATGAAAAATATGTGAATATGAAAGCCAGTGAATCATTCATAAGACTGTATAAAATTATAGTATGTAAGGTTGGTGGTTCTTGCCTTTAATGACAGAATTCTGGAGACTGAGCTAGGATGATCTATGTGAGTTTGAGGCCAACATGGACTGCTGAATGAGTTCCACAGGTCACCCTGAGCTAGAGTGAGACCCTGCCTCAAAAACAAATTGTAATAGAATGTCAACTCATTGGAAATAATAATTTCAACCACATTGGAAATAATAATTTTTATGTCAACTTACTAGTTCATAAACACTTTTGTCATTATTTAGATAATCTGGGTAATGTTTAAATATCTGGTAGATGGCAATGTCAGTTGAATACAGAAAACAACTTAGTTTTCTTTAATGTTTTTATCACTACTATTACATATTATGTTTTATTTTTCATTACAAATTTATATTCTCTAATACATTTAAAATTTAAATTTTAATGCTCAATTATGTGAAAGATTAATTTATTGTGGGCTCAAATTATAAAATGGGAACCTTTAAAGTTCATGACCTTTCAAAATGATTTATTATTTGAGCATATGATCCTCTCCAGTGCAGAAAAATTGCTTCTTAAGAAAAAATACCTTTAAAAACAGAAATAATAATAGAATCATTTATGTTGTTCCACCTTGTCCTTTTTATCCATACAATGCTTTCTCTTGTCTTCTCACTTCCAAGAGAAATTCACTTTAAGAGCAGGACTTGGGGCAATATTTATCTCGGTTACTTCCATCAGGCAAAGTAATTTGGATCAGTAAAGGGAGGCTTTCATTAATTTTATCAAAAAGAATGCATGGGCTGGGAGGATGGCTTAGTGGTTAAGGTTAAGTCAAAGGACCCAGGTTTGATTTCCCAGGACCCAAATAAGCCAGATACACAAGGTGACACATGCATCTGGAGTTCATTTACAGTGGCCAGAGGTCCTGCCATGCCCATTCTTTCTCTTTATATGACTTTCTCTCTCTCTCTCTCTCTCTCTCTCTCTCCCCAATAAAAATTAAAAGACAAAAGCAACAAAAACAACAAAAAAAGTAATGCATGTTTTCTATGATTTCTATGATGGAACTAAGATGGAAGCCAGCTCCCTTCTGGCTAGCTGTCATAGTTCTGGAGTGTGTTCTGTGAACTGCAGTGGAATAAAAGTCACCAACAGTGTGAAAAAGCAGTAGATCCTGCTAACTACACAATCAACCACCAGGAAAGATGTGCCCGCCAGTGCAATAGTTGCACATACAGTATGGGTATAAGTCAACTACTCTGTGATAGAATATGAGGCACTCTCAAGTGAGAGGGAATTTATGCCTGGTACTAAGAACCAAGTCAGTAGCCTATGGCTTGGAAAGTTGTAGACCCTGGAGGGAAGGTTCCATTGTACTTTGGTTAACAAGAGACGTTATAACTGCCAAAAAAATCTTCTACATGTCTAGTTATATCTTCTTTGATCTATGGTGCTCTCAGTCTTGTCTCAAGAGTCTGCTTTTTATAGGTGGCAATGAATACCAGTGAAAATCAAGACTCATTGGAATGACAAAAGAAAAAAAGAAAGAAAAGAAAGAAAGAAAACCAGCAAGCCAACTGCCTAGCATGAGGTGAATCATCTCTACCTCATGTGCCGGGGCCCAGAAGAAGTGGTGGATTAAGCAGGAGTGCTGCTCTCATTGCTACCCTGGAAACCTCCTCCAGGGAGATGGCAGTAGATACTGAGGAGACTCAAAACTCACCAAGGCAGAAAATTAGACGCTTCTGAGAGCTCAACATGATAGAAGACTTATTAAATACCTTCCAAGACTCAGGGAATGTTGTGGTAGAAGAGGTGGAATGGATGTTAGAGACACAGGGTTAGAGGTATGCACTGAGTCATTGTCTCCCACCCCCCCACAGGAAATGGCTGGTGCATTCATGACCCCAGATTGTTGACCCATGACCTCAATGAGTGTAAAGGGGGCTTGGGAGAGGGGATACAACAGTTTGATAAATAGGAATATGATGAATTTTCAGTATTTTCATCTACTCAAGTCTTACATAAAATTTTTAAAAAATGCATGGTTACTAAGAAAAGTATAAATGAAATTGACAAGTACAAGAAAATGTAACTGTTTCCTAACATAAGCCTTTCTGGATATGTTTGTTGTTAGATTTGAGGAGTATTTTTCCTCTATAGTTCCCCTCAATGGGATTGAACTCAGAGGCATGAGCATGCTGTGATGTGCTTTTCTTTCCTGTGCCCCTAGACTGAAAGGCCAGGGCACTTGGAACCAGTGCTGACTTCTCTGATTTGGGATCAAGGTTTTCCATGTTTGATGGTAGCATTCTCTTCGATTTTGCATTTAGATACTTGTGTTAGCCACCTTAAGTCATTCAGGACAAAATTCCTGAGAAAGTCACTGAAAGGAGGAAAGACTTATGCAATTTATATTTTTAAATTTTTCTGTTTAAAATTTTTTCATACATGAATATAATGTATTTCAATTGTGTCACTCCTAGTTACCATCTCTTATACTCTCTCTCCTATTAACACCCTTCTTCTCAACTAATACCCACCATAGTTTCATGCCTCTTGTTTGTTTGTTTATTTTTACCCATGGAGTAAAATTTGGGCTGCTTGCATGATCATAAGTTTAAGGTTATTTACCGTGCCATGGGCAACTCACCAGTGGCTACAACTCCGATGAACTTGACTCCTCTCTCATAGCAAACATAAGCTACCATTAGCTACTCTGGGAGGTGTGAGGTCTCATGTATCTTTCCCACAAGAAGGTTACAGGCTCAATCTTATACAGAAATCACTGCTGAGTGTAACTGCCATGTTGTATTCAGAGGCCAGCATTCAGTAGTCTTCTTCTCGGTACTCTTCTTCTCACATTTTTTATGCTGCTGTTCTTTCTGTGAGTTTGAGACTTGGAGGTGTGAATTAGATGTCATGTTTGAGGTCGGGGATTTGAACTTATGGTTTAATAAGTTCCAGTCCATGGCCACTGGCTCTATTATATTTGGACTCAATTCAGGACAGAACATCATGCTGGAGAGCAAAGTGGCTTCCCTCAAGGCAGATAGGAAGGGAGAGAGACCAGAGAGGTACAAAGAGAGGAGAGAAGAGAGAGTGGAAAGGGAAGTAGGGAATGTAGTGAGGGGAGAAGACAGGTCAGGAAAAGGACTTATCCTCCAAACTCATTTCCCAGTTAGCTACTTCCTCCAAACAGTTCCTACCTTCTGAATGCATTTAGTTTGTACTTCCCAATGACTTAATGGCCAGGCAGTCATTACACATTGTAACAGGATGTAATTTGCAAATTTTACACTTGAGGAGCATGCAATCAAATTACCAAAGAAATTCAAAATTATTTCTAATGTTTTAATTAGTTTATAATTTTGTGTTGGAATGCACTAATCAGTATCATGGGCTGCATGTGCACTGTGAGCTAAATGCTTCAATGGATTCCAATCTCTTAGAATATTAAAGCAGAAATAAGAAAAGTGCCTTTTATGCTTTCAAAATATTACATGGATTTATTGTTTCTGCTATCCCAGTCTTATCTTTTGTACTTATTTGTTGTCTCTGATTCAGCCAACTTGCCAACTTTCTTCTTCCTAAATCCTGAGTGCTTTCATGTAGAAATATATTCCTTTCCTGAATTGTCTTAAGGTTTCAACTCAAAATTGCTTTAAGAAATCAATAACCTCAGAATATGATCTCAAAGAGTTTTTTTCCACACACCACTTTATTATAAATAAGGACTAAATCTTGATTTTTTTTCTGTCTCCTTTCGACTGTTCATTCCATAAGAAAAATAATTACCTTTTAACTTTATTAACTATGTTATTAGTTTGCTATCAGTGTTAATATAAATATAGTGGTATCCAAACCAAAGTCTTAAGATAAATTGATCTGTGAAAGTTTATTTTCTCTAATTGACAAAGATTATCAATGCTTCTATAAGAGAAATGACTCCAATAATGACATTTTTTAAGCAAGGGAGTTCTTTCCTCCATGTATATATAATTTTATAATTAACAATTTAATGAATAAGAGAATTATTATGAAAATTATCCCTAGTTGTTGGCATTTAATGAGTATTCACAATATTCCTGGTTCATTACACATATCATTTCACTTAATTCTTATAACAAGTTCACAAGCCATTGCTCCAATTTTATAGAAAAGAAATTTGAAACCAGAGTAATTTTCTTGAGCCTATATATCTAGTAATTCCAGTTCTGGGATTTGAATTCAGGATATCTTGTTTTAGAGTGAGCAATGTTAATTACTGTGCTATTAGCTCTTGAATCACACATCCCCTCTTAGGACCACCAATAGGAGCTCAAAGTAAGAGCAACTGGTGGTAGTAATGTTTATTCTTATGAATTTTTATGTATTCATTAAATGAAACAGTGGTACACACAGATTATATTTTGGTGGTTGGTATTCAAGAACCCTTTGATTTAGCAAAAGTATGTAGTAGGCAATGAGGAACTCAAGTGCAAATTTATATATCATTCTTTTTCTCCTCCAAAGTATTTTACAGTACCAAGCACTCATACTGAAAATGTGTTAAGCAACACAGGAGGATCTTGACCATATGCCTTAAAGAAAGTCTAGGTTTAAGACATGCTTACACCCCTAGTCACAAGTGAGGTCATTAGGACTCTATCTTTTTCTTGCTTTAAAAATTTTTTTTTTGTTTGTTTGTCAAAGTAGAGTCTCACTCTAGCCTAGGCTGACCTGGAATTCACTCTGTAGTCTCAGGCTGGCCTCAAACTCACAGCAAGTCTCCCAAAGAACCCTCCCCAAGTGCTGAGATTAAAGGTGTGAACCACCATACCCTTTTCGATCCTTCTTTATCACTTGCTGTTTTTCTCTTATATTTTCTTGCAAAATCTCCCTCAGTGTGGCAAAATGGCTCCCAAAAGAATTAGATTTAAAGGTTATAATCATAATAATCCAAAAGGAAACAACCAATACTTTCAATGATTTAAACCAAATCACTGTCTTAAATTCTTCTTGAACATACTTAGTTTACATGTTCATCTATGAGCCAAGCTGTGTGGTTAGTACCATGAAGTAGTTTGTTTAGATATGTGCAAATCAGAGATGACACCAATCTATACCCCAAAGCCCCAGACTAAGAGAGATAGAAGATAATTTCTCAAAGGAAAATAAGAACAATCTTCTATAATTAAGGTAAAAAGGTAATGACTGGAAAAGACTTTATAAGACAACTGTAGATATTCATTAAGAAATTAGGACAATGCTTTACTTGAACCTAAGTTTAAATAATAATGACAATTATGTCATTTATAAACTTTGAATGGCAGTCATAGAAGAATGTGAATATAATAGCACCACATGGCAATTTAATTCATGACATTGAAACTTTGGGGACCTGCAGTAGTTTCATTGAATTATCATTATCTCTACTGAATGCCAGAAATCTGTTCCTGAAATTCAGATCATCTTTATGACAGCACTAGCAAAAAGCTTATTTCTCATTAAACTAAGGTGAAAGGATTTATTATGCATATCCACAGTCCCCACATTTTAACAAATATTCTAAAATATAGAGAAATATCTATAATACATAATCACATCAGAATATAAAAGTTGAAAAAATGATGACCTGTTTTTCAAATAATTAGTACAATTTATAATTAAAGGTACTTTATACTTGAGATAATTGATGCATATCATTCTTAACAGTTTTCTAAAAACTTCTTCATCTTGTTGTGCCATTATAATTCTATCTGTGACACAAGTTAACATTATCACTTTTATTTAAAACATGTATTGAATTGGAGGAATGAAATTTACATTTTTCTTACAAAGTAAACATAGGCTAAAATTGTTGGTTTCAGAGATATATATACCTTTTGTGAATTCTGTGTAAAGGAAAATCAAAAGATAAATTTTGCTAACAAAGTATTTCCTGGGATATTTCTGCAGGATTTTTATGCTGTGTACCTTTTGAAATATTGAGATAAATCTTTATGCATGAAAGATGATTGACATTTTCAAAATGGTTACATAATTAGTTATACATTTTTAGAGGCATGGAACAATGTTTGGTAAGCACAATAACAAGGTGTGTACACTCAAATGCTCATGTTTCAAAGTAAATACAATGAAGAATGATTTATACTTTTCCCCATCACTTTCAAAAATAATGAAGAATTTTTAAGTTGAACAACCTTTGCCTGTCAAAATGTGAAAATAAGCAACTTATGTATGAGAAGGGGGGGAGGAAAATACCCTCATATTTAAAAGGAAAATAGCCTCATATTAAAATAAGGTTAAAGTTAACAAGGAAAAGTGACCTAAATTGCTATAAAAACCCTTCTGAATTTATAAGGAATTGCAATTTTGCTATCATTAGGTGAAGAAAAGTATTCATAGCCTAGCAACATGTCAGTTGGTAGCTGTGAAAACAGTGATGAAATGTTCAGTGTGAAGGGGGAAAAAAGCCACTTAAATCACGTTTGACAACAGAATAAATAATTTTTAATGATTTCTTTTTCACCTCAAGTGTCTCTCACCAAGAGAGGAGACACTCTAAAGGTCTAAACAGAAAGCCTGAGAGGTGAGTAATTACTTTATTAGTATGCAGGGAAGGAAAACAAGTGAGGTATTGTCCAAACCTGCATTTTCTCAATTTCCAAAGATGCAGGAAATCTTTAGGGGGAAGGGCGTGGAAAGTTGCACCTGATATGAGAAGTGGTCTCTTTAGTGCTAAAACTAGATAACATCCCAGAGGTTAGGGCTGTTGAAGATTTTAAATTATATTAAAACTGGGATGGGGAGATGGCTCAGTAGGTAAGAATTATTTCCCTTGTTAGGCGTGTTGGCAAGGCAAGCATGAGTTCATTTGTCCGCACTCATGTAAACAGTTGGATATGGTCATGAACACTGGAACCCCCAGTCTTGTGAGACAGAAGAACGTGTGCACAGAGCATATGCAGGTGCACACCTCTGCTTATACTGTACATACACAAAGCACCCCACACATACAACACACATGAGCACCCCACACACAGACTGGAGAATCTATCACATCTTTGTTGATTACTTTCAGATCTACCCTACTTTATTTAAAAATCAACTGTGGGGCTGGAAAGATTGCTTAGTGGTTAAGGTGCTCGCCTACAAAGCCAAAGGATTCAGGTTTGATTCCTCAGGACCCATGTAAGCCAGATGAACAAGATGGCCCATGTATCTGGAGTTCATTTGCAGTGGCTAGACCCCTGGAACACCCATTCTCTCTCTCTCTCTCTGTCAAATAAATGAACAAAAACTAAAAAAATTAACTATGAACAAATCTCCATACAGGAGACCAATAAGACAAGAGGCTAAATTTCAGTCTATACCTAAAATTTGAAGATTCTGCTGTTACTCTTTTAGACTCAGGGTATTTGTTTCACATGTACAGAAAGAAGAAAGAGAAATAAAATTCATATTTTTCAGGCTTTGTTGAGAATTGTCTTCACATTGCTAAATCTCAAGAGATTTCAGTTTTCTTTTCATCAAACCTAAAATGATAATCAGGTGCTGGTTATGACCTCATTTCTCTTCCCCCAGAGAGATTCTCTGAAGTTGCTCTGGCCTGGAGAGCTCCCTGGATATCTAGATGACTATGTCCAGCTTTGATGGACACTGCTGTGGTGACATCAGGTTATTCTTCAATCATGCCATCTCAGAGTCATAATTGGGAGTCCACAGGTACATTTATAGGTCTTCATAGGTCACATTTTGACTCTGAAAGGTAATAACCAAAATCTTTGAATTTAGATCCCCCTTTGGGGATACAAAGAAGTAAATTTATTAAATTCTACCCACCCTGAAAATCAATGAAAATTCTTTTTGTATTTTCTCACTGATATTGGACTGATAGACAAACAAATATTCTTTATTATGTGTGTTTGACTTCATTTCACACTTGTTTTAGCCCCAGATTTGTATTTTACCAGGCCAACCATAACAATCTCCTTTCTCCTAAAATTTTCTTCTGTTACCCAGGAATTTAACTTGGGGAACTGTAAGATTTTGAAGTTGTCTGTGACTCTTAAGTCACTCACAATTTAGCTGCTCTCTTTAACTTGTCCTTCCTTGCCCTTTCATTTATTTATTAGCCTTCTGAACTCCTGGGAATATTTTGGGTGTCCCTATAACCTAGTTTAAATTTCTGAAACTGAATCTTTAATATGAATGTCTGTATTCTCTACTAGGTATCATAATTAGGTATAGTAAAGAAACATAATATATCATCATGGAAGACCTGAGAATGAAGGGGCAGATATATCTGTTAATTAGCAGTCTTCTAGAAACTGAGCAAACTTCTTAGAGATGATTTTTAGACTGGAAACAGAATACCAGGTTCATGGACAACAGACCTTCCATTGTTGCTTTGTTCTGCACTTGAACTTGCAATTGAACCCAACAGAGATTACTTTTTCAAATAAATCAATTGCCCTAAAATTTCTCAACAAGTACTAAATCATTAGGAATTAACACTGTTTCTAACAAATGTAAGTTCTGCAGAGAGAATTGCCAGATGGAAAATAGAAATTCACCAGCTTTCCTCACTAGAAAAATCTTTATTTCTGGAAATAATGCATAATGATGCTGAGAAAAATTGTGTGGAGAGGAAGCTTAGTTTTCTTTACAATTAATAGAAAATTATAACTCAAATATTATTTCATTTTCATTGTGGCCTTCAGAAAAACAAAATAACAACAAATTACAGTAGTAGAAATTCTTAAAGAAGATGAACAAGTATTACTTATGAGTCTTTTCAGCAATCCATGATGAAAATATTCAGCATCCTGAGGTTGTTTTCATTCCCTCATCTCACCAAAGCATAAAATCCTTATTTAGTCTTCTCAGATTTCCTGGGAGGAGATTTAAAGCTTTATCTGAACAAGTCAATATTTCCTTTTGAACATCTTTCTCATAAGTCTTTTTATGAGACATGTGATTAGTTCTAAACTTGAACAAAAAGATTCATCAAACCCATCTCCAGAATTCTTTCATTGGAAACTGTGAAACTTTATGTAATATTGCTTTTCATTTTCTTCATAGAGGTTACTTGTATTTAATGGGCTTTTTATAGACTCCTTTACTATTATAGTCAAGGTTAATTGTAAGGAAAAAAACTCCATGTTTTATTTTATTGATTTAACTGGTTTCAAGTCACTTATGAGCCTTTGTAAACATTGTAGGTTAGATAGTTCGGTGATTATTTAATAAAAGTGCCTAAATGGCTTTTCTAAAAGCTTATGAAATTGGAACCTAAATTGATCAGACATTTTCATACATAAAAATCAAATCTGCTATGTTGCTATTGGTTGCAATTCAATTTAACTCTTAACTGTCAGTGGCAAGGTTTGAACACTTTTAGTTTGGTAGTGGATGTGTGATGAGATGGCTTTCAAATTATTTCTCCTTAAGACCTGGCATAAACATTTTCTTCTTACACAAATTTAGAAATAATATATATATAGTACATTCATTTGCTTTTCTACAATATATTGATTCTTCTTTAAGTGTGTTCACACTTTTCTATAATGACTTTACAATTTTAGTGAACTATGAGAACCGATATAATATTAATACACATATTTTTCTGCATAAGACTGACCACAATACATCTTAAATTCAAATAGAAATCATCTCTTCTTGTAGATGCCATATTCTTATACTTAACAGACCCTAAAGACTCCACCATAAAAGTTTTAAATTTGATAAGCACTTATAAAATTGACAGGATACAAAATCAGCATCAAAAAAAAAAAAAAAAAAAAAAAAACAGGAAAATGACTATGTGGATAAAGTAGTTGCTGTTCCTGCTCAAATCCCCAAGTTCCATCCCCAGACCCCATGACTAAAGCTCAAATCATTGCAGGCTTCTGTAAATGCAGCACATTGACACTGATGGCACTTTGGGAGGCAGAGATTGGAGCATTTCCTGGATGCTTAGTGGTGAGCACAGCAAAGAACACCAGAGCAAGAATCCAGAGAAGAAAACTCTGTCTCAAATTAGGTGGAAAGGTTAGAACCAACCCAAAAGTTGTACCCCGACCTTCACATGCATTTTTCTGTATTCATATTCACTCATACATATGAACACACACATATGCATGTGCACACACACAAATTGATCAAAAAAGTAGCTTTTTGACATTGTAATGCTAAACATTCTAAGAAAGAAATCAGCAAAAACAATGTTATTCATAATGAGCTAGATGTCATGTCTCCTTTTCAACCTTCTTCTGTTTTATTGATCTTGACTGGTTCAGGTAAACAGTAGTTGGGTACCTTGTAGAATGTCCTTCACTTATTTCTCTGGATGGTTTGGTCATTTCCCTGAGGTTAGATAGTCTCAGTAAGATTGCAGAGATAAATTGCCATTATCATCAAATTATATCTAGAGAATATGTTATTCACCAATGACCATATCACTCTGTTCATGCCTTTTCTCAATCTATCATGATAGTAAGCAGGTTAGGGATTAGTTATTACTTAGAACTAGGAAAACATACTATTCTCTGTTGAGCTCAACTTGAGGTTCCCTGATAAAGTAGTTTTACAAGGTTTATTCACTGTAAGTTTATTGTTTATTTCTTTGTTTGTCTATTGATTATATCCTTGCCATAACATATGCTCACTGCAAGTCAGTGATTCAGCACACACTTATGGAGTGAGGAGTTATACTGTATCTCTTCAAGGGTGGAAGATGTTCTTGTAAATTACTTGGAACTCTGCTCCTGAGACATGTATCTTTTCCTCTACCTCTTTACTGAGTCATTTACTTATGTCAAAAACAACAACAACAACAAAAAAAAAACTTTAAGCTGGGCATGGTGGGGCATGCCTTTAACCCCAGCACTCGGGAGGCAGAGGTGGGAGGATCACAATGAATTCGAAGCCACCCTGAGAATACAGAGTGAATTCCAGGTCAGCCTGGGCTAGAGTGAGACCCTACCTCAAAAACAAACAAACAAAAAAAAAAAACATTATATTTTATACCCAATATTCTTTGGATGACTTGCTCATATTATTCATGATTTTTCTGTACAATGCTGTGGTTCTTTAGTTGCCCCAGGGGGCTCTTGGACATATTTCCATCAAATGTCCTCAGTGGAATGGGGGTGGATCAAAGGAGACACAAGAGGATAACTTGATGAGAATTTGACCAATTTCATAATATGTTCATATTTTAAAGTTCCCAACAAAGTTTTTAATAAAAGAATAAAACAAAATATATTCCTTTTCTGATATTACAAGTTGCTTCAGGGTCATCTTATATATTTTCTGTTTCTAGTCTTACATTCACCAGGCCTTCCAAGGAGCTCTGGGTCCATCATATATATGAATGAATATCTATAGTTGCATCCATTTGTTTCTGTATTAAACTAAACATTACGTCATACAGGTTGTGGTGGTTTGATTCAGGTGTTCCCCATAAACTTAGGTGTTCTGAATGCTAGTCTCCCCAGCTGATGGCAATTGGGAATTAACACCTCCTGGCATTGTTGGGGGTGGGCTTATGGGTGTTATAGCCAGTTTCCCCATGCCAGTTTTTGGCACAGTCTCCTGTTCCTGTTGTCCACCTTATGTTGGCCAGGGGTGATGTCCACCCTCTGCTCATGCCATCATTTTCCTCTGCCATCATGGAACTTCCCCTCGAGAGTCTATAAGCCAAAATAAACCATTTTCCCCCAAAAGCTGCTCTTGGTCAGGTGATTTCTGCCAGCAATGCGAACCTGACTATAGCACAGGTATATTTAAAATTAGTACATTACCATGTAGATCATTATGTAGGTTCTTCCCCTGGTTTATTTGTAAACTCCCAGTCTAGTAGTGAGAAAAAAAGCTTCTTTACCTCCAACCCAATTGTTCAATTCTAGTAGGTAGGCAGAGCAGTATTAGTATCCCTATTACCATGGGAAACAACATTATCAGATATAATAGTTCTACTTTCTTAAAGCCAGTCTATAGAATTGTAATCATTTATTTTTTAAATATTTGGTAAAATATTGTGGATATTATGTTTTAAATATGATATAATTATTTAATAAATTTCATATTTTTAGATTATTTTATTGTATGAATTTTGGCAGGTTATATATTTAATAAATTTATTTGAACAAAAATGTGCCATATAGAATTCCATCTAACCTTCCATTGTATATTTTTATTATGTTTATTTATTTCTTTATTTGAGAGCGACAAAGAGGCAAATAGAGAGAGAATGGGCAGCCACTGCAAACTCCAGATGCATGTGCCACTTTGTGCATCTTGCTTATGTGGGTCCTGAGGAATAGAGCCTCAAAATGGGGTCCTTAGGCTTCACAGGCAAGTGCTTAACCACTAAGCCATCTGTCCAACCCTATTTTATATTTTTATCTTCATGGGATCAATAAGGATTACTCTTCTTCCATATTATTAATCTTGGCAACCTGTGACTTTATTGTTTTTTGTATAAGGGTAGAATTACTAAATAGTAATAAGCTTTTAATTTTTAAAGTGTCTACTCTACATTTGTAATTCTTAATATTTATAGGAATTTCTTTTCTTTTTCTTTTTTCCTTTTCTTTTGTTTTTTTTCTGAGGTATGGTCTCACTCTAGCCCAGGCTGACCTGGAATTCACTCTGTATTCTCAGGATGGCCTCAAACTCATGGTTATCCTCCTACCTGTGCCTTCCTAGAGCTGTGATTAAAGGCATGTGCCACCATGCCTGGTTAGGAATTCCTTTTCATGATGTTACCTTTGTACTATTTTTATATCTTTTCATTTCAACTGTTCAAAGCTTAAATTCTTTTCTTTATGCTCTAAATATCTTTAATTAAATATTCTTTCTTGGGTTGCAGACATGGCTTAGTGGTTAAGGCACTTGCCTGCAAAGCCTACAGATGCAGGTTTGATTCTCCAGGTCCCATGTAAGCCAGACTCACAAGGTGGCACATGCATCTGGAGTTCATTTTCGGTGACTAGAGGCTCTGTTGCACCCCTCCTCTCTCTTTCCCTTTTTCTCTCCCTCTTTCCATCTCAAATAAAGAAATAAATGAATAAATAATATTTAAAAATATTTTTCTATCCTGCTTCTCTTTCTCTTCTCTCTCTCCCTCTCTTCTTATACTCACTTTCTCTTTTATATTATCTATCTTTTTCCTCCCTCACCTTCCTAGGTACAGACTTATAACACCCCGTGCCAGCACGGGGTTAACTCCGACAATGAGCTGTTGATCTGAAACACCTACAAGGTTTCCCAAAAAAGACAGACTTCTGTCAGAGTTCTTGGTGACCCACCAAAGGTTAATGGTAAGACCCTACTGTCGAAGACAGCATACATGTGTGAGACTAAAGACAGAGAGACCTGGCCAGAATCTGGAAGAAGGTCAGTCCCCAGACAGTTAGCTAGTCTAGTACCAGAGGGTGCTACACGAGCAACTGGGGGAAAATGTCCAACATTGGTCCAAACAACTTGCAGTCTAAGATACCCAGCAGGAAACAACTTGACATAATGCTCATACAAGTGCAGAAGTGGCAAACAGCCATGGTGGGTAACCAACTGCTCTTGATTTGGCTAATAGATCCACTCAGTGGAATGTAACTCATTGCTGGAACTGGGAAATAAGTCAAAACCATGTACAAAAAATGTGCTCAGTCTCCAAGATCAAGATACCACCAAATGTGGGCTAGAAGAGAGCCAACGCATGTAAAATTCCCTCCAAAACATATGTGGTCATCCCTTCTATCTAGTACTAACTTCTCTCTCCGCTGGAGAATTTGCTTATCTTTTTTCAGGTGGACAACGAACCTGAAGGGAGGATCAGCTAATCACACCTCACCAGGGCCCCAGCTGAAACCATAGAACAACCAGGGCAAGGGCAAGAATACAGTGTTCATGGTGATCATGACACCAGAAAAAGGCTGAAGGAGATAAACACAGAGAACATCCAACTCCAACTAAGCCAGATATCCAGAAACACAGAGGCTCCCAAAACCTCACCACTGAAGCAGAACTAAAATGACCCCAATGTGGCTCAGGGAAACTTATGGAAGAGGGGGCAGAAAGATTGTTAGAGTCACAAGTTGGGGCTTTATGCACAGAGACTGGGGCATACCCCCCAGAACTGTTGACTAACCTCACAATGTATGACCCATCTTCCCCATTGATGAGGGTCCCTTTGAAAGTGGGAGGTCAGGGAGGAGGACAATGGAACCAATACTATGAATATAAAATCAGAATAATATAAATAAAAATATATATTAAAAATATATTTCTATTTAATTAATACACATGGTACTATAAATAGGTTTTTAAACATTATTTCATTATATCTAAAATTTTGATACATTGTATTATTTATTTATTTATTTGAGGATGAGAGAGACAAACAGAGAGAGAAAGAGGCAGAGAGAGAATGGGCATATCAGGGCCTCTAGCCACTGCAAACAAACTCCAGATGCATTAACCTCCTTGTGCATCTGGCTTATGTGGGTACTGGGGAATTGAGCATCGAACTGAGATCCTTAGGCTTCACATGCGACTGCTTAGCCACTAAGCCATCTCTCCAGCCTGATAAGTTGTATTTTAATTTATGTAAAATATTGTTGAACCTTCTTTTGAGCTTCTTCTTTGACCTATTTATTATTTTATTGCATATTGCCTAATTTCTTCCCATTTGGATATTTCTTCTGTCTTTGTTAATGATTGCTAGTTCAAGTCTACTGTGGTCTTAAAAAGTATATTTATCATTTCCATTCTTTTTAATCTGGTATGCCCTTTTTTTTTTTATATCCCATTATATCTTTTATCTATAATGATTCCAAATTGAGATTGAAAATATTGTATTTTATAATTATTGGGTAAAGTATTTTTCAATGAACACTGTGATTCATTGTTATAGTCCAAGACTGATCACTTGTCTTTAATGTTCAAATTGGAAAATTTCATTGTGATGTCATGAGGGACACCATACTAAAACCTTTGCAGTCCTATTAAGAGAAATTCCTAGTGTACCAGCGTGTAATTTGGATGATTCTCAAATAATGTATATTTCCCTTCTAATGGGGAGTCTTTTCTGCTAAATGGATATAAGCTCCTTTGCAGAAAACTAGGAAAAGTTTTATGCTTCAGATTTTCATTAATACAATTTTTTGATATTTCATTGTGAAAACTTGAATTGGTAAACTGGATCTGGTCTTAGAATAGGGTGAAATTTCATGGCTGTCTATGGTGGTATCATGTGAGGTCACTATTTTTATTGAAACCAATATAAGGCATAGAAGAGCCAAGTCCTATATACTGGCTGTGTCTTGTAATATCACTTTTATACCACAGCCCTTAAGCTGACCTTATGATTTCTGATCATATGGGCTATTAAATTATCTTTTACCTCATATTTCATTTTGATAGTTAAGTTCTAATCTCTTGAATCTGACAGAATCATTGTTCCAAATTGTGTATGTTGATTTTCCCTTGAGCTTCTTCTCATGTTGTCTACGTGATCTAGAGCATCTTTGATTTACACAAAGTATTCAGTAATGATTAGTTATCTTTAAAATTACCCCGAGCAGATGTTTATACATAAGGTGACAGTAGGTTTCTGAGTTTAATGCACTGAATGTTTGTTTACTTTTGGGGTAACTCATGTTGATTTCCTCACCACTCCAGTGTTGGTATTAAAGAATGATCTGCTATGGTAGTCCAACTAAGACATTGACTGCTTTTCCCACTTTTCTGCTCTCCTCCTCCTTTTATTCCTAATGAACACCACTAATGGATGTTGTCAAAACTATTGATGACTATTTCCTGGAAAACATCGTACTACATATTTTTGGGGGGATCGGGGAATAGAACAGATAGAACAAGGCTGAGAAAGTAAAGTGCTGCCTTCATTAGTTAGGTTCTCAATGATGCAGAAATAATATTAAAAAAAAAAGAAACCAACAATGTGCTTTGTCTGAAAATCCACAAATAACATAGCCATGATGGAAGCATCTATGATTACCACAAACCCAAATTTCCTATAATATAACTCTATGTTTTCTGTGAAATCTTTTGAAACCTCCTTCCTTCTATAATTGTAATGGGAAAACATGGAGGTCAGAGTATTTCTCTGTGATAGCTCCTGATTCCTGCAAAGAAATAAATATCTTAGAAAGCCAAGAGGGAGTGTGAGATTTTATTTAAGAAATGTATCATATATAGCTTAAAGGAATAACTTCACAGATTCTTTTGTTGTGGTCAAATTCTGTCTTAAAATTTTTATTTTTTTTATTCTTAGAGAGAGAGGGGGAGAGGGAGGGAGGGAGGGAGGGAGGGAGGGAGGGAGGGAGGGAAGGAGAGAGAATTGGCATGCTAGGGCCTTAGCCACTGCACTTGAACTCCAGACACTTGGACCACCTAGTGTGTATGTGCAACCTTGTGCTTGCATTACCTTTGTATGTCTGGCTTATGTGGGATCTGGAAAGAGATAGAACCTGGGTCCATAGCCTTCTCAGACAAGTACCTTAACCACTAAGCCATCTTTTAAGCCCATGTTGTGATCAAATTCTTCAATGCAGGTCAAAGGTTTTATTGATGAGAGTTTGGGTGACTATAGCTCACAGTGCTTCACTTTGGTTGCAGAGAAAAAGTCATGAACTACACTTATCTTCCTGTAACAAATTTGAGAATGCTTTTCACCATGTTTGTTCACAATATAGACCATCAGTGTATTATTTTAATCTATTCTCTAAGCTTTAAAATGAAACAGCTATCCCATTTTCTGTGTAAATATAGTGTTTCATATTTGTTTTATTTAAGATAACCTTTTAAAAATACCCTATATACTTCCCTGTCATTTACTGTTTGAAAAACAATTTAGGATTCATTCTTTAACTTTGTCACCTTAAAACCAGTCTTTTTCTTTGTTGAAAAGCCTTCTTCCTTGATAGAAATGTAATTTTAGTTTATCTACATTGACATTTGAATTTGTATGCATTCATTAAACATTCTGGTTGTATAAATAATATGATCTGTACTTTAACAAAGGAAGCTTTCATGGATGAATAACTCCTTCACTACGCATTATGACAGTTATTGAGAATTAGAAACTTCATGCATTAAAAAATACTGCTTGAAAATATCTCTACTAAGGGAAAGTATAAAATAGAATAACTTTCAAAGAGTCGTTTTTTAAATGTTTTAATAAAATCAATTTCAATTATATAAAATCTATAGCATATATTATACCCCTTTTGAGAGAATAGATTCATTAAAAAACTATGACCTTGACTAAAATATTCTGTGTGGTACAAAGAGGTCATTTTCGTACTCTCACTTATTCCTAGAGCAACTTCCCTTTTGCTTTCTAAAGACCCATGTCCTTCTCTCTTAGTGGCAAAGCCCTGGACTCCTGTTTGTACAAGAATTCATGGTACAGTTCATTTGACCTTTCTTTTGCAGTTCATTGTTCAGCATGCTTAATCGATTTGTTTTCTTGACCAGTGATCATCACACACATTTCATCTAGATCTAGGGCATGTTGTATAAAAGTCGTTACTAATTTGTCACATAAGAGTATAAATGTATTCTTTCAAACCCACTGCTTTGAGAGAAGCTCTTGGTTTGGACTCTGTGATATTATTATTTGAAAGTATAATGACTGGCACATAGTAGGAATACAATATTGCTTGCTGGGTGAGTAAGAAACAGAATAAGTGTGTAATAAAGAATAAACACAAGTAAGTATGGAAAAGGGAGCAGGAGTGTATATACAGAAAAGGCCAAGGAGGGATAAATCAAAGGAAGAAGGATGGATAGGAATATGAAACCAGCCAGGTGGATTCCTACCACATGGAAGTCAAGAACAAACAAGGAAGTCACATGACGATAAACGGAAAAATGATTAGTTGGGGAGATGTGCAGATTCATGTTTCCATGAATTAATTCAGCACATCTTTATTAAGCACATAATAACCACTGAGGTACACCAATAAGCAAGAGTTCAAGATTTTAACTTAATGTAGATTCCCCCTATATTTACATGACACATAAGAATCCCAATAAATTGCTAAATGATTCTCTGAAAATGAGCCATAGGGAAAAATAAAACAATAAGACAGGACAGTGGGTCAGGTGGACTGATAGGGCAGTCAGGAAGGTGTCACTGTGACACAGAAGTCTGAGTGAAGGGATGAATTAGCCTGTTAAGTACATGTTTGCATATATATATATATATATATATATATATATATATATATATATATATAATTTTTTCCATATAGATATATATGGAACAGTTCTAGTTAAGACCTTTAGGAAGGTGATTTCCTAGGATGTGGGAGGAACAGAAAAGAAGCCAGAAGAGCTAGAACAGAGGAAGAGGAAGCATGGAGAAAAGTGATGGAATGGGAGAATAGAGAGAAAATCTTAACATGGAAGGCATGTAGTTTCATTCTCAGTGATATGGGAAGTCATGAAATCTGCCAGATTAGAGGAGTAAGTCAACTGTTTCTTATAGAAAAAGAATTATATAATTCAGTTCTTGCATTATAGATGACTTTTTGTCATGGAGGTCTGAAAGCAGATGGTTCTGAAGGTGGTTTGATGAATTAATGACACTACCCTGTGGGCCTTTCGTTCTGATGGTCTTTCCATTCTACATGATATGAAGGAAGTTGCTGTAACTCCAATAATCACATCTTCCCACAACTATTCTCCAAGGTAGGGGGAAGGCAAGCTACTCGCCCTCAAACGTTTTTATGCTCTGGCTTTCTTTCTTACTTTGTTTTCTAGGATTTGAACCAATTTCCAGAAATCACTAACATTTGTCTTAGGAAGTTATTTTGAACAGAAGTTGATCACAGATAAAACGTCCATTTCTAAATGACAGATGAAAATAGGACTACCATCAAACAAGAGTTGTCTCTTAGAGTGTGGCATTTGTTAAGTGATATCTGGATAAAATTAATATTTTTATTCCTTTATGAGTAATTATTATGCATATGAGTGTTTTGGAATTTTCCCATGTTTATAGGTGAATGATGATGTAGTGAGTCTGTAACTTTTCTAAGGTAAAATCTCTGAAAAGGGTAACTCTGGAATGCAGCACCAGTTCAGTGTGATATGGGCATGCTTTTTATCCTAAATCAAGCTGAGTCTTCAATAGTTGTATCACAGTGCTGGGGGTGGGGGGTAGGTAGTAGAACAATCTTTTAAATTCAAAAGACTATTAATTCACAATTATTTCAAAAGGTCTCAATGCTTTCTGTTGAGGTCTTTATATCCTGTCTGTACATGTGGTGCATGGTTAAAGCATGGGTAAGCAGAATCTCTTATGTGTTCTATTGTTGCAACCATAAAACTTAAATTAAGTTTAATCAGAAAAGTTATTTAATAAAAGAGTATGATAGCTCACAGAACTTATAGAGGCTATGCATTTAAGAACATTGCTGGGCTGGAGAGATGGCTTAACGGTTAAGGCGCCTGCCTGCTAAGCCTAAGAACCCGGTTCCAATCTCCAGGTCCCATGTATAGCCAGATGCAAAGTGAGGCAAGGGTGCAATGCTGCACTTGCCCACAAGGGGGTGCACGCATCTGGATTTCGTTCACAGCAGCTGAGAGACTGCTGGCGCGCCCATCTCTATCTGTTTCCCTCTCCCTCTCTCTCTGTCTGTCTCTCTCTCTGTCTCTCTCTCCAAAAATAAATAAAGTAAAAAAAAAATTTAAATAAAAAAAAAAGAACATTGCTGAAGTCATTCTAAGGCATTAATTTCATGTTGCCTGAGTCTCACAATAGGTGAGTGTGCTTCATTCTAAGGGAAGCTCTTATAACCCCAGCTCTCTGTGAGATCTCTCATTACACATGAACCTTTCAACTTTTTTGTGTCTTAGTCTCTTAAGGCTGTGTATTGACTGTAGAGCCAAGTCAACAACAAACCTGTATCCCAACTGCTAAAGAAGTTACAAACTAAAAGTTTTTGAGAGATTGTGAAATGTTGGTGTTTTGTTATGTGTGCGTGTTTGTGTGTGTGCATATGTACATGTGCATTTGTGTGCCTATGTATGTGTGGAGGCTAGAGTACAACCTTGGGTATTGTCCTCATGATCTCCTACTGCTGTGGAACTTGCCGAGTAGGTTAGTACCATAGTCAGCTCCATGCTACTGAGATGAACCTCCAAACCAGACACAGTTTATGGGAGGAACAGGATTTATTTCAGGCCTATAGATCCAGGGCAAATTCCTTAAGGGTGGAAGAAGCTGGCACCGTTTCACAGATCAACGCAGAGAGAAGAAACGGTCACCACACTACCAAAAGTGAGCACACACCAGGAACCCCAGGCAGAGCTCAAGAACTCTGCATACCTTTAGGCTGGAATTCAGACCTGCCCCCAGACACACCTTAAGGCTGGACCCAAATATCTACCCACAGTGATGCCTCCTCCATCAAGGCAGCTGGAAATCCAAGTTACAACCTTGAATAAAACTCCTGAATCTATTAGGAGAGATTTTTTTCAATCTACCACAGTTAGAATAGCTGGTCTGTGAACCCCAGAGACCCACCATTTCTGCCCTCATAGTTCTGGGATGACAAGCAGGCGCCACCACACCTGGCTGATTTTACATGGATTCTGGAGTGGAACTCGGGTTCTCATAATAAGTCACATGGGGGGGGTCAGTTTCCTTTATGTTATCTTGAGCAGATCATTAATTCTCCTTAACACATGTATCATGTCATTTTCTATATTGTATCACCTACATTTAGAATCTTCTGGAAGAAGAGAAATTCAGATAGTTAAACCTTCCACTATTTTATTAGTAAAGTATATGGTAGCCGTTTTGATTTAATGAGGTCTGAAAATTGGCTTCAATTCTAATTACTCATGCCCTCCTTGCTGTTCTATTATTTGCATGGATGTGACCTGAGGGTGGTCAGTGGGTACCTTTTCACTGACTAAAGCACAGGCATTCACTGGTACAAAATAAAGATGCCTCGTTGGAGGCAACAGGGTTAAAGCTTTTCATCCTAAATGAAATATTTTTGACAGTTTTGCTTATGAAAGAAGTTAATAATTTTAACAGGAGCTAGAGTAACATTGGTGGCTTTTTCACAGTATGTAGAGTATTATTGAAGTATGTAAATGTGATAATTTTACTTTAATAAGCTCTTTATAAAGGTATGAATATGCCCTTTTGATACAAAGAATAAAAATAAAAGATAATTAGGTTGACTGCTGTGAAAGCACCCACATTTCTACCCTGGGCGATAGTGAAACATTCTGCTTGAGCTACCCAGCATGATTTTTTTTCCAAGAAAATTGCATTTATAGTACTCCTAGAGCAAAAGAGTATAGAAACTAATGTCATGACATTAAATAAAAATTCTAAATCAAATAAAATCCTGTTTTAATGTTGGAACATGATTCAGAAGATACATTTTCATAGTACTTATGAAACCTAAAATATAAGAACATTTTTAGTTTGAATATGTTATTGTGATCTTGATAACAGATAAAGGCATATTGGTATCAGATGAATATTACTTTCTTGACTTTCCTGGATTCTTGCCCCATGGCATAATTTCTGTCCTTTGGTTAAACTTGAAGTATGGATCTGAAACCAGAAAAAAACTCTAGATCACAAAACATCACTACATTGATGGTAAATTCCTCTATGGCCACAACAGACAAGTTTCCTGTCACTAGGGTTCTAATTAACCTAGCAGTTTTTCCTAACAAAAGACCTATCTTGGCCTTTGGTATGCCAGATTAGTGTAGATTTTCCAGTTCTTTGACAGATGTATTGCTGCCTTGACAAAACAAATCCCAAGGATTGGATTCTTGCTCACAACTTTCTGTCCCTTCTGCTTGATGCTCATTTCTCTCTTCACCTGTGCTTAAATGGAAAGCTTTGTTCTAAGATCCACTTTAAATGATGTTATTTTTTTTTTCCATTCAGTGTTATGATTGAATCTGGGTCCTACTATCTACCCTTGAAAGAATCTCAGTCTTAAGAAAATATAAAGCTGTTTTTTAAAAGTGAGAAGTAATTTCAGGAATTTGAAGGTTGACTTTATTTTTAGAGGAATTGGTTGTTTTAGGAACAGAAATGATACCTCCCACAATAAAAAAAAAAAAAAAGTAATAAAGAACAAGCAATGCTTGTGTCCCTTTGAGTTATATAAAGTAGAAGTAAATATCCTCTACCAAAAAGACATTTGAAGCTAGAAAATCCCAATAAACTAAGTTCTTCTGTATGTGTGCAGTGATTTAGCTGAGTACTGTTTTAACAGTTTCCTCTTTAGAATGTATTAAAAAGGTATTTATTTTTAAAGAGTCTATTTGAAATATTGTATGACTTTATTAGTTATTTTTCCTCTTGAGAAGATAAATTATTTGCACCACTCTAACTAAATTGTTCCCAGTAGTGTGGGAACAAACATTGCAAATGTAAAAGGAAGTCTAGTTTGATTCCTCTAGCTAGTTGTTAATGGAAGGAGACACTGAAAAGGACCTGGGTAGCAGCATTCTTTTATCTTAATATAAACTATACCACAGTTTCCCTAGATTCAGCTGCAACAAGAAAAAAATGCTTCGTGGAACCATAGAAAAGATAATACAAAATATAATATAATATAAAAATAATATAAATAAAATAATATAAAATAATATAAAAATAATATAAAATATAAATAAATAATATATAAATATAAATAAAATATAAATAATATATAATATATATATATATAATATATATAAATAATAAATAATATAAAAATAATATAAAAAGGCCTGCTTTTTCCTTAAAGAAGTAGCTATGTCTGATGCCAGTCCTCCTGGACAAAAAGTATCCTTCCAGGTCAATATTGTGCAGTAGGGCAGAGGCTTCCCATATCATGGGAAGTTCTTGTCCAGGAACAGTGATGCAACAGAAATGGTATTATGGTGGGCTGGAGAGATGGCTTAGTGGTTGAGTCACTTGCCTGCAAAGTCAAGGGACCAAGGTTCAATTCCTCAGGACCCATGTAAGCCAGATGCACAAGGTGGTACATGTGTCTGGAGTTTGTTTGCAGCGGCTGGAGGCCCTGGCATGTCCATTCTCTCTCTATTTCCCTCCCCCCTTCTGCTTCTTTCTCTCAGTCTCAATTAAATAAATGAAATAAAATATATTTTTTTAAAGAAATGGGAGCTGGAGAGATGGCTTAGTGGTTAAGGTGCCTGCCTGCTAAGCCTAAGAACCCGGTTCCAATCTCCAGGTCCCACGTTTAGCCAGATGCAAAGTGATGCAAGGGCGCAATGCCGCACTTGACTACAAAGGGGCACACGCATCTGGATTTCGTTCACAGCATCTGAGAGACTGCTGGTGTGCCCATCTTTATCTGTCTTCCTCTCCCTCTCTCTCTGTCTGTCTCTCTCTGTGTCTCTCTCCAAAAATATAAATAAATAAATAAATAAATAAATAAATAGTATTATGGGAAGTAGAACAGTGTAGGAGCTATTTGCAGGTTATTTGATTATAGGAAATACATTTTTGGTAGAAACAGTATTGGGGAAAAACTTCTAGAATTCAAGAATATGGAGCTTGAGTCAGTAAACTGAATAGTGTAAACAATGTAATTCCCTTGGAATAATAGCTAGTGATTACTGAATATCGAAGTTCTAAAACATCTGTCTCTGGATTACTGTTTTGAATTCAGTCTCAGTTTCAGACTACTACTTCAATGTAACAGTGTCTCATAAATATATTCATAAAATTATTCATGTTCTTTAAGTGAAATTTGACATGTTTACCCTGTCAAGTAAAGTTTAAGAACATTAAAAAATTGCTACTCAGTGAATTTTAGGGAAATATTTCCATCATTATTTGAATTTATTCTCAAATTTGATGATGTAGTATTATATTGATTTTATTCAGTAATCTGGTGAAATTATCTTTCCATGAACTTTTTAATAATGTCTCAATCAAGGAAGTAATTTTTTACTCTTTTAAGTTTCACATTGGTTTTCTGCACTGTCATTGAGTCAAATTTTAACCTGGTGCCCTAATTGCAGCTCGTTTTGTGTATATGCTATCCATCATTGGTAATATAATATTAAGGGTGGGACATAGACTTTAGTTTCTTTATTCACTGAATACTGTTTACTCTGTTTCTGGTCTCTTTCCTCTTGAACTTAATGCACTGCATAATATGTATGCAGTATGCTTTCAATACATATGGGTGAAAAGCTAGAAGAAATTTGCATTTTGTGAAGCTCCCTGGAATAGCTTGTTTCAATCTTTAATGGTTGAAATGGAAAAAATGACAAAGGAAACCTTCTTGGTATATATTTTCCATAATTAAAAATAAGTCTTTGAAGATATCATTTAGATAAGTTTCTTATGTAAATGCTGAGAAACCACTGTCTTGTTATGCAAATCTTGAATGAATTAAAGAGCTGGTTCACTCATTAACCATTATGAGACAGAAGTAGAATACACATGTTTGTTCCTTTCAAAGACACCCTAAACTGAAAAATTCTCAAGCAAGAATACTAAAAGTGGAATTAACATTCATCAAATTAGCTGACTTCTTAGTGCCTATAGCTTTTATGGCGAAAATACTACATTTCCAAGAGCCTATAAATATCTTGCTGTCACTAATGAAACATTCCCTTATTCACAAAATAAATATATGCTTTCAGGACCAAAGGAGTCCCAACACTACAAAGGCAATGAGAAAAAAGGGATGAATGAGGTCAAATATTTAAATGTGTGCAAGCTTGTCACATATGTTGATTTTCCAATATATAGCCCTATCTGGACTTTCTACAATTTTCTTTTTCCACATATAAATTGAATGATTTATGAGTTGACATAAAGACCTTGCAAATTATGCCCTTACAAGATATTTCTCCTTTGTTGGTTGTAAATTCCTTGAGGATAGAGATTGTTGCATCTTTTTTCAGCTCTTCATTTCTAGCATCTATGTGATTCCTAATAAATAGTAAATATATATAATCCCTAGTAAATAGTATGTGATTTGTGAATATTCACTGTCTGAAGTAATTTATTTTACATTTACTTATTGACATCTTCAAGCTTTGCTTCCTCTATAAGAGTAAAAGATTTGTTAGTTATTTTTGAAATCTCTGCACTAAAATGAATTAAGAGCAAACATGGAATGGTTAAAATTCTTCTCAAATTGCGTACACTATGAGATAATTGTTTCAGTGTTTATACATTTTTCTTTGTGTTTTTAGCATACAGGCATTTTGCAGAAGAAAATACAATTACCGCAAGGCCTCCTGTGTGAAGGAATATTGGATAAGTGCTTGAAATATAAAGAATGATTATATTATAGTTTATCTGCAAACCATGCATGATTATATCAATAGAGTCAGATATAATTATTTGCCTGAGATATTTATAAGTGCATATAGTGTGCAGAGAAAATCAAAAGAAGATTTACAAAAAAACAAGAATAAATTTTAAAACAAGAAGCCTAGAAAACATGAAAGGGAAGTAGATTCTCATTAATAGGTGATCTGGTGATTTGGATATGATCACACCACTTCTGCCTGTTATTACTTTCCTTGTTTAATAGGTGAAACCTTCACAAAAGTCACCCAGATAGGGCAGGTGCAGGAACCTTGGACTCCTGTGAGGAGGGGTCACAGGAAATTTATCCCCTGGGGAGACAAAAACATGCCTTCCTTCCAAATAAGGTTCATTCAGATGGCTGACCAAAGTACAATTACACTGATACCATTTCATCAAACCAATGAGTCTATTGGGGATCACTTACAGAGCTTGAAAAGGGGTTAATTTATTGGAACATGGAGCCCCCAAAGCAGCTACTTTGATGGGGCTAACTATGTCAAGATTACTCCTCAGATGCCCCTCTATCAATTTAGGGATGAGGGCTTACTTACAGCGCATGACACCTCAAAGCAGCACTTCACTATATTGAATTAACCTTGTGGATGCTTCTCCCTCATTCTTGCTTACAGAACCAGAGACCCCCAAAGAAACCACCTCAACAGAGCTCATTGTTCCTTGATCTTTTGCCATCTCTATACTCTATTGCCCCCTGAGGCCACAAGACATCCTGCATTACAGGCACCTGAATCTCTGGGGGTGGGTCTGATGACCCTCCCCAAGCCTTCTATTGTGAGTTGTTCCAGCTGAATTTGATAAAGCTGACAATAGTTTTTTACACCTTTTAATGCAGAGAAAATTTGCCATTCAACAGGAGGACCCTGAATTCCAGTCAAGTGGTGGAGAAGACAGGAGTAAAACATATTCACGTCACATGTCTTATTTTTCAGGGTTTATTTATTAGGCGTGGAAAATGTCAGTGGTGTGCTTGAGGTTGCTGTTCTAGCCCATGAAAGCTATTTGTGTCCTTCTTCTTGCTCACGTAATGATGGGATGTTTAATGATGGCATGTAAGACTATTTACATAATACAAACTGATGTGTTCTAAGCTGGCAGTTGTTAAAGCTGGCTTACCAGAATACTGTAAGGATATGAAAATTTAATTAGAGCCTTGAAGTTAAAATTAGCACTTTGTTTTACTTCCTGCCAATTTTCTGAACTCATAGTCTTCTGTCCACCTTTGTTCAACCCTACTCTTTTTTGCCAGCATATATATTAGTGTAAAAATGGGCTTTCTTTTGATATTTTTATTCATTTATAATATATTTATGTTTATATTCATATGCTTATCTCTCTCTCTCTCTCTCTCTCACACACACACACACACACACACACACACACACACACTGTCTTACTTCTGTCCTCCTTCCTCTTCCCAAATAGTCCTCTTTCTATTTTTATTTTTTTAATGTAGATTCCATATATGAGGGAAAGCATGGCTACAGGGAAAAGCATTCTTACTTCAGTGTAACTTATAGCCCATTATATACCCACTTCTACTTATTTCCTCAAATGGCATAACCAAATATATAAATAATTCATATCCTTTCAACTTTATATATTTTTGCACACAGTGGCCTTTATTTGCTATAACCTTCACTCATATTTCCTACTCACCCCATCCTAATCTTGTATCAAAGCTCCACATCACTACCTTTCACGCCCTAGGCAAGCCTTTTCTTGATCTCCAGTCAAGGCCACCACTAGTTGATTCATTATCCTGCTTGTAATCACCTCGTACTTTCTGATTATCTTTAATATAACATGATCCTGCGATGGAGTCTATTAGTGGCTTAGAAAATCACAGATTCATTACTTTAGAGTTCTAGAGGTTTGAAATTTGCTACAGTCTCACTAGGCTACTAGCAGGTATTGGTGGGGCTATTTCCCTTTGTGGTAGCTCTGGCAGAGCATCCCTGTCCTTGCTTTTCTAGCTTCTTTTCAATGGCCACCACTTTGGCTCATGGCTGCCTTCTGTGTTCAAAGTCATTGGTGACTGGTCAGTCTTGCCTACACAGCATTACCCTGGCACTTCTGTTTTCCATGTTCAGGTTAAGACTCATAGAGTGACATGTAGACATCCTAAGTGATTTAGGACAGCCACCTGTTTTTATATAAACTGATTATCAATATTAATTTTATCAATCTTGATTTATTTTTGTTATTCAACTTAACATATTAAAAAACTTTCATCATTACAACAAGAATCTTTTTGGAAGACGATTTTTTTTATGCCTGCTTTGAAGCCATCATCATACTTATTATGTTATTGGGTGGAAATTGAACCCATGGTCTTATAAATGCTAAGCAACCATTCTGTTTTTGAACTTTAACCCAATCTCATGAATATTTTATATATATATGGTTTATAGTACTGGATTAGTGCCCAATTCATAATTTTCTACCAGATTAGTAATGATGAATTAACAAGGTTTACATATAAACTTGCAAATTTACAATTAGGAACTACTTTAATGTTTAACTTTTTTAAACCCATTTTGGAGTGTAACAGAGATTTAACAATCTATTGCTTATGTATTTTGTATAAATATTATTTTCTGTTCTTGAAAAGATCTGCTACTTAAAAATTATTGGACATATCACAATGGCGATATGATTGGAAGCAGTCAGCTTATTAAAAAAAACACTGGAGCATCTATTTAAAAGCTTATATGAAATAATAGTATTTTTAAATACCTCAAGAATCTGCTGGATAAACTATTCAGTTTTTCAACTTTCAGCATCAGGTATTATTCTCTAAATGGAAATCTGATTTCCTTAAACAAAGGATAGACAATAATTTATAATAGCTTTTTGCTCTTGTTAAGGTATAAAATGTTTATATTTTATTTATACTTTATATAAACTTCATTGAAGTAGGACATCAGGAACTATTTTTCACAGTAAGATCTGGGTCAGCAGTATGATATGAGCTGATATCACAACAGTAGTCAGAAGGTCACCCTAAAATAAGTAAAGGTTAAAGAACTGCTTTATCCATGGTTGGATTATTTATTCTTTCTGTATCAATCTGAAAGAGATATAGAAAGCCAATAGTCTCATATTTGGCTAAGGTTTTTCTCAATAAAACTTGCTGAGTAACTCCATATTTCCCAATAATAACACTTTTGTGGAATGTTATAACAGAAATGATTACAGAAATGATTATATGGATTAAGCCAGTTTTAAATCAAAGTGCTGCTTTTCAATGAGACTTTTAATACACATTTTAAAGTTTTGGATTGTATTATGCATTGCCAGTGTATCCATTCAATAATTTCCACAGCAGGATGCTGGGGAAGCAAATTAAAATAATACATACTTACAGAAACTTAACAGGATTTAAAGACACTAGGTTTCTGGGTTACCAAAGTTAATAGATTATATTAACAGAGCTGGATGCCTAATCAAGTACTCTGTAAGTCCTGAGCTTTTTTGTATTTTATCTAAAGTAGTAGGGGATGATATTGCATTTCCTTTGATATAGAAGTCTTGCTCTCCTCTCAAGTATTAAAATCTAAGAAAAGCTGCCCTTTTCTATTAGTCTGATAGGAATTTTATTATGAGTATTTTTTTCTGTCTGTATTTATATCATGGTGGAATTATTCGTAATAAACAAAATCTACACAAAATCTAAGCTATCTGATGTCGAGTTGAACAGAAATGGCATAGTATACATTTTTATAATTTTTCAATTACAGGTACAGTTCCTGAGTGTGTAAACTTGTTATTACTTTGGCTTTCATGTCTATTGAATTGCGGATGCAAATTACAGGTTATGATCATGGATTGTATAATGAACAATAAAGTCATAAGTGTGAAACACAAGATGCGTTTTGATGTTGGAAATTCAACATAGTAAAAGTTAATAATATATAAATATGTATATGGGTAGTGAAAAAGTATTATAATAGTACTACAGTTTTCACTGTGGAATGATTGAAAGATACAATGGTAGGAAAAAGAAAAAAAAAAATGTTGAACAGAAGCAAGAAGATATCCAAAAGGGAAAGTCCAGTGTAGAAAGTAGTAAAAAGCAAGATTATGAATATTAATTTTTTTTACTGATGTCCTATAAATTAGAAAGAGATTACCCTACAGGCAAAGACCAATAGTCATGCCAGGTTTGGTGGCACATGCCTTTAATCCCAAAACTTGGGAGGTAGAGGTAAGAGGATCACTGTGAGTTCGAGGCCACCCTGAGACTACATAGTGAATTCCAGGTCAGCCTGAGCTAAAGTGAGACCCTACCTTGAAAAACCAAAAAAGCAAAACAAAACAAAAAGACTAATAATCATGATATAAACACAAATATTCTTCAAGTATTTCATACCACTAAGTTTCATACAGAGAAAATTTGGGTTAATTAATCATCTAATTACAGCTATCCCAGGAGAAGATAAATGATTTTTTCTGAATAATTCCTTTTTCTTTTTTTTTTTTTTTTTTTTTTTGAGATAGGAATCTCACTCTAGCTCAGGCTGACCTGAAATTCACTCAGTAGTCTCAGGATGGCTTTGAACTCATGGCAATTCTCTACCTCTGCCTCCCAAGTGCTGGGATTAAAGGCATGCACCACCATGACTGGCTATTCTTAATAATTCTTAAGAACAATTAAAGGTCATGATTTTATAAAAAAACATTTTTCTTATGGAAATGATTAGATTTATGTCCTTAATTGTAACTGTAAAACAAATAGTAGTTTATTTCTGTAATAGCTTTCTCGTTAGCAGAAAGGTGGCATGTGGTCAAGTTTTGATTGATTATACAGAGTAGGTCCCAGATCACTTTGTTTTTATAGCTCAATTAACTCTTTGGGTGAATGCCCAGCCATGCATAGCTTAAGTAGAAATTAAAGTTCTATATAAATTTTTACATAAGTTCTCTTTATCCCACATTTTAAGACACAGATAAAATATCATCTATTTGACTCCACACATTGTTCACCTACTATAAGTGAGAAATTGTGCTGGGGAACTTATATATTTCATTTAATATTCAAATTAGGACAAAATAAATCTCTAATATGATTTTAAAGTAGATGAAGAAGTAGGCTCAGAAAGACTTGAGATAAGGGGCTGGAGATATGATTCAGCAGTTAAAGGTGCTTGCTTGCAAAGCCTGCATATTCTGATGGCCTAGGTTCAATTCCTTAGCCACCCCATGTAAAGCCAAGTGGGCATTTGTTTGCAGTGGCAAGAAGCATTGGTGCATACAAACACACACACACACACACACACACACATGCAAATAAAAATTTGCAAATAAGACATATGACATAATTGTTCCAAAAAGTCACACAAATCAGAAAATGTTGGAGTTGAAATTTCAATACTAGATTATCTGATGTTAAAAGGAGGCCATTTAACTACATCAGTTCTTAGTTTATATGCTCCCTACAACATTTTGGAAGGAACTATCATAATCTAGTGAAAGTGGTTTTGTATTGTTAAATGGCTACGGTGAAATTGCTTTCCAGACCTTCCATCTCTGTGTGCTTCTAGGTAAGAGTTAAGCATATAATAACTTATACCTATTTAGATGATGTAAGCAGGCACTGCCATTATGCCTTGAAGGTCAGTGTCGGGCTGAGACATATCAAAACTCTCCTTCCTGTGGCTGATATAGTGCCTTAACTTCCTGTTGCAGAATATGCAGTGGATCCACAGCTCTTTTGTGTGAGTCCTGGGCAAGTGAGTAAGAAGTACTCAGTGAAGGCAGCCTTCCATAGAACTCACTGTTCTCACAACTGGACAAGGTCTAATCTCTACAATGAATCACTTATTCTATATCATGTCACATGGCTTTGCCTCCCTAATAGAACCAGGCTGTCACTGCTTTGGAATATACATTGTAATGGTATGGCAAGCAGATAAATTCTGGAACATTCTTAGAGTGTATCTCTTATTTTTTTTTATTTATTTATTTGTTTGTTTGTTTGTTTATTAGAGAGAGAGTGAGAATGGGCATACCAGGGCCTTCAGCCACTGCAAACAAACTCCAGATGCATGTGCCACCATGTGCATCTGACTTACCTGGGATGTGGAGAATTGAACCAGGCTCTTTAGGCTTTGCAGGCATAAGCCTTAAGCACTAAGCATCTCTCCAGCCCTTAGAGAGTATCTTTGAAGGAAACCTTACTCTACCTTAGTTAAATTGTAAATTGAAGTGTCATTGTTTTCTTTTGTTTGAAAGTAAGTGATTTCAAAAGCTAAGGTAATCTCTGAAAAGCTTATTTTATTGAACAATTTTATAAACTACATTAGATTCACACTATGATTTACATGCTTAAATTTGCATTTATGAGGTTGAAATACCAGCTGGTATTACTCACTGGCTCTTGACTATGAATCTTGTACAAGTCATACAAATTAATTTGCATAGGATCAATTCTAATCTTTGCTATTGAGTGTTTTATGCATTGTATTAATTAAGGTGATTGGCTTGTAATTACTCCATTTACTTATGCCCCTACACAGGTTCTCCATTAGTAACAATTATCCTGCCTTTAGTACTACAAGAAATGTATTTAATCTACATCTAAGTTGACTTTAAAATATTTAAAATCTATATGATTGATCAATATGTCCTTTCCCTCCTCCATCTAGTGGTTTTGCCTAGGTTAATTGATTATCTTACTTGAGATTGTTGGATTTTCTACACACATTGATTTGTGCAACATCATACAACATACCTAATTAAAATTCCCCACTATCTGCAAAAAAATTAATACAATACAAATGCATCTGGTGAAAAAGTGTGTCTTTTTTCCTCTGATTTCACTAGCATTTTATGTTCCATGAGTCTCTGTATTTGTAAAGAACCTGAGACATATAACTCTGGCAACAGAGTACCATTAACTGGGTAATAGCAACAGTAAAGAAGTCAGAACACTAACAGCTTCATTTGTGTTTTCCTCTTTAGTGCCTAAAACTGTTCCTCATGCATTAACTTGATGTTGATAAGAAACTTGTGGCTAAAAGAATACCAAAAAATGTAATAACCTTTCAAAGATGGAGAAATTGAGACTCAATGACTTTAATGTTAAAATTTCTGAGCAAATCACAAAGCAAAGGAGTATCTGAGCCAAGGTTTAAACTCAGACCCCTTTATGACAGAACACTTTATTTATTTATTTATTTATTTATTTATTTATTTATTTATTTATTTATTTATTTATGAGAGAGATCCAGGGAGAGATAGAGAGAGAGAATGGGCACACCAGGGTCTTCAGCCACTGCAAATGAACTCCAGGTGCATGCTCCCCTTTGTGCATCTGACTTACGTGGGTCCTGGAGAGTCGAACAGGGATCCTCTGGTTTTGAAGGCAAATGCCCTAACCTCTAAGCCATCTCTCCAGCACCATGACACATCACTTTTAAAAACTACATTGTATATTCAAAAATGTCATGGGAAGAAACTAGTACAATAGGTATCATAGTTACCTTCTTGTTGCTGGGATAAAACACCTGACCAGACACAGTTTATAGAAGGAAAGGGTTTATTTTAGCTTACAGTTTTGAGGGCAAGTTTTACCATGGCTGGGAAAGCAATGCAGGCCTGAACAGGAAACCTAGGTCACATCTTCTCATAACAGCAGGAAGTATGTAGTCTGTGTGAGTTGGCTAGCTGCATACCCCATAGGACTGAACTAATAAACCTCAAAGTCCATCTATAGTGACATACTTCCTCTAGCAAGGCTCCACCACATCCCACAGGTGCGACCAGCTGCTGACTATGAGGTTCAAGTACACACATATTAGGCTATGGGGAACATTTCACAATCAAATCATCATATGAAAAAAAAAAAAAAAACCTACAAGTTTTAGCTTTTTTTTTTTAATTTGTAGCAGTTTTATTCACATTTGCACAAAGCTCAAAGATCAATAAACTGTACTGCATCCACACAATGTAATACTATTTAGCAATTAAAAGAAATGAGCTATGCAAATCATGCAAAAATGTGGATAACTTTTATTTCTTTTTTTTTCCTTTTTTAATTATTATTTTTGAATCAAGTATCTGTGATTTATCAAGGCCATCTAGCCTTGGCTCAGTCACTTAAACTTCCTCACCAATCTTGCCTGATTACAAATAAGTCATAATTTACAATTTTGTGATAAAAAATTCTTCTAGCCTATTTTGTAGCATGGATTCATTGCTTGTCTAATTTGTGGATGATGGAATTATTATTTGTATTTAAAAATTTTTATTGTTGAATATCTACTTGAAGAAAGCTTGAACTTCTAAGTAGTTATGCTATTTTTAAGGTCACATATATTTAAAGTATGTATATAATAATAAGAAGTAGTGATTCTCAAATTTTAGCATATATTAGAATAACCTGACTGGGGTTATTAAAACACATGTTCTTCCAACATAAGTGTGTCATTCAGTATATCCATTGTGGGGCCCCAAAAGTTCTATTTTTAAAAGGTTCTCACCCAATAAAGAGGCTGCTGGCTCAAGGACCACATTTTTCAAAACCATGTCCTAGGGAAATACTTCAGAGCAAATAGAATATGATAAAGTGGACTTTCCAAAACACACATACTAAACTGCACATGTAAATATAGAGTATTTGACTGTATATTCAGTTTTAAATGCAGTATATTTCTTAGAACATTTTATATTTATTTAATTATAGTATAGTTACAATGTACTACCACTAAATTTCTTTTCATATCAATCTTAGCTTAATATGATACATGATTTTAACTAATAAAGGAATGTTGATACTGTTATTAATCGACGCTCATAGTATATTTAGATTTTCTTAGTTTTTACTTAATGTATCTTAGCTTTCACAATACCATATTTGTTTATTTTTTTCAGCATTTTCTTATATTAATTATTTTATTATGTGTTGTTTTTAAATACTTATTTATTTTTTGAATAACAATTTTTTCCACATTCATCTTATGCTATTTTCTTTCCTTGTCTTATTTCTCCAAAAGACCCTAGTTATTTTTAGTTGAATAGTGATATTTGAACCAAGAACTTAGAATAAGGCATGTTCATTGCCACTGAAGAGTTTGTGTTTTTAGGGACCTGATCTGATATAGCAAAGTGGGTCAGAATCGATATCCATCTTTGTTTATTTCTCCACATAATAATTGGTCCAGATGCCAGTAGTTACAGAATCCTTATATGTAGTCATGAACTTTAAAGCTAAATATGTTGTAAATGGTGAAGAACTACTTCTAGTTAAGGCCTCTAGAACTACCTTAAAATAAACAGTGTGTAGGTAGGTCTTAACTTATATTGCTGTAACAAAATATCAGAGATTGAATGACTTAAAAAAAAAAAAAACACTGAAATCAGAAATTAGGACATAAGCATGCATGAATTCTGGTGAAGAGTCACCACTTAGTTTGCATACAGTTGCTTTCTTGCTGTGGCATAATATATACTCTCTTATTATAAGGCCATTATGAAGCCACCATCTAATGGCTTAATACAATTACATCCCAAGGGTTTTTATTCAAATAATGTTATTTCAGGATTAGGGTGCTAGCATGCGCATTTGAAAGATGGAACAAATGTTCCATGCATGTCATGTCCCTATGAAGGAGTGGATGTTAGGGATGTGGGATGTGGTGGAATAGAAATAGTGTTAGATCAGGACTAAACTTTTGATAAGAGTTCACAATGCAGAGTTGCAGTCTTTACTGTGGTGGCTTGGTAGTTAGGAGAAAGAGTGAAAACAAAATTGGTTGGTTAAATCATGAATTAAGAGGTGTCTTGCATTGATCTAGTTAACAATGCCAGACCAGTCTTGGCTTAATGTAGATGACAGGATTCATAGTCTCTGGAAGACTGAGATGCTAGAATGAATTTGTATAATTGGGAGAGTTAATCAGATGGGAGAGTTAATAAGACATACCTTTCACCAGAATTGCTAGAAATAACTTCATCAGAGCTTTATGATTTCTCTGTCAGATTTAACTATGGAAAATATGATCACTGACTTGTAAAGTGTAAATGTGATGGTTAATATTTGGATTTCAGTGTGAAAGGGTCAGAGGACAGTACTCAACAGCCAACAGCAAGGTAGGCGTGATCCTCATAATCAATAGGTGAGTGAAAGCAGCAGACCAATGACTATGGTGGTCCAAGGAGTGAAAATTGGTAGTAATATACTAACTTATTATTTGGTATGAAAAACAGAGAGGTTGGAGGTTGAGGGACAAATCTAATTTGAAATATAAAAACAGTCATGGACCCACAGTTGATTCCTAGACTTGAGTCAGTTAACAGTTCCATATCCTTTAAATCAAAGAAAGGCTGAACCTCTGTGAGGAAACACCCAATATTTTACTCTCAAACTTCCCTAGTCTGTGGCCTTTTACTAGGGCAACTTTGCCATAAAGAAAGGAAATGATTAGAACATTTTAGGTTTGCTGCGCATTTGCTTTGAACTGACACTAACTACATGAGATTCGAATGTCACTTTAGCCCACCAGGATGATAAAGGGCAGAGAGTTAATGCTGTTTTCGAAGCAGCCCATCATTGTGAAGTGAGTTCAATGGGCCAGCCCTTCAACCCATCTTTTGCTTCTTTATTTCTCCAACTAATAATTGTAAGAGATGCCAGCACTTGCAGAATCCTCATATACATAATGAAAGCAATTTAGAATCTCTCTCTCTCTATGTGTATGTATGTACAAAGATCTGCTGCTTAAATTTACACAAGACACATGAACCACTTTGAGTCCCATTTTACATGGGTGCTGGAGAATCAAACACTGTCCAGCATGCTTGAAAATGACATCTTTAACTGATGAGCCATCTCCCCAGCCCAACTAGTATCTTTTGGAACAAAGTTTCTGGCCTATTATTGGGTATTATAGCTACTGAAAGCTTAACAATGAATGGTCCATCAAGTTATCATGTGACCTGCCATGGACTGCAGGTTATCTCACACACTGGGTATAAATTTGGGCATGGGCAAAAACAAATATTTGGAGCAGGCCCTGAAAGAACAAGTAATTCATGAAAAACAAGTCCAAATACCCATTTATCTCACTCATGTTAGACTGCCTTCCCTATGCCAGCCTGCACGTGGACCTCCAGGAGAGTTACCTGTGATTACTTGACAAAGAAAGAAAAGACTCCGGTTACTTATGGCTCAAGATGAATGCAAGCACCACTCAAAACCAGACAGTTGTAGCATAATTGCTCTTTGTGGAATATCCCAGAATGACAGTGAGAAAGGTAAATTCTTCTAGGATTTCAAGCAATACATCCAGTTTTGAAGCAAAACATTCCAGTTTTGTTTGGAAGGATAAATGCTCAGTTATTTGACTAGATTCCAATTCATAGATTATTGCCACTAGTTTGACTGCATGGTCTGATTTTTAATGAATAGGATTGGGAATTTTCATAACAAAAAATTTTAGAAAGAGATATGGATAGATTTCTCTGAATGGATAATAAATGTGAAGATGTTTGTGATATATTGTGCTAAATAAATGACAAATTCAACAGTGTAAGGTATTGAGTGGACAGACTGAACCATTCTGTGGATATTAGCCAGCCTTTTCCTCACCCACCTTTGTCATCTCACAATGGTCTCAAGAACAGAGTGGTCATGACAGTGGGGTAGAGAGTATGCATGTTTTCAGCAACACAGACCTTCCCTTATCATGACTAAGAGGTCCACAATTATTACTTGTCAAGTGAAAGCTAAATTTTTTCCTCAGTACTGCAGTTACATGAAATGAGAATCTAATGTGGACTTTCCTTCTAATTGCCAGGAAATTAAAATTAGTTTTCTGGGATGATTTTCAAAGATAGTCTGGATTGCCAAGAAGGAAAATTGAAAGTGACATTAAGGAAATGAAGACCACATATTGAGGTAATGATGTAATAAATGCCTTGGGCTCTTACCCTGTTTTAGAAAATCAACACTAGGCACTGGAAGACTGTGAAGTGCAGCTAGATAACCTTCTGTTGTTTATTGGTCTTGTCACTGGTGGTCTGTGCATCCTCACTGGTTTGTGACCTGAGTGCCATCACGTGCAGCTAACGCGAGCTCTATGGCCAGCTGACCACTCCAGTTTGCCTATCACCAACTCAACCAACAGTCAATAAGTTACATCACGATTAGCTAAGTTAGAAGACCTGCCTATAGACCAATATCAGACCCCTGATCCCAGCCACAGAGTGGCGATAAAGTCTGAGGCTTTATTAATTTAAAATCAAATTGGGCTACGTGATTTAACACATCATAGTTTATCTGGATTATTAAAAACTTTTAGATGTGGCCCTGCTTAGTTGAAATTACAATTGTACTATTCATGTTCTAATACTTTGTTCCAATGAGAACACTGTGTTATTTGCTGAGATAAACTCTGCTAAATGTGCATACACCCGGCCCCTGCCCTGCACTCCTGAGTCCATTGTTACCCACACATTTTAAAAGGGACTAGGCCTTGAATAATGCTGTAGAGGCTTAAAACTGTGATAACATCATCCCAAGTGTGTAACCTCTGGGGAAGTGTATCGTAGTTCCAGAGCTCAGATAACTCTCCTCAGGCCACAACCTTGTCATAATGACTTTGCCCTTGCCCTACAGGTGAATTCCTCCCTCCTCCCCCATACCTAGAAGCCCGCCTTAGAAACACCTGGCTTCTGTCTCTCCGAAAGCACTGATAGGACCCAAGACATTCACTGCTTCCCTTCCTTTGCTACTGATTCTGTTTCCTAAGATCTCTGCTCACCTAGTTACAGCATACTTCTTGCTTCTCAAAATGTACATTGTAACATTCACATCTAAAGATGTGTGTTTTAGAAGCTATTGTGTTTTATGCTATCAAAAAAATGAGATAATTTCATTTCCTCAGGAGTCATGTACATTTTTGTCACTTCCTTGCCTCCCTGTGGAAACAATAGCTTCCTCTTCAAAACCTTCCCCAGCCTGCTATCATGACCTCCCACCCCAAGTCTTTGACCATGGCCACCCAAATTTTTGTTTATAAATAAATGCCAGTACCCTTTACGTATACCAGAGTTATCAGTCCATATCCTCAAAACTTATAATTGCTTGACCCAAGGAATAAGTAAACATACAACTGATATAAAATATTATAATTTATAATTTTAGCACACTTTTCTACTATCTCAATATGTTGTTAAAAACCTCAGAGATTTTATATCTATATTCTTGGCTAGAAAGAGGGAACATGGTGTCAGATCCATGAATGGCTTTGTATATTTTACTTGTTCTTCTCCTTTATATATCTTTGTAATAAAATGTGTTCTACGTAATTTAGGGCATCTTAAGCCCTACTTTCTTAGGGTCAACTACAGGTGACTCGAATATTCTAAACAATAAAATTCAAAACTATTTTCAAGGCATGACATGGTTGATTTGTAATATAATTCTTTTTAAAAAGATTTTTTTTTTTTTGCCCCAGTTACGATGTTCTGCCTAGAGCTTGAAAACTTTTCCTGAAGCCACTGACCTAATCCTCACTCTCGTGACTTTGCTTACTAAACTTGCTCACTTGGTCCCTGCATCACTTGCCCCTGGATCAGAAACTGGGTAACTAGTGAAAGCTGATATATCTGGGAGTCAAGGAAATTATTCAAATTAGCCAATCCTTATAGTTTGCTCTTATCTTGTCCCTTGGTAAACTCTTATTTTATCATCCCTGGCTTGGATTTGGATTGTAAGTAACCAAACGTCTGCCTTCTCTTCTCTCTCACAAAGTAGAGTTATGTCATTCAAAGAGTCTTTTTTAAAAAAAAATATTATATTTATTGAGGGAAGTGTAGATCAAAGGAAAGGCACCTATGTGATTAGAGATCCCATGTAGAGGGCCTGGGAAAACCTTGGAATGAAAAAGAGAGAAAAGAAAGCTCAAGAAACTCCTGCCATGTGGGGAGCTGGAGAGGATAAAGGACTCATGTGAAGAGTCAGGGCTCAGGGGCCCTCCCCTCAGCTCAACCCAGCTGGGCCTTGGCCAGGTCCAGCTGAGGGAAATCTCATCCACTGCTGGAAGTTCTTAAGTTGTCAGAGCAGAATCTTTAACTCTTTTTGTTTTGTGACAATTTCAAGTATCTCCCAGTGTGACTTCAAATTCAATAGGACCAATGGTGACTTTAAACTCCAATCTCCTCCTGTGTGCTGAGACTACAGGCTCATACTAGCATATCTCATGAGGATCAAACCCAGAGCGTCATGCATGTTAGGTTAGCACTCTACCAATCAGCTACATCCTCAGATCATAGAATCTTTAAATATTTGAAAGCGACATTGAGTGTTCCAAACCAAGTCCAAGATATATACCAACTAAAATCATGTACCCACACACAGCACCAAAGTTGTAAATATTTTCCTAAACACCACTTCAAAGTTGTAACCATTTATAGTGTACCTGACATCCACCTGTCTCCTGGTACCAACATAATGACAAAAGGAGCTTTAGAGAATAGAGCAACAGATTTAATGTAAATGTTTTAAGGAAGTGGTAGTGAAAGAATGTTGACTAAACAGCCACCAGCCATGAGATACATGAACATAGAAGTTTTGATTTATTATACATGCTGGGCAGGAGGGCTAACTCTAGTAGTCATTTAGAACCCCGAGGAAAGGTTTTTACTAAATATTCTGCCTAGGTCCTTAACCCAGGGGTCATATTTTGATCTAGACATTGGTATTCACTAAAGTTTCCTAAGTGACTCAAACATGGTGACAGGTAATTAAACCATCACTGAGCTAAAGCAAGCTGACTGGACAGCAGAGATGTAAAAGCAAAAGTGTTCTAGAATAAGCCAGGCACGGTGCGAACAGCTTTAATTCCAGCACTTGGGAAGCAGAGGTAGGAGGATCGCTTTGAGTTCAAGGCCTCCCTGAGTCTACCTAGTGAATTCCAGGTAAACCTCAAAAAAACAAAACAAAACAAAACAAAATAAAACAAAACACACACACACACACACACACACACACACGCATGCATACATGGTATTCTAGAATAAATTAAATTAAAAGCCATATAACAATAACCAGTCCAAAACAGCTGACAGTCATGGAGAGAATAATATATGCTGGCCCCCCGTGAAGCAGTAAGGACTGGTGATGATAATATCTGTTATTTTATTGTCATGTGAAATTATTTTTGGATTATTATACACCTATTCAGTTGTTATATTTCCTAATACTCTTTGCATTTAGGTAGGACTTGTATCTTTCCCTTGAAAAGCAAAGCTACTAATGTCGAATGCTATTCATATACCAATGAAGTTAAGCAGGAGACTATAATCTGTAAATATTCACTTCTTTCCTCTTTTGGGCTGATGACCTTGGCTCATGTGATGTGTGCTGAACTGCCTATTGAGACCCCCCCCCAAACTGCTGTAGCAGTTACCTTCTTATGGCTGAAACAAGACACTCAATCACAATCAGTTTATGAAAGGAAAATGTTTATTTCAGCTTGCTGTTCTGAGGTTAAGCTTCTGATTGGCTGGGAAGGCAAAAGCAGAGAAGGCAGCAAGCTCACAGCTTCATCCGTCAGCAGCAGCAGAGTGTGTGGACAGAGAGAGAGAGAGAAGCAAGAGTGACCCAGCTCTGAACACCCAGTTGACTGTCATCAGTCAACCCCCCAGAAATGCACCTCCTTCAACAAGGCTCCACCTCCGAATGGCCACAAGCTGGAGAGTAGTTGGGTAGCTTCATCATACATACTTGAGTCTATCAGGGACATTTTATAGTCAAACCATCACATTTGCCTCACATATGTGGAATTGTTCCACACACATGATATGTAGTTACACTTTATCTGATACGGCAAATAGCTTTATTATAATATATGTTATACTATATTATATAAAAAATTAATAATAAGTTCCTGTTTAAAGAATCTCACTTATGGTTTAGTAACTAAATTATAGTCAACAGGCTTGGGAGAAAAAAACAAACTTTGTTGAAACTGGGAGAGGGATGAAAGCCATCCAGGCCCAGAAAAAGTTTACTATCTGGACTGATGTGCTTGCTAAAGATATCGGACTAGCAAATCTGAGGACACAGTATGTATAATGTACCTAATGATTGAGGAAAGAGACTGAAGAAGTGAATATATAATCTTTGTTGGCTAATATTGGTTGCTTTTATTAAGAGATTGCAAGGAAGATAAGCTTTCAGATGTGAGTTGTATGATTTTCAAGTAAAGATTGCAAAAGATGCCAAAGTTATGGAGATCAGAGAACCAGGACTGGCTTAATGGTTAATGGGACACTTGCCTGCCCAGCTGGAGGGGCCTAAGAACACAGGTTCAAGTTTTCCCTGATGGTGGTTATCCATTGTTTTAGTTTCTCTTTGAGGCCAGATGCTTTACATGTTAAAAGTATTTAACTTGTTTGATTTTACAGGACTCACTATCTTAAGTTGGTCATGAAATCTGGAATTAGATAGTTATAAATCTATTGGGGTGACTAGAGAGATAAGGAATGTGGTAGTTTGAATATATGTCCCCAATATATTCAGTTTTTTTATAGGACTGCAATAGTTTCACTCCTGCCTTTAAAACTGAAGAACTTTGAGTTGCAGAAGCTCAGCAATGTCTCTCAGTAAAAGATTGGGTACAAAGACTTTCAGTTTGATGGTTTAGTAACTAAATTATTGTGGGAGAGTGGCATCTGCAGTATGTGTAATTTTTATTTTTTTTTTTTTTTTAATATTTTTGCAAGGTAGGGTCTCATTGTGGTCCAGGCTGACCTGGAATGGTTAACTATGTAAGTCTCAGGGTGGCCTCAATCTCTCTAGGACTGTAGTTTCCTCCTGCTTTTAAAACTGAAGAACTTTGAGTTGCAGAAGCTCAGCAATCTTCCTACAAAGACCTCTGCCTCTGCTCTTTTTTTTTTTTTTTTTTTTTTTTTGGTTTTGCAAGGTAGGGAGTGCTGGGATTAACTAGGCGCGATCTTCCACCACGCCCGAGGGCTTGCATCTGCTCATTTTGAGTCATTTTTGAGTAAGCATGAGAAGAAAGAGGAATGGTGGCAAGGAAACAAAACAATTAGTGAAGGTGAGAAAAAAGGTGAGCTAAAGTTCTTGCCTACAAAGCCAGAGGACTCAGGTTTGATTCCCTGGCACCCATGTAACACCAGATGCACAAGGTGGTACATGCATATGGACTTCGTTTGCAGTGGCTATAAGGCCCTACCATGCCCATTCTCTCACCATATTCTTCTTTATCTCTCTCCCTCTTAAATAAATAAATTAATTTAAAAATAAAAATACTTGTTATTAATATGCCAAACCAGTAAATTAAATATAGTTTTTTGATTCTGCCAAATCTGGTTAAATGGAGCCCATGCACAGTGGTGCATGCATGCAATCACACCACTGAAAAACAAAGAAGGAGGATGGCAAGTCTGAGGTCTGATTGGGCTGCACAGTAAGTTCTTCTCTGAAAAAGAAAAAAAAAATACTCAAGCCCCCCAAAAAAGTTCATTTTTTCTCATCAATCTGCATGCTTGAAAGTATAATTATTTTCATATATTGTAGGACAAATTGAAATTATGCTTAGCTAAGATTGTTATCTCAACAACATTGCTTATTTACCAGTGCACATGGGAGTCATAATACATTTATTTATATTTTGCATTTCTCTAGTTCTTAAATACTTTTATATTTTGGTTCACTAATATACTCTATTTAAATAGACCATAACAAGCATAATCTAAGTTTATATTGCAGAAATATTGAATGCAAAGTTTATGATGAGAATAAAACTCGACAATATTTTTATGACTCAAACACAAGAATGGCATCTAGAAAATGAATGTGAAGAAAGTATCTGCTAATTTTTGTGAGATATCTCTTTTTCTGTAATGCTTTATAATTTATAGAATACTTTTTATAATTTTATTTGCTATGCTGACAATGGGGAAACAAAATATGAACAACATAATAAACACAATGTTTCTTGCCAACATTTTGTTCAACTTCTTAGCTTCTAATCCCTGTTTCTCTGTTCTTATAGTTGAAATACATCAAAAAGAGAAAAGAAATTACACACACACACACACACACACACACACACACACACACATATGCAAATCATTTAGAAGAATTACCATGCATGGTCAGTCTTTTAAGCTATTATCATTTATTATTATATTCAGGATGATGGGATTCTGGTCCACAGGAATTTATTAACTTTACAATCATTTAATTAATAAGTACATGAATCTGGACTAGACTTGAGCTGTTCAGACCTCTACTTTAAGGATTTTCTTTATTGTATATAGTCACCTGCATATTTGAAGGATTACTACTACACTTATTTATTGACTAATTTGCACATTACCAATTTGTCCTAATGTTTCTTCTGGACGTGAATATGAAAGAGTTATAAACACCATGCAAAGAAATATTACTGCTATTTGTCAACCTTGTATATCTACTTCTCTCTTCTTTGGTTCAAGCAACAGTTGCAGTTTGAATGTATGATGTTCCTCCTAGACTCATGTGTTTCAGTGCTTCGTCCCCAGATAGTGGTGCTGTTTGGAAGGTTGTGGAACCTTTAGGAGGTTGAATTTTGATGGAGAAAGTGTGTCACTGCACTGGTCAGCCCATTTGGTGCTCTGGCACTTTCTACTTTCTCGTTACTAATAAAAGTTGTGATACCTCCTCACTGTGATGGAAACTTTTGCTTGAAACTGTAAGCTGAATTATGTTTCCTCCAATAAGATGCTACTGGTCAAGTCTTTTTTTTTTTTTTCTTAGCAACAAGAAGGTAACTTATAGATCAACTTTTAATTTCCTAACATGGTTTCAACTTACCAAGTGAGTAACTTTGGTAAATGCTCCAAGAACAGAAGGCATGTGTACATTTATTTTTTTTTTTTTATTTTTGGAGAGAGACACAGAGAGAGACAGACAGACAGAGAGGGAGAGGGAGACAGATAGAGACGGGCACGCCAGCATTCTCTCAGCTACTGTGAATGAAATCCAGATGTGTGCGCTCCCTTGTGGTCAAGTGCGGCATTGCTTCCTTGCGTCACTTTGCATCTGGCTAAATGTGGGACCTGGAGATTGGAACCAGGTTCTTAGGCTTAGCAGGCAGGCGCCTTAACCGCTAAGCCATCTCTCCAGCCCATGTGTACATTTTTTTCAAAAGCTGGTCTCTGATTTCCCGAGTTCTTTTCCTTTGCCACATCAATTGTGTTTGTAGTTGTTGAGATGCAATGCTGCAGTGTAGGAACAGTCAGTTTCTAGAGAGACTAGCTGCTTTGAAGCATCACGAGACCTCTGGAACACTTTGCAAGACCTTTGGAACAATTTATAAATGTTTTGAAAGCAAGAAATGACCCTTTGTTGGATTGAGACAGTAAAATTTGGAGGCTACTCACAATGTATCCATCTATCTTATTATTAATAGTGTATCCATCTATATATCTAAGTATTAGGTAGTGTATCTCTAATTCACTAATACTTTTGATGTTACTCTGATGCATATTTATTTCATTAAAATACAACCAAAATGCAAGTCAAAATGGTCACATCAGTTGATAATTTGATCAGTAATTCATGAATTTTCCACTTCTTAAGCATATTTTCTAACTCTTGACATTATTTGTGTATCAAATATTCACTACTTTAATTGATTTAATGAAAGGCATGATTTTTTTAAATTTATTTTACATTTTGATTCAAAAATTGATTATTTCTATATATATTGGCTGATTTTTATTTCCATCTCTAAGTTTCCGTTTAATATCTTTTGTCCTTTTATGTTGCTGCCTTGACAGCATATTTCACAGTGGAGTGACCTCTCAGTTAAATTTACTGAGGAGTTCAATTTAAAAGAGATTTTTGTTTAAATGTATTTGAATTTCCTAGAGCATATCTAGGCTGGTCTTATTCAATTACTAACATAATTTTTATATTTTCTCAGTTACTTTCATCATGGATTTTCTAATTTCGCAAGATTTTAAACTCTAAGAAATCATTTTAGGATTTTAGCTGGTCTCCTCCCGATAATCACTTTCCTTCAGCTTTTAGCTATGATATCTTATTTAATCAAGTCGAAAATACTAGCTGGAAATTTTCTAAAATTTTATCCTGTTCCCTACAGTATTTTTCTGTAGGTGAAATACTTTTTGTAGGTAAAATATTTTGTGGGTGAAATTGGGTTTTTAAAGTTCAATCAGAAATAAAATTTTCTGATGCTGTCTCTATCAGTTTGTACTAATTTCCATCTTTAGAGATTCTTGCCACAATCTCAAATTTCATGTGTTCAATGATATATCTGGTCCTATAATACTGTTTTTTGATTTTTCTTTTTTTAAATTTTTATTTATTTATTTGCAATGAAAGAGAGAGAGAGAAGAGAAGCAGACGCACAGAGAGAGAATGGGCATGCCAGGACCTCTAGCCACTGCAAATGAACTCCAGATGCATGTGCCCCTTGTGCATCTGGTTTATGTGGGTCCTGGAGATTCGAACTGGGATCCTTTGGCTTTGCAGGCAAATGCTTTAACCACTAAGCCATTTCTCCAGCCCTATAATACTGTTTTTGAGGGCAGGAGTTGTCCTCTCCCCTGTCCTCCATGCCTTAGTCATTTCCATTTTGATAGATTTCTTTTATTCTAACAGATTGCTTTTCCTGTGTAGTGCATGCATTTTCATACTGTGCACCTGTATGTGTCAGTGATTGTGTATGTGTGTGTGTTCAAGTGAGTGGTGACCAGATGCCACTCTTAGGTGTCTTTCTCCACCACTCTCCATATTATTATTGAGACAGGTCTCCTTCTCTCTCTCTCTCTCTCTCTCTCTCTCTCTCACTCTCTCTGTCACTGTGAACCTGGAACTCACTGATCAGTCTAGAACAGACAGCCAGCTTGGCCCAGAGACCTTACTGTCTCTACCTCACAAGGGTTCGAATTCCAGACACACACCACTATGCCTGTCATTTATGTGGGTAATAGAGATATAACATAAATTCTCATCTTTACACAGCAAGGTTTTTTTGGGGGGTGCAAATTGTGATGTTTAATTTCTTGTGGTCAACTTGATAAGATTCAGAATCACCATGGAAATAAATCTCTGATAATATTTGGGAGGGATTTTCTAGATAGAGTGGCAAGATCTATTTTAACCAAGGGTGACATCTTGGCCTGGTATAAAAGGAGAAAGCTAGCTGATAATTCAATATTCATCTCTCTTTGCTTATTGCTTATTGATGTGATGATTTCTACATTTCTATTCCTGCCATGCTTTACCCCCTGTGATGGACTTCCCAATAAAACTGAAAGTTGAAATACACCCTTTCCTTCATTATGCTGCTTCGAGTCAGAGTGTTGTTCTATCAATGATCCAGTAACTCATATAACAACCAAGCTATGTCCTCAGCCCATAAACAGATTTTTAGGTTAGTCTCATCTGGTTACAAAGCTTTCTAATTCTACTTCTTTTGTCTTTGTCCTTATGTTACTACTGTATTCATATTTGTCTTTTTTCCCTGATAGATGAAGAAACTATGATTCTTTTAATTAATCAATACATCATCAAGGGACTACCTTATGCTTCCAATATTTGTTGGGTGAAAGCTTAATTAAAACATATAATGACCTTCAAAAATATCTTTTGATTTGAATTTGATTTGTCTCCATTTTCCTCCTGTCTTGGTAAGTTAGTCATTGTGAATTTCTTTCCAGACATATGGAAATCACAGTTAGAAACAAAATATTACAAGTAGAGGAGCAGAGTGCCCATTAATCAAAGTCTCATCAGAAACACACACATGCATAGATTTATATGCCATGAAGTAGCTTTCTGTAACTAACTTTCTGCATAAATATTAAGAGATTATTGATTTTTGTTACAATTTCTCTGGTGTGTTAGATATATTTTTAAGCAGGAAATAAAACCTATGTGGTTAAAGGATGATATGTAAGAGACTTTTGTGTCTAAAGGCATTGCATCCGGTGTTTCAGGGGCAATTGTCATAAAAAGCTTTAAAGAAATTAGGAAATGTCAGCAAATATATAACATGAAAGTATGAGTTGTAAAGGTTCATATCTCTATACAAGCTATATCTACAAAAGCAGCATTTCATTATTCCTCTCAGATAAAAGGAATGACTTAGCCATTTTAGAAAGAGTGCTTTCATGTTCAAAGTGCAACACCTAATTTGATGATGGATAGTTTGCAATGTTCAAGACACATCTTTCTTCCAAGGATGCACAGTCTACAGGGACCTCTTAGAGAAAGGGTACAGTAGGTAATAAAGAGAATTATGACTCCAATATAAAATAATATTTTCCTAGCATGAAAAGGAATCTCAGTGAAAAACATTTTGGATTAAAGCATGACCTACCTTAAAAGAAGTGAATTTAGAATGGCAGGAAGTGGTGACTTGATTTTTGATGGGCTGTACTGTACAACATAGTATCTAAAAATTTTAACCAGTGAGATGAACCTCACCATCTCTCACAAATATAAGCTACTACCCTTGCACATATTAATAATAATATTCCCATTTATACCCAGAAAATTAAGTTTTAATAGCTAATCATATCTGAGAATGCTGCTCTTTGCCTAATATAATATGATCTATAATCAATTAAATATGTTATTAGTGACTTTAAACTTGAGACAGCTGAAAGCAATGGAGATAATACTAGAAATAAAGCATTTATGTCTAACTTCCAATTTTCATAATTATTTAAAAAATTACTCAAAATCATTAAATTTACTTTGATCCTACTGTTAGTAAATCATTATTTAATCACTTAAACTATTAACATATTTTTCTCTTTTATAAAGTTACACCAAAATTCTAACTTACATTTTCAAGGAGGTAAAAGTTATTAAAGTTTTGATATATTGTAACATATTATAAAATTATTGCTATTAGTCAATAACATGAAGAATTGATTGGACTAAAAAGATTTGTCTTTGAGCCAGGTATGGTGGTGCATGCCTTTAATCCCAGCACTTGGGAGGCAGAGGTAGAATATTTGCCACTTTGAGACTACGGAGGGAATTCTAGATCAGCCTGGGCTACAGTGAGACCCTACCTTGAAAAACACACACACACACACACACACAGCAAAACAAACAAACAAACAAAAGATTTGTCTTGAGTTGGATAAATTACAACCCCCCCACACACACACATTATCTATGTCAATTACTTGTTGGAACTAAAATCAACAAGTGATAAAGCTTACTAATACTGCTGAAAACGTGTAAATATATCTCATCATTCTGGAATCTCTGACAAACTGAAGTGCTGGTGTTTGATTCCTAGGCTTGCCTGGACCCATGAGGTGATGAATTTAAGAGGCTGTTCTCTATACAGTGCTTTCATTTCCTGAATAGAAAAATGATAAATCAACTACCATCTTGTTATCATTATTAATTCATTTGATGAAAGCAATATAAATAAAATTCTTCACCCCTTCCGCAAATAAGAATGCAATGTCAGATTAAAGGAGAAGCTGGACAAATTGGAGTAGTTAGTTTGGAAAGAAGAAGAGGACAAATGAGTCCATTAAACTTTCAGAGAATAGTTAACTCTAAGTGTCATTTGTGGCATGGGCAGATTGAGTGTTCCTTCTCACAGAAAGAGTGAGTATTAGAGAAAAAATGTTTCTTACCATTACAGTGATGAAGGAATCCTTTCTCACATAGGAAGCAAAGTACACAAGGCATGAATTGATTTTAGTAGCTTATAACCCAGTTTCTAAGTGTGATTGGCAGAACAATTTAGATTCTACATAGATAGGATCCCAGAAATCCAAAATAGATGTAGGAGTTTGATTATATTGATCTTTTGGTAAATTGAGAAATGTTCTTTACATCATTTCCTCTAAAAATCTTTGTTTTAATTCAAAATAATATTACACGGAATAGCAATTTTTATGGAAAAATACACCAACATTTTGTTTTATTTTGATTTAATATGTAATTGATATATACTTTCAACTTATTATAGGTATTTAAATATCATTTAATGATTTGGAATAATTGACAGGTTAGTAGAAAGAATGCTGAAATGGAATTCAGGAAAATATTTTGTATTATAAAAGTTAATTTGTTTTACCTGAGTTATGTAACCATGTCTCTGGATATCTGGCTTAGTAGGAGTTGAATGTTCTCTGTGTTTACCTCCTTCAGCCTTGTTTTGGTGTTAGGTTCACCAAAAAGCTGCCCTGGTGAGGTGCAATAGACTGATCCTCCCTTCAGGTTCAGAGTCCATCTGAAAAAGAAAGGCAAATTCTCCAATCAAGAGAGAAGTCAGCACCAGATATATGGGATGGCCATTTTTTTTTTTTTATTAATCTTACAATCTGGTCAATTGGCTTTTCCTTATCCTGCAGAGCAAGATTTTTATCCTAATCTTTGCTCTTCTTTCTTTCTTTCTTTCTTTCTTTCTTTCTTTCTTTCTTTCTTTCTTTCTTTCTTTCTTTCTGTCTTTCTATCTTCTTTCTTTACTATAAACTATCTATCTATCTATCTATCTATCTATCTATCTATCTATCTATCTATCATGTATCTATCTATCTATGTGTCTATCATCTGTCTTTGTGGCTATCATCTATCTATCATCTGTCTGTCTATATATGCTAGACAGGTCAGTAGTATGAGCCACCTAGTTTGGGTAGATTGAGAACACAGCTTCACTTCACTTACTTCTGTTGTTTTCAGAAATTTATTTATTTATTTGAGAGAGAGAGAGAGAGAGAGAGAGATGAAGAGAGAAAAGGAGAGAATGTGTGTGCCAGGGCCTCCAGCTTCTGGATGTGAACTCCAGACACTTGCACCACCTTGTGAATCTGCCTTACATGGGTCCTGGTGAGTTGAACCTGGGTCCTTTGGCTATGCCAGCAAACACCTTAACTATAAGTCATCTCTCTAGCCCTATATCTTGTTTTAAGATGTAGATTTATAGATGTAAATGTATATAAGTTGTCAAAGAGACAACTTATTGACATAAGACCTCTTGTAAGTAAACTTACTAGAAGTAGTAAATATTTTTGTGAAGAATCAGGCAGTAAATATTTCAAGTTTTGTTTCATAGTTGTCTTTATTAGTATGCAACCCACCATTGTAGTACAAGAACAACCAATAGGAGAATAAATGGGCATTGGCACACTGCAAAGGCATGTAATAAAAGTCAGAGGAGAGGCATATTTGGACCTGGGTTTCAGTTTGCCAGATTCCTGTTCTGGAGAGTCTCTTAAGGAAGTGTTTTATTTTGGCTCACTGTAAATTTTAAAACAGGTGAGGATTATGGGAAACAGATGAAGGGAGGAGATATGTTTGCCTTTTTTATGTGACACAAGTTGTACACATATACATTTGTGTGCAGGCATGTGACCCTAAGAGGTCCCATGACAATAAGTAATTTATCAAACAACGTTCTTCAACAAATTCTTATGTACTTAACAAACGAATTCAGAGGCTGGAGAGATGGCTTAGTGGTTGAGGCATTTGCCTGCAAAGCCAAAGGACCAGGTTCAATTCCCCAGAACCCACGTAAGCCAGATGCACAAGATGGCACATGCGTCTGGAGTTCATTTGCAACAGCTGGAGGCCCTGGCATGCCTATTCTCATTCTCAATCTCTCTCTTTTTTCTTTCTCTTCCTCTCTTTCTGTCTCAATTAAAATTAAGATATAAAAAAAATAAATTCAGAAATTATATGAACTAAAGTTTCTTCCTAAACCTAACAATCTTGACCTAATACAAGATCAATAAACCAACTCTGGGTCTTCCTACAGGATACCATTTTGCCCATTGACTTAGAAAAGCAGTGATGGGAACAAGGTGGAGAAAAATAATGGATTAACAGTAGATAACATGTGGCTGTTGAATCTAAAAGGTAATAAGATATTTTATTAAGTAAAGAAACATTTTGAAAGTGAAGGTTATAAAATTCGTTATAAAAACATTTTATAATGGAAATGGTAGGAGACATCTTATGATTGCTGATACAATTATTAGACCAGAGAACATTGATTAACATTATCATATCATTTATGATTTTATTCATTGTTAAAAATATTTCACAAAGAAAATCTGTTCCTGTGGCCTATTGCACTTTTAGGGCTTCTTAAAGGGAAATGGGCCTTTGTTGAGGCTGTATAGTGTCAAGCTTCTCCCTCCACCTGTTTTATCCCATTACTCCCTGTCACAGGAAATGACCTTAAGAAAAATAGCAATCTACTATATGTTGATTGTCATCTCAAAACATGCTCAGTAGTGTATCCAACCTTCAAGAGTAGTGTCCGAGAAAAGCAAACTAAGATGAGATGTGTAAGCTGCTGGGATCTAGCATAGAGTGCCTAATTAATGGTGGTTTGTAAAGACCAGGAAGCACTTAAGCACTTGCCACTGGAGAGCTGTGATGGTGTACTATATATATTCCCTGATACTGTATCACAAATTAGAGTATTATTGTAGAAACAGTAACTATAACAAGTGTGAAATCCATACAAAGCTATTTACCCCTAAGTGTCACTCTACAATGAATAAATAATGACACAGGGCAACAATTTGGATATTCAGAGCATAATGTGAAAGATCTTCCTTGCTATAGACTGAGGTCCCCAATTTCTTGTGGGCTGTCAGGGTAGGGCTGCTTGTAGTGCTCAGAAAGAGCTTGCATCCCTTGATTTTTTTGTCCCTGTATTCACAATCTCTCAAAAGCACTAATGAATGTTTCCCAGGCTCAGATTCTTAACTCTTGTTCTGCAATCAACTGGAAAAATCTCTCAGTTCTTAAAGTGTTCATGTAATTAGTCAGGCTTTGTTGGATAATATCTGTATTTCAAGATTAGCTGTACCATATCATCTATCCTAATCACAGAAGTAAAATTCATCAAAGTCAGCTCCACAGATTATATACGATACAGACTCTAGAAGGGAGGAAACCTGGGAGCATCTTGAATTCTGCCTACCACATACAGAAATGAGCAAACTGGACTAAAAAAAAAAAAAAAAAAAACAGTAATTATGGTCAATTCAATTTTATGCAACAAAGGTCTGTTTTAAGGGCACTTTAAGTAAATAAAATTATTTTTTTTTTCTGGATGACACATGAAGTTTTCACTTGGTACTTCATTTACATTTTTTTAAAGTTTAAGTTCTTAGGATGAGTCCCTCTTGAATTTTGAAAAAAAAAAACAAACCTTTCAACATTTAAATGACATGGCATCTAAATCATTTGGTTCAATATGCATGTGGGCCAATTGTGGCTTTTGGAAGGTAGTTTTAGGGCATATGTTTTGTTCTTAAATTCTGTGATGGTACAACTCTACATACAATTTTTTGATCCTTTATGAGCTTATGCTACAAGGGCATACAATGTAACCAGAAATATGAAATGTAAAAAGCCAATTCTGAGACTAAGGAGATGGCTCCAAACTTCAAGGTACCTGCTTGTAGACCCTGCCATCCAAAGTTCAGTACCATAGCACCCAGATAAAGCCAGATGCAAAATGGTGTATGTGATTCCAACATGCCTCTACATGTTCACCATAGCATGAATGCCACTCATATAGATAAATATTTTTAAAAGATAATTTTGTACTCATCAGCACACTATAACACCTAATTCTTTAAGCTATGGAGCTTGACTTGCTAAGTTTAAGCTCTGGTTCTGTCACTTATTAGGTATGTGGCCTTGGATCAATTCCATAACCTTTCTAAGGATTCTTAAGCAATAAAATAAGAACAATATTTTAGCATCTGAAAGATAATACAGAGACTATGATTAAAAAAATAACATATCAGGCTGGGGAGATGGCTTAGCAGTTAAGGCACTTGCCTGTGCAGCCTAAGGACCTTCAGATCCTACATAAGCCAGATTCACAAGGTGACGAATGCTCATGGTCACACACGTGCATAACATGGCACACCTGTCTGGGGATCAATTACAGTGGCTGGAGACCCTGGTGTACCAATTCTTTCTCCCCCTCTCTTTCTCTCTTGCTCTTATCCTCTCATAGGAAAGGCCAGTCTGTTGGGCTTGCCTCAAAAAATATATATAAATAAATTACATCATATCTATTTTGTGATCACCAGACAATAATATCGGCCATACCTACTACAACTGTAGTTATGTCACTACTTAACTTGATCTGTAATAGGGAGCATTATAATTAAAAGTAGCCTACTATAAATAACAACAATGCTTACATCCTTTCACCCCTTTGACAAAATATAAAACAATGAAAGATTATCCAATAGTTGGTAACATCATTTATATTAGCTATCCTTTTATAATTAAAGTACTTAATTGTATTAAATATAGCATTTGTACATTCTTTGTATTTATTAACAATGTCACTGATAAGTTTTATAGATTTACTTCTATGACCAAAACATCTTCTTCTTCTTCTTTTTTTTTTTTCACTTCTTAAAATAAGTTAAATCTTCCTCACTGGCATTTGTGACCTGAAAGAAAATCCACTCAAGTTAAACAGAACGCTTTTAGCATTTCATATTTTATGATATTTTTTCATTGGTGATATATATTATATTGAGAGTTGAAAGGCTTCTTTTGTTACCATCCTTTTTTTTTTTTTTAAAAAAATCAAATGGCATATTCTTTTTTAAAAGTGTCTGGAAATAGTGACTGAATTCATGGACTATTTTATTTTGTTTATCTGTTATAGCTGCTTGGTAAAGAAAAATATAGTATACTTTGCAGTTTACTCATAGCATATATTTTGAAAATACCTCAGTAATATGCAGTCAAACATGGCAGATGAGAAAGCCTATGTTTTTTCTGTTCATCCCTGTGCTTTGCTTTTGAAAGGTTTCATGAACCTGGAGAGGCAGGTTGCATTTGTCTAGTTATAACACAGTGATGTTTCCTTTTTCTGTCAGGAACTGCTGATATGACACCTCAAGGGAGCAAATGGTGAAATGAGAACTAGATAAACCAAGCAATTTTCTGTACAAAATTACATGCCATATGCTCAGCTTTTAGGTCGCAAAGCATATTTTATTTTTTAAATCTGTGTGAAAAGAACACAAAAGTCTTAAATTTATGTAAATGAATTATTATACAACTGAGTAATAATAAGTATACTTAAATTTATGAAATTTCCTTCTTTTTATAAGAAACATTGAGGGAACAAATTGAATTAGAAAACAAGCAAGTCACCCCTATTAATATGTACTTAGACTACATGGCTGGAGGTGGCTCTGGTGGTCTGTGGTTGCTCTGTCCTGAGACTAATGTGCAGCCTGAAGGAAAAAGAAGTGGTGGAAAGCCCAGGGTCATTTGGTTTCAAGGCTTGACAGAATAGAAATAAGACATCTCAGTTGAGAGGTAAGTGTAAAGATGTATGGAGACACACAACAGAATAAACTCTCTGACAAGAGAAATGAAGGCAGTTTAGAAGTTCTTAGAGATTTGTAGGGAGGAAGTTACCTTCATGACTATATATGTATAAAGGGTCTCACATAAGTGGAGAACCAACCATGAAAAAAAAAAAAAAAAGCACATCACGTCTGGGGACATCATATGCTTGAAAAGGGAAGCTACTGCTGGTTATTTATTTTGGACATGTCAAAATGCCTTCTAAATAATTATAGTTATGCCTGTGAACTAGTGCTGCTTTCTGCTTTGCTCAGAGAAGCTTCTTTTTGCAATAGGTAGCTGTTTCTGTGGATTCATAACTGGTCAAGGTGATAAGCATAAGTGACTGCTGAGTGCTTAGACCTAAAGGCACCATCTGCATTACCCCTCCAAGGCTCAAGGAGAATTGTGGACAAAGGGTTAAAGGATGTAAGAGCCAGAACAGTGAGTGCATCAAGAGTTGACAAATACTATCTTTCTGGGCATGACTTTTGGACTCTTGAATGCACAGAACAATACTTGCATAAGATAGAGCTCAATCAACATTCCACCATAGACTGGGGAGGGGCTCACAAGGTCCTACGCCTCTCGGAGGAGCTGCTGGCAGTTAGTGGTTGCTAGAGGAGGGAAAGCCACTTTATTGACTGGTATAGCCACTGGTAAGTAGCCCAATTCCCCGTAAATAACCTCTCTTCATGTTTCTTTTAGAAACCCTAATTAAATTCAACAACAACAACAAAATGACATGCTCTAAATAGAAGGGGGAATCGTTTGGAAGAGGAAGGGAATTAGGCAGAGTGGGTGGGGTCAAGGGAATACTGGGATTGGTTGAAATTCTTTATTCTATATACTCTCACTAAAATCTAAAATCAAATGAGCACCTTTCATAGATAAACACATGGAGGAACTAATATGAGTGACCAAGTTACCCCTCAGGAAGAGAAGATTAAATGGTTAACCATTTCTATTGGTGGCCTCATATTTTTGATGCCAATTCATAGATCTTAACATTAAGGGAACAAATAAGTAACGGATTTTATTTAATAACATTCTGAAATGTTAGAAAGTTATAGAAGAAGATATATTATTTCTTAATACATTAAAAAGTGGTTGTTCTTTCAGTTGAACACTACAGAAATGTTGGACACAATTTCTAGAATGAAGAATGCTGTGTGAATGATGTATAATAAGAGTAACAAAAGGGATTCTCATGCTTCATTTTATATCTTCTAGGATATATAACAGGGTAAAATAATTTTAGCATTGCCGTTTACTTATCTGGATAGGTACATGATACTATTTTAAGATATAATCAATACAATATTATTTCTGAGGTATTTCGGCTTTGATTTTTACCTACTTCTTTGAAACCTTATGTGCATTTTTCACCTATTACCACTTCTCAGTTTGGATGAGCACATTTTAAATGGTTGGGATTTCAGGTGTCCTCAATACTGTAAAGCTTATCTTTAGGGAAAAACAAACCTCTCACCTATCATTTCATATGTGGGGTCTTGTGCAAATTGGTAAATAGATTTTGTCACTGCTATTGTTAGCCAGTCACTGACTGACACAAGTAAGACTAACTGTCCTGTGCTTCCCTGCTCCATGCAGCTAATCAAACACACTAGATGAACTGGAGAAATGCTCTACTCTGTCATCTCATGCTTCCATCAACAGAGTAAAAGCATCTTTAATATAAATTATTTAACTCAAGATGTGTAAAAACATGAAAACTGCATTTTTGCAAATGATATAAACATAGAGGGAGATTTTTTATTTATAAACAATTACATACAACATGATCTATCATGAAGATTTCATTAGTGATATATTTTATATGCACATACTAAGGTGCATTTCAGTATGACCCCAAAATAACATTTCCATCAGTTTTTATCAACTCACTGTCTAAGATAGCATTCAATTTGGTGTTATTGAAAGTGCTGTCTTAAAAGATACTCCACAACTTGGAGTCAAAAAGATCACAAATGAAAAGATTAGTGTTGTTGGCCATGGAGACTAACTTACTAAAATGTGTAGGAAGCCAATTTTCGAATGTGAGCTTTTCTATGTGTCATGGCTACTAGGCGTTCTTCCCTCTTTCAGAGATAAATACTCCACTAAGAGCTCTTTTGTCCCCTCTCTCTGTTTGCTAGGCTATCAGAGATCACTGCATGGACAGCTGGGCTTTTCCTCTTATGTAGACTCTGGGCTCCTTTGTGGCACTAACTGGATTCTGCACCTTTAAACCAACTTAGAGCATGGACATAAAACTTTGCAGAACATGGGGATGCATCTGATTTATATACACTGGATGAAAAGCAACATGGGGAATTAAGCTCTAATTAAGTACATAAAAGTAAATAACTGCCTGCATTTGACTACTCTGATTTCCATTTCAGACTTTGGTTTATTCTATTTGTATTTCATAAATTTTACCCAGCTTTTGAAAACTGTTTTAATGAGATTTTTAAGTTTCCATGTCTGTGTGTACCATACAAATATTTGTGTTTGGGGTTGTGTCTTGCATTATTTTGAATATGTCTCCATATGGATTGGGTTTTTATATTGGAAAGATAGGAACATTGTAAATGTTTATTTATTTATTTTTTTTCAAGGTAGGGCTTCACTCTAGCCAAGGCTGACCTGGAATTCACTATGGAGTCTCAGGGTGGCCTTGAGCTCACAGCAATCCTCCTAATTCTGCCTCCTGAGTGCTGGCATTAAAGGTGTGTGCCATCACACCTGGCTGGAAATGTTTTTTAAGGAAATGACAGTTTGTTGCTAACCTTGCTCAGTACACATTAATTTCCCACGGACTTATGTGAGTAGACCAGAATGTGATAAATTTATCCTCATCAAAACAAAATTTTGAAAACTTATCAGTTTATTGATTAGAACTTTCCCTAAGTACTTTACTCTTTAACATTCTAAGACTGCTGGGAATGTAATATGCTGGAAAACATTGAGGTTTAAATATCAGACTCCCACATCTTATTTTGTCTCAGTTTTCTCCCTCTAACTGGAGGCCTTTATACATAATTAAATACTCAGTTTTGATATATTTAAAGGTGAAACAAACTCATTGTCATTTACTTTCTAATTATTCCCATTAATAAGCTCTATTAAATTAAATAATCTCAAGTTATTCCATATTGATATTTGTTTTTTTCCTAATTTCAATACAGATGTTAGTATATACAAAAATTCTTAGTATTCCTCCAATCATCCTCTGTTATCTATAGTCTCAAAGTTCTCTTTTGTTTCTCCTACATTTGTTTTTTTCCTCAGGCATAATTTGTGATCAGTAAAGCTTGAAGTATTAGTACATAGATCTTTTTTCATTGTTCTTCCATATAATACTGTGTTAGTGCATGATGAAGAAGTTCGTGCTTTATCAAGATTACATGTTTAAAAAAAAAACCTGATCAGTGAAGGCTTCACAAGGAAAAAATATATAATTGTGACAAATTTTCACAATATCCATCACTCTCCCGTCACATGCCTTCTCTAAATGAGAAGCACAATAGACTTCTCAAAGCAGAATGTAGGAAAGTACTTTAAATGTAAGAGATAGGAGCAGTCTTGTTCTCAAATCCCCCATCGACTCTGAACAGTGTGCTTGAAGATCCGGCTCCTTCCTATCACTCTCAGATCCATCATGCACAAGCTGCTAAATGTTACCTTGAAAGTGTTTCAGTGCTGAGACTGAAACCAACTAGGACAAAACCAAGAAACAATTACAAGTAAAGACTTGTACTGGATGGTAGTATTAATTAGTTATCATTATATAGTATCTGAAAACTGAATGGCTATGAGCAACAGTGATTACTATCTCTTCTATTTTCAGTGTATGTGGAACTAACAAGGAGTTTGACTGAGTTATTTTAAGGATGGGGTCCTTTAGGGCTTGCTGCTGAAGTCAAATGTGAGTTGTGGTTGGAATCACTGCAAGTCTTGCCTGAGGCAGGAGGGTCTGCTTCCAGTGGAATCACTGTGCCTGGCAAGTTGATGCAGGCTATTTCAGCTTCCCCTAGGTAGTCTTCCCTGTAAGGTGGCTTAAACATTGCATAGCATAGTGGAGGCTTAACCCTAAGTATGATCAAGAGGTCACTGTAGAAATTGTTACAAAAAGCAAGAAGACAAATTAAATATATATATATCAAAACATGCTTTATCTGAACGATTCCTGCTAATCAAGTTTGGATCTTCTTATGTCATTGTCAACATACAAAATCCTAACTAATGTATTTCAACCCTAATGATTTCTTTGTTTGACCATTTTAAGAGCTATCAATCACAAGATTAAATTAAAAACCAAATTGTTACATAGATGGATATCATCAAAATTCATCCTTTCATCACTGGATGACCTTGATGATTGTAAGATTATTTTCTCTCTCTTTTTTTTAAGTATTGTGATTTCAATTAGTTCTGTTATTGTCATGTAATCTGTTAGTATAAGACCTATCCTCCCTTGATTAAGGACCTTCCTATTATTGTAAGGGAAAAGAAATAGTTCTTAGTGCCTTTTTAGCATTTATTTTTACTGAAAAGATTTATAAATGCCCTTTCTTTACTCATAAGTAAGAATATTATGGAATTTATCACAAAGCAGATGTAAGACCAAAAAAAGAAACTGAAGGAAGATTTACTTAATCCTTAAATTAACTGTTTTAAAAATTTAAAACATGGGGAACTCATATTGAGATTTGCAAAAGTTATGAACTATTTTGATACTTTCTCTGTGCTCACCAGGCATTGAGATTTAAGCCAATGGGACATGTGGAGGGAAGGCCATTAATTAAAGTCCAGAAATCTGATTCCGACTGTCCAGAGGCAGAAGACCCACATCAAGTGCTGGGGCAAGAACTCCTTCCAGACACAACAAGAATATCCAGACAGAGGTCTTCAGGGACCCAAGCCCACACAAGAAGACTGTGAGGATCCCAGGGTAGATGAACGAAAAGTGTCCCATTCCCTGTGTAGGTCACCCAGGTAGTAGAGATTAGTTGGCAGCAGATGAATTCATCCTTTAGACCAAAAACAAAGAATAATTTATGAGAACTCTGCTAGCAGGTAGTGTGTTTTTTGAAAAACAAGAGTGCTATCTGCAGCATTGAACACTATGCTATGGGACTCTCTCTTTTGCAATAGCACTCTTTCAGCTTTAGGATGAGTTTTTCTCATGCAGTTTCCTATGCATGCAATTCACAGTCAGGCGATCTTCGGTTCATGCAAATACTGGCAATCCAGGCTCCCTGCTGCAGCTCTGTGGTGTTAGGTCACAGGCCAACAATGCAGGGTTTCTGGGAGATGTCTGTCATTGCTACCAAATCCATTTTCAGTTCACATTAATGGCTTTCTTCTACAAGACAAAGGGCTCTTTTAAAAGTACTAATTTTAAGAATCTGATATAATATTCAATGATATTCAAAATTCTTCTGCAGACCACTGCATCCTTATTTCATAGTATGTCATTATAACAATTGAAAGTTTCAAAATATTAAGATGCTGTCCCACTCTGGTTTTTTTTATTATTATTATTAAATCCTCTGGAACCTCTGGTTCTGTAAATCCCTCCTGTATGCATTTGATTTGTTTGCCTTTTTGACTGCAATTAAGATTTTGGCACTTACAAAAGGGCTAAGAAATTGCAGAGAACTCAAAGGCACATAGAAAAGAAAGTAGCCATTCTTTTGTAAATTGGAATGTAAGGGAGCTAAAGATGCCCAAAGCCCTTCTTGGAGAAAGTCAACAGGGCCATGTCAGAGAGGTTCAGCCAGCTCTAACTGAAGATGTGCATAAAACAAAGATTAGCTGGAAGCCATTTTATGACTCTCCTTAGCAACCAATGAGTACACTGGTAATAAGTAAACATAGGAATATGTTTCTGAGAAATATGGAATAGAGGAGACCTTTGTAGAATTTAGCATTGTAAGTAACACAGGATAAAGGTCATGATTTAGAAATATCTTATAAAAAGCAATTTTATTAGTAATTATATTTGTGATAGTAGAATTGCCTAGATGATTGGTGCTGTCTTTATTGTCATTTCTTATAGTAAAATATTTCCTGTGTCATATGTCCACTTTGAGATTCAAGATATTCCTTGTGTCCTTGTAACTCTTACCAGCTTTCATGCTCAGAGTTCATTGTCCATCCCACAAACACAAAGAATGACAAATGGAGTCATCAGAAGCACAAGAAAGTAAATTTTATTGAGAAGTAAGTAATAGCTCCCTGCAATACAATGTCACCCAAAAGTGGGTTTCCAAGATGGGGAACTTTATTTATGGTGTTTATATGTTGCTTAACATGGAAAAAGTTTGTTTAGTTCAAAGGGGAGCTCACCAGTGTGGATAGGGGCCTCGGTTCTTTTTCCTCCCTTTATCTCTTTTAAGCATCACACTACATGGGAAAAAAAAATAGTGGGAGAAATGGATCAACCCTGTTGCCTGAAATAATTTGTATTCCTAAATTTTTCATAACCCGGGACCAGTATTTGGTGCCACCAGGGCTTTCTTAGTAAAGATGTTCAGTTGTGGTCTCTGGGCCTGCTTATTGACTGTCAGACTTTCCTATAGAATGTTCCCATGAGATACTACTACTTCTCGTAGAATATCTATAAGTTATGTTCATTTGTTTGGGCCTGTGACCCTGGCTAACCGCGTACAAAATGGAGAGTGCCTTGCTCCTAATTCCCATCCCAATGGACATAGCTCAACTTGTTTACCCAGGGTCATCCAAGTTAGACAGTAAAGGAAGTCACAGGAGTCTCCATGCCTAAAAGGTTAGGGTTAGGTGCTAAGGCATAGTTGGCACTGAATGGGATAATGGAAATTTACCAAAATTCTCTTAAGAGGAAATTTCCACAGACAATTTGGATCTAATGTGAAATGCTTTTGAGGAGAATTAATTCAGCAGCTTGGCACTCTAACTCCCAAAAATAAATTATATATATATATATAGTATTTCAGTTTAAAGTGATTTCAAATTTCAGTTTTGTGTGTGTGCATGGGGGGTGCTGGTGCATGTCTATAAATGGAAATATGGAAGCCAAAGAACAACCTTAGAGGAGCCAAGAACCAAAATGATGCCTTGAATTTGTCAAGCAGGCTAAGCCTGGGAAGCCCCAGAGATCTGCTTATCTCTTCTTCCCCTGTGCTGGGATTATAAGTGCTCATGTGTTGCCATACCAAGTTATTTATTTATTTATTAGCATGAGTTCTGGGGATCAAACTCATTTAGTCATGTGCTCTAGTCAGTTCCACGTTTCTGGGATGAACATCCAAACCAGGCACAGTTTAGGGGAAGAAGGAATTTATTTCAAGCTTACAGATCTGGGAGTAAGTTCCTTCGGTGGCAGAAGAAGCTGCTTCCATACATCCAAGCTGAGAGGAAATCATCACCAGCCAGTAAACACCAAAAGCAACAAGCACAACAACAACAGCAAACAGCACTGTCCCAGGCAGAGCTCAGATCTCTCTGCATATCTTTAGGCTGGAAGTTAGATCAACCTCAAGCACACCTCATGGTTGGACCCCAGAATCCACACCCAGTGACACCTCCTCCATCCAGGCTGCTGGAGACAAGCTTTAATAAAACACCTGAATTTATGGAGAACATACATTCAAACTACCACATCAAGTTTGCAAGAACTTTTGTACCTGATCTGTCTCCCCAGCCAGAGTTGTAGCTTTCTTATAGGCTGTCTCATCTAATCCAACCTTAGATAATTCCCACTCCTAGATTTTATATTCTCTCTCTCTCTCTCTCTTTTGAAGTAAGCCTAATAGACTGCCTTTTTATGGGAGAGTAAGAGAGAGTGAGAGATAGAGAGAGAATGAGAGATAATTGGCACACCAGGACCTCCAGCTGCTGCAATTGAACTCCAGATGCAGGTGCCTCTTGTGCGCATGTATGACCTTGCATGCTTGTGTAACTGTGCAGCTGGCTTACATGGGACCTGCAGAGTCAACATGAGTCCTTAGAATTCACAGGCAAGAGCCTTAACTACTAAGCTATCTCTCCAACCCTTATATTCTCTTTAAAAGCTGTTTTTGCCGCGAAAGCATTGACTCATCACTTGGGTCCACAATGTAACCAACAGCAGGTTGAAGGCCTAGCATCGCTGCCTTCATTTTGTGGGGTTCTCTTTCCCTTTGGGGAAGATGGCCATTTCACACTGCACATGTGTGTGAATCCTTCAAGGAATGTCTTTCTAACTTGTCTCATTCTCATTCAAGGCTGAGATGCCCACAGAGATAAGGCATTGTCTCCAACCTGTAGATGCCTTGGAATCCTTGGAAGAGAAATCTTAGCAGAATAGACAACTCTCCAGATGACTACAACTATCTGTGGGGGAGAATTCTGGAGCACAAATAATCACCTTGGAGAATCACCTGACCATCTCAAGAAACAAGGCTATCTTAGAATCACTTTGTAGAACTGGAGCTGATCAATGCAACCACAACTAGAAAAGGACAGTTTAATTTTGTATATTTCTTGCCCTTTACCCTCACTCTTCTTCCGTTTTAACTTGAAGTGTAAGTCAATTGCGAAGACATGGGCTGGAATCACTGAACCCCTTACCTGCTCATCTTCTCAATGTGACCACATTAAATCAGTTTCCTCTCTCTCCTTTACATGTCCTTCATGGGTGTGTTGGGGATGGATAACTGAGTCTAGCCTTTTTAACTATTGCAGCCCAAGCTTTTTCCCTAAAAATTCCAGTTATACTTTATCTGTTATTTTATCTTTTAGAGTATTTCAACTACCCACACCCAACATATATACTTACAGAGATTTTTATCATTCATGGTTTTATCCTCAGCACCTATAAAATCTGACATCTACTAGGAAATCTATAAAAGTTCCATAACTTATGATGAATATTTTTCATGTGGATGCATATGAATTTACTTTACTAAAGGTGGGTACGAATAGGTTCCAAATATTGAGGCTTCTCCAATATTGTTTAATATTAAAATTTTGGTAGCTAGATGTTGTGGCACATACTTATAATCTCCAAAATTTAATGCTAAAGCAGGAGGAACATGTGCTCAGGACCATCTTGGGGGATACATGGCAATTTCTGATCTTGTCTGAGCTCTGCAGTGAGACCCTGTCACAAAAGAGTACAAAACTGAAATGATCCCAATGTGGCTTAAGGAAATTTGCAGAAGAGGAGGCAGAAAGAATGTTAGAGCCACAAGTTGGGGCATTATGCACAGAGGCTTGGCCTATCCCCAGAACTCTTGACTACCCCCACAATGCATGACCCACATTCCCCATTGATGAGGGTCCCTTTGGAAGACGGAGGACAGGGAGGAGGATAAGGGAACCAACACTATGAATGTAAAATCAGAATAATATAAATAAAAATAAATTATAAAAAAAATAATTAAAAGGTATCAAATCACTCAGATTATTCTTTTGTATAATTCAGTTTATACCAGGATTTACACAACTTGTAAGTAGATGCAGAATAAATGTAGAGTGGCTTCAAGGTCTGTGGTCTTTAACCTACTTAAGCACTCAAGAAAAGTGGTTACCCATTTGTCTCTTGGGCTTCATCTTTAACATATCTGGGTCAACTCAGCCTTCACAGGGACAAGACAAGTGCCACATGGACACATGGTCCAGAGAAGAACACAGACTCTCCTTCAGGAAAGAGAAATCCCCAGGGCTAAGGATGCTGAGTTATTTACCTCCAAAATCATCACCCTAGTCATTTATTCTGCTTCTGCTTTGATAAAAATGAGTGTGTGTGTGTGTGTGTGAGAGAGAGAGAGAGATAGAGAAAGAGAGAGAGAGAGAGCATTAGAACCAAGAAAAGAATAGATATTGAAGAGAAACCAAGGAATGTACTAAAAATCCCAGCATAGATAGATCATATACCATCATCCCTGATCATGTAAAACTCACCAATCTTTTTGATGGCTTGGGTGAAGTATTTAATTTACAGTCATATAGAGCCAAAGCTCTTTTCAGAGGAAAAACTATCAATAGTTAACCAAAAACAATTCTTCACACACACATATAATTTCACAGTCTCAAAGATAAATATTTGCTTATTTCTTGCTGAAACCCTGGTGAGTGGTTTAGCATTTGGCTTGAAACACTATAACATTGCTCATATCACTATATCAGTTAAATTAATTCCCAAGTTCCATTGAATACTAGAGTGCTGCTTTCTACTCTGCTTTTCATAACCAATGGACATGCATATGTATATATACATACATTTCAATCCTAATATATGGGAAATGGTTAAAAGGTTACTATTGTAGTCCCATGTTATCATCATATTATCATTTCTGTATGACATTGTTTACTCTTACTTTATACTTCACTAAATTTTAATCATTATCTAAGTTTCAACTTGGATGACATCTCCTTTCTAGAACCTGCTTGGCTTGGTTCTCGTCTGACCTTCCTTTCACTTCCTGAATCCTCAGCATACTGTGCTTTTCTTTATCAAAGTCCTGTTCACTTTTTTAGGAGTAAAGTCTAGTTTCTTGTCAGTCTCTTTCTGAGTTATATGTCCTGTGAGGTCATATATCATCATGTCCATTTTGTTTAATATTTTATCTCTTATTATGAGCAAGGTAACTCTGCCGTTAATAAATTGTTATTAAATGAAAGAATGATTGATTCCATGAGAGGACAAGCCATTAAGCCTTCCTTGCATGAATCTTTAAATTTAGTCTTTGGTGAATTTGCAGGCTTCATATTGCTAGTGCTCTCCACAGATGACTTCTCTGGAAACGTGTGCCCAAGTTGCTGCATACTAGATGTCCGACCGTGCCTGAAATGCTGACTATACCTCCCACAAATTGAGAGAGTCAAAGGTCTTTTGTCCCATCTTCTTTTTTCCTTTGCTATCTGAGTTATGGAATCTAGAGGTCAGGATAAGGTGAGAGTCCAGGGCAGGAATTTTTCATGTGGAGTTTATGAAAAACTCTTCAGCAGAACCCAAGAGAATACAAACACTATGTCATTTCCTGGTCACAGAAAATTTCTGCCAGCATCCCAAATAAAGAGAGCACTCAGTCCAACATGATCTTTTAATTAGGACAGAAGCTTGAGTTTTGGGATTCTTGTATTGAATAACTTCTCTACACATATCCCTCATGATATGTTGACGATGGCACATATGAATGTGAAAACAGGAGATCTTGGATTGTGACTTTCTTTGCATTTCTTTATTGACACAAGAGTGGGACTAAAACTCATTAACCAACAGGGGACATGACAAAGCTAGTTAAAAATAACCTTGAGGTGACAAATTTATGCACCAGTGGACATAAGAATGCAAGCCCAAAAGGCCACCAGGATTATTACATTTGTGGTTTGGATAAGTGGTAAGGCCAAGGGAAAGGAATACGTGTCCACTGGAATTGTTACACAGGTGAGATTCTCTGTTACAAAGCAATGACAGGACTAGGAGGTACTTGCTTGGAAAGTCTGTGGATATATAGCTTTTATTCCTATTTTCAGATGAGACTCCTTTATCTGAGAACTATGAGGGTTCTAAGAGTATTCATACACTTTCCATTTAAAGTGATAAGTTCAATTATTTTTTCCACTGTGGCATTGTGCTGGGTTCAAGAGAATGATAATGATGATAATAAAGTTGGTAATGTTTGCTAATGCATAACGAGTGTGAGAAGACAGAAACTTTATCAAGTATTTTATATGCTTTAACTTAAGTCTAAGGTTGGTTCCTTTAAGAAAGACATTACTGTCTTCATATGCAAATGAGTAAACTGAGCTAGAGAGAAGATAAATTATTAAATATGAATGTCAAGCTTAGGATTTTCAACAAGGCGATTGGATTCCAGAGATGAATCTCAGGCATATAGACCCAGTGGAAAAGGCATTCTTTTTATTTCATTTTATTATTATTAATTATTATTATTATTATTATTATTATTATTATTATTATTTTGGTTTTTCAAGGTAGGGTTTCACTCTAACTCAGGCTGACTTGGAATTCACTATGTAGTCTCAGGGTGGGCTCGAACTCATGGCGATCCTCCTACCTCTGCCTCCCAAGTGCTGGGATTAAAGGCATGCGCCACCACGCCTGGCAGAAAGGGCATTCTTAAAGAGCAGCATGAGTACCTACAGCAAGACAGAACAGTCCAGGATAAGTGGTACAAGCAGAGATTATACAAATTTAGCTCCATCTTTTAATGGGGAGAAGAACAATATACATGAGATATGACAGAGAGGCTGGGGCCAGTGATAGAGTTCAGCTAACATAATTTATCATTTGGTGGTAGAAATAGAAGTGTGAAGACAAGTTACAAAGGAAAATGCCCAGGAAGAAAGAATAGATAGTACCACAAATATCACCCAGACAAATGGCCAACAGTAAAGAAACACTCAACATTTGTTACAGACGTGAGGAAAACCTTTTGATTTTCAGAAACCACACTGGAAAGCATGACATCTCCTTGCTTAAAGTTCAAAGGAAGGAAGGACATAAGAATAATAAAAGACACACATTCAAAGATATAGGTTAATTTCAAATGTAATAATAAAGTAGAGTTTGTTTAAACACTTTTTTAGAAAAATTGTGAGATACTTAAAATGTGCAAAAGAAAATGTGGACCATTGTGTTAATTCAGTTATCAGACTTAAAGGGAATTGTGACTTTGTCTTTGGTGTATTTTTGTACCTTTAAAATTTGTAGAAACTTGAAGAAGGCAGCTGATATCTATTTGCAACAATACAGTGGAAGTTTTGTGCAGTGGAATGCTTTATGTTATTACTATACATACCAAACAATATTGCATCCTTTGACAAATTATTTTTTATTTTATTTAGTGCAGGTGTTTAATTTTTTATTTCTTAGGGTCATTTTCTTTTGCACATTTCAATCACTTGTTAATTAACATAGTAAAGTGATATATACTCATTACATTTGAACTTAAAAAAATAGAAGCAGCGTTTGGTTCATTACACTGAAAAGTCAATGGGGTCAAGTGGTCTGCATGGTAGATCGAGAGGGCTGAAATAATGTTTTCAGGATAACCATTGCATCTCATTGCTCAGTTTCTCTGCTTGGCTTCTTCCTGTCTAGCTTCAGAGAACTAGGTCTATGCCCTCAGGGAGGACCACTGTCCTTAGCCTGAGTGCACACTGGCTTTATAGCTTGAAATTCTAGGAGAGAAAAAAGGCTTCTTTATCAATAGTTCCCCAAAAAGAGTGCACAAGAAGCCTCAGGCAATATGTTCCACAAGACTAGATTGTCACATCTACTGCTGCATCTTCAGATTTTCCAAATCACTTAAGTAATTTCCTTTCATAAGCATGAGTTCAAGTAGGTAGACACAACATTCTCTTGTTCTCCTGTGCTCTTCGTTCTTTCCTATTTTCTCTTAATTCTGCCCGGTGACATTTTAGAAAAACAATTTTGACAGTAGTAGAAATTTCATAGGAATGTAAGGCAGAGGAAAAACTTTCAGGCAAAACCAGAAACCAAAATCATTTCAAAAATTGAAGTGTGAAAGCCTGTTCTGTCTTATTTTTTATGCAGTAAGGGTAATAGAAAAGTCTATGTTTACCTTAAAACTTGCATCAGAGGAAAGGAAGAATGGAGGATCCATGGTGCAAGACAGAAAAGCACAAGATCACATCAGTTAGGAGATGGTTTAGATTTGGTAGGTGTCATGACATTTGTGATTTTGATTCATTATTAATCTTCAAATTAATTCAGTTTATTATTTTTATTTTAATTTTTGTTTTTCTCAGGGGGGATCTTGCTCTAGCCCAGGCTGACCTGGAATTTACTACGTCCTGAACTCACAGCAATCCTCTTTTACCTCGGCCTCCCAAGTGCTGGAATTCAAGGTGTTTGCCACCATGCCCAGCCTTAATTCATTTTATTTTTAAAGATTTTTTTCCTCACAATTCTATCTTTACTATGTTTTATGAATATCCAAAGTTTGTCATGGCAGGTTATGCTGATTCGCAATAGGTCTGTAAATGTCATAGGAAGTTAACTATCAACTCCCAAAACAGCAATTCACACTCTTAATGTATTGTTCAGCATTTATAGTTTCCTAACTCAGAACTGTGGTCTGAATTAAATGGTGTGAGGCTTATTGATTTCCGCTTTCTTAGAGTTAAACCATGGTATGTGCTATTTTCTGACACAGAGAAGCTTTAAATGTTTTTGATCAAGTTTGGGGTATAATTAGTGAGGTTTTTGAGGCTGGGAGATAGAAAGTCTACTCAGGAAACTATGCCAATAACTGGTTAAAGGTCATATTTGAACATTTATTTGTGCAGTGAGACTGCGAAGGAAAAAGATCAATATGATATATGTTCAAGGTTAAAAATTGCCAAGACAGAACATGTGAGCTATGTATTCAAATTACCTTGTTATATAAATTATGTTATATGAGTCTTAGATGGAAAGACAGTCAAAGATAATTTTAAATTTTTGAGCTTGAATGACAAGGTTATATGAGAATTTCTTTAATTTTGATGTGAAAGCCAGTTGCTGCCTGTCACAAATTTTAGGGAATCTAAAATATAGGTACTGAGTAATATTCTATCCCAGACTTAAAATTGAAAGAATCTTGTGGCTCTTTACTGCTCAGGATGATGACTATGCTTAAATGTTGACAAATCCATGGACATGAGTCAAAGATAAACCCAGATTACTGTAGCAGACAGCTTCAGGTTTGCTGAGATGAACTTCCAGACCAGGCACAGTTATGGAGAAAGGGATATTATTTATTGAAGCTCACAGATCCAGGGGAAGTTCCATAATGGCAGAAGAAGCGCCCTGCTCTCACAGGGCCAAGCAGAGAGAGAAAAACCAACCAGGCGCACAGCACGCAGAGCAAAACTACAGCCCAAAACCACAGCACACTTCAGGAACTCCTATTAGGCACACTTTGCATATCTTTACAATGGAATCTCAAACCATCACCACACCATAAGATCGGCCCTAGTGACATTGCCTCTAGCAAGGTGATTGCAGAAGCAAACTATAAAATAATAAAACATTGAATATATCGGGGGCCATATATTCAAACTACCACACCATGCAAATGGGAAGAGCACAAATGAATAGCAGCAGAACATTATGAACAATATGCTTAGTACATTTTTGCTTGAAAGCTCTAATAAATCAATTCTGTAGAAAACCTTTATCCTTATACAACACCTCCCCTCGAGGTAACCAGGATATGTTTTCCATTTATTACTTGTGTAAGCTTTAACCTTTGTAACTTCCCCTTAGTCAAGTTACAATGTAAGTTTTAACATGATGATTTATGTATCATGTCGTTAAATTTTTCATGAAAAATATTCTTTTTACTCAATATTCCCTGAAGTCATTTTAGCTAGAGTGTGTGAGTGTGTGTGTGTGTGTTTCTTCTTCAAGTAGTGATTCTTTAAACCTTAACTTAAGATGATGGATAATAAGACAAAAGAGCAATTTTCTTTCTTTGGGATTCTTAAGGCAATAACATATTTTATATGCAGGAAGGAAAAGAAAAGCAAATATAGCAAACTCTATTCTCCCTCCCCACAGAAAATACACTTACTTAACTATTTCTATACAAATGAAAGGCAAATTCTCAGATTTCAGATGGGCCTTGTCTTTGAATTCAGGTTAAGAATCCAAGGATGGAGCTGAGTAAGTACATATTGAATAGCATGCTTAATCATGCCCTTAACTATGACTGTAAAATGAACTATGTATGAAGGATGTAGATAACCTGGACAAAACTGTGTCACATGAGGTAGTCTAAATAAGCAATTTTCAATTAACGTTATACTCATAACCAATAAGGATGATTTTTCTTAATTGATTTGAAGATGCCAGAATGTAGAGTTGTACTAATAATGACAGTTGTGTGGTAGTGAGAGCTTATTATCTACATATGCTTTGTTTAACAGTCATGTACATTATTTCATTAAGTGTATAGAATAAGAGGCAAATTTGGTATTCATTTTCAAATTGACATTTCAAGCTACTAATGATCAAAGAAATGAACTTCCTCAGGGCTCTATGTTTTTCAGGAAAGTGAACTAATATCATATCTCATGTTATTGACCATGAGGCTAAAGTTATTTATTTATTTGTTTTTGATACTTGATTATGGACATTCAAATTCATACTTGCAATGAAGTTTGATTTCACTGATTTAAGTTTTCCCTATATATTTTTCAATGTCTTATTTATGCTCCTTTTACTCCATAAATGACTAGTTGATTCATGCAAGTCAAGCTGTCAGTTTTAGTAGGAAAGAAATGAATGGGTCAATAAAACTTTTTATTCTGCTTGGAAAATTTCATCCTCAAGAAAATAATATTATATTAGTGGGAATTTATTGACAAGAATGATAAATTATTAGAGAGTAAAGCAAATACCACTTCTATAAAGATTATATTATAGGTGGTACACTTCCAATAATCTGTCAAGTATATTTACAAATGCTATCTTTTTCCAGAGGAGAAAAGAAAGATTTACATTAGTTCAAAAAACTTTCAGATTGAAATACTGATAGTTGGCATCAGAGTGAGTAAAGATTGATAACTAACTTTATTTTTTTGTATCATTATCCATACTTGAATGTGTATGGACCATAATTATAATTACCATAAAATTTCTTGGTTATCCCTTTGTAAGCACCACTTATCATTGACAAAATTGTGCACATGAATGATGGAACTGGCACTTCTCAAAGGCCTACCTTATATTGCAGACTCTGTCTTCTAAAAGTTGTTTTTAAAACAAAACTTCCATGAACTTTAATGGCCCATTTCTTTCCTAAGATATTAAAATTTGATTTTGCTTTTAAATTAATACCTGTAATGTTAGAAATAGAGGAATGATAAGCTCCATTTCTTCTATGAAATTATTAAAAATGAAGTATTATATGTGCTTCTTTCTGGGTGCAAATGCATGTTTATACAGTCACAATAATGGTGTTCTCTTATATTAAATTACCCAGTCTAGAGATATTAGTTTTAGTGTGTGAAGTTATGAAAAAAAATTAAATAGTCTCTGGGTATAAATCATCTCGAAAATAATTTTGAATTACAAGTATTTGGTTTCCTGCTTGAGCTTAATTCAGAAAAAATTAAGTAGATATGGTCATTGGCCTGTAGCATATAAGCTCTAATAAGCTTGAAAACTGAATAATGATCTGAAAAGATATGTACATGATTATAAACAACTCAAAGGAAAATCCTCCCAACCTTGACCATGATATATACTAAGATAAAATGTAATTACTTCTTTAATATGCTTTGTCATGGTTCTTGGACTGGAGACGTTTTAAAATTTCCTCAAATGCCCCTGCTGAAAGAAGACATGACAGTTTCATAACATGACTGTACTGTCTATTTCACTGATAAATCTTTATAGATAAGATATAAAAAGTATCTGCAACTTAGGAGAATCTTGGATTTTCATAGTTAGGAAATATAGAATTCATTCTTATTTTCCCCTATTGCTTATTCAGGAATTTTTCTACATTATTCTTTTAGGTAAATATGCACTATTTAATCTGTAAATATATGTTGTATATATTATATCTGACTAAGTGAACTATACTTTAGGCTTTTAGGAGAGATAGGAGAGAGATAACCTTCTTTTGACTGGTGGGAAGATTATAAATTGCTGTGGTTAGAAATTTAATGCTGCAAAGATGCCAAGAGGCAATTTTATCCAAACATAAATGAGTATGGCATTTTTCTCATCAAGATATAGCATCTATTTCCTATCTCCATAAGTATAGATTGTTCTAGTGACTTGGATATGGTGGAAGAATGGTATGAAATTTCTGGGTTAATATCTCAAGAGTTCATTCTCCCTTAAATTCATTTTCTTGGAGAATATCTCCTGTGCAAAGAAGCTTAAACTAGCCTTTAAAATGTGTGTCAGAAGGAGCACCTGAAAGGTGAGAAAATATGGAAACATAAATGATATAGAGGAGAACTTGTTTGACCCCACTGTCACCCAGTCTCTAAACACTATCTTATGAATAAATGAAGCAAACCTCCATCTCTTAGGAGGACTGCTTTAGTCAACACCACCTGATTCAGATGTGAGTTGAATCTACTGAGTTCTGCAGGATTCCATGACCTGAAGAATTCAAAGTAAAAGAATGGTGCCTACTCTTTTGAGTTATTAAATTTTGGAGGAATTTTGTTAAATAGCATGGATCATTGAATTATATCTCCTATGGGAAGAGGGAATTTTGATAATTCATGATAATCTTTCCCCTGTCAGCATATATCATGCTCTGGTATTGAGCCTGAAGATTGACTTTTCTACAAAAAAGATGTTCTTGGGTCTACAGAGGATACCATATTAAATCATTGATTACAATTTTGAAAGTGGATGGCTTAAATGTGGAGCACTAACAGGAAACTTTTGTCTCTGTTGATGATGAAAGTGGCTTAGCTTCATCTACCAAACTTCTGTCCCCATATTCAATTGTTATTTCATGCTGGGATTTATTGGTAATATAATCAGACTTGCTTGTTTTAATAGCAGCTTCTCGTGTATTTAACTAGCAGCAATCCTATTGTCAGTTGAGCAAGAATTTCTGCTCCATCATTACTGTAGCCAGTCACACTTGATCTTTAAACACTTTCCTCATTCCTGCTTTGGCTTTCTGTTGTAGTTAACTTCTCATTGCTGGTACAAGCACTTGACTAGAATCAGCTTATGGGAGGAATGGTTTTATTTTAGGCTTATAGATTTCAGGGGATGCTTCATCATGGCAGAAGAAGCTGGCTCATGTCATCACACATCCGTGACCCAGAGAGAATGAGAACATTCAGCACCAGCAAGCAGAAGCTGATTCTGAACATACACTTAAGGGCTGGACTCGAGATTTGTCCCCGAGTGACACACCTCCTCCAGCAGGGCTCTACCTGCTAGAGACTAAATTGGAAGGTTAATCAAAAATAACTGGGGAGGAATGGCTTAGAGGTTAAGGTATTTGCTCACCAAGTCTAAGAACCCAGGTTTGATTCCCCATGACCCATGTTAGCCAGATACACAAGGGAGCACATGTGTCTGGAGATCATTTGCAGTGGCTAGATGCCCTGCCACACCCATTCTCTTTCTTTCTCTCCCTCTTTTTCTGTTAAATAAATAAATAAATAAATAAATAAATAAATAAATAAATAAATAGCAAAAAATATATCTGAGCCTATGGGGCCATTTACATTCAAACCACCATACATTTAGTAAAAATCTTAGTTTAAATACAATTTCTGTACCCTTGATATTCCTTTCTAGTATTTCTAGCCATTGACTGCTTGTGCTTTGCTAGTTTATGCCATCTCACTCCCAGATGGCAATGGTTGTGACATCTATTTTAATTGTATTGGACTAAATTTTCTTCACTGTTATAACAAGTGTCAGAATATTGTTTTATTTTGTTTTTTTAAATTTATTTATTTATTTATTTATTTATTTATTTATTTATTTATTTATGAGAATGAGAGAAAGAGGCAGCTAAAGAGAATGGGCATGCCAGGGTCTCAAGCCACTGCAAATGAACTGCAGACATATGCATCACTTTGTACATCTGGCTTATGTGGGTGCTGAGGAATCAAACCAGGGTCCTTTGGCTTTTCAGGCAAGCACCTTAACTGCTAAGCCATCTCTCAAGCTTCAGTATATTATTTTTAATTTAACACTAGGGACTTAATATTTCTTGATTCATGTGTTTTCCTAAAAATAACTTTTGAAATTTTCTGATATTCAACCACCTAGATTAAATTTAGGAAGAGATTTTTCTGGAGTACTTTTGTTATCTGAGTGGAAAGCATCAGTTTATGAAACATCAACAAAGGGAAATTTTTCTTTCACTGAAGAGTGGAGAGAGTGGCTTGGACACAGAGGAATATTAGTAACTACTCTTCTGTGAGCTTCTCTTTGAAGGAGTTAAAACAATGTATATAAATATATATGATCATATATACAGTATTTTTCAAGGCAGGGTCTCACTCTCATCCAGGCATACCAGGCATTCATTCTATAGTCTCAGGCTGGCCTTGAATTTATAGCAATCCTTCTTCCTCTGCCTCCCTAGTTCTGGGATTAAAGACATGTGCCACCATGCCCAGCTTCAAAGAGTCTATTTTGATTGGGATACTACACATTTGAAAGGTTAGTAGAGCCTGAAAAGTATACAGAGAGAACTAACTTTTGTTTCTATTTCTGGCAAATTAGAAACATCCTTCAGAAAACATGCTCATTTCTATACCCATATGTCCCCTTAGCTTAATTCCAAAACTTTTCCTCCAACATAATCTTCAGTAAAAGCCAACTAGCTCTTGGTTTCAAGTTACAGATGTACAAAATTTATTGTACCTTTTAGCATTTCTTTCTCTTCTATTTTCCATTTAGTTTTTTTGACTTTCAGTTGATGCAGCTGAATGATGTATGATCTCTAAGGAGTCAAGACCTTGTTTTGTACCAGAATCAACCCTTCAGGGTAGCCTCTTCAATTAGTAAAGAAGTAAAGTCAGCTTTAAATAAGAAGATTGTGTTACTCAATATCAAAATCATTGAGAAGATAGAAATTCTTCTGGGAAATACTTGTAATTCTTAGAAGAAATAGGGATTTTGTGACAAAATAGTTTGTTAGGATGTTCATATTTTAACAACATATAATCATAGACATTACATAGATATATAAACTAGAGATTAAGGTTTAGATAATTCTTCCAAAAACATAACAGATGTCATTTTATATACTGCTCGTTATAGAGTTATTTAACTAAATTCTAAGGGAAAATTTTCCTGAAATATGAAATAAACTCCAGAGAGGTGGTAATTACTAATATATATATATATATATAAATCCCCCCTCCACTGCTTTCTCAGGAATGGTAGAAAAATTAAATTTTATAAGTAAATAAAAGCATATTATATGTAGACTTTTATTTTTAATAAATGGCTATAGGGATAACTATGTTTTTGGAGTGGGGGGTGCAGAATGTAACTACATAGGCTATGTTGCCTTGTAATTAATATTTTCCTGCCTCACCTTCCCATATGCTGGAATTATAAAAGTGTATCACCATTCCTGCATCAGATAAAATTGTTGTTTTAGGGAATCCCTATAGAAGGACACAAATAAAGTTTTGAGGATAGAAAAAAAGTCTACTTTTAAATTCCTTGTAAGATTAGAAAACTAGAAGGAAGGAGAAGGGGAGACAGCTAGGACAGAATTTAAGTTAGTCCCAAGGTCATCTTGCTCACTTATGTTATACTGCTTTCAAACAGGATTTTACAAATCTTATGTTAGTCAAGACAGAAGTAATTCAAGAAATTATTCAGACAAACTTGTCTCTTTAGTTAGTTAAGACTACTATAACAAAATAAACTAGATAGCTTATGAAAAATAGAAAGTTATTTCTCATAGTTCTAGCACCTAGGATTATTAAGGCACTGAAAAGTTGAATTTCTGATGAAGTCCAGTTTTCTCAAACATGACACTTTCTTGTACCTCACAAGGGGGAGGAATGAATGCCTACTTTCTCCTGTGCCTACTTTCCGAGGGCACTCATTTCAATGGTGAAGGTTCTGCTTTTATAGCTGAATCACTTTCCAAAAAGACTCTGTCTTGTAACACATTGACTTATGAATTTGGGGGTGACACCAGCATTCAGACCACAGAACTAGTTTCTTTAGACATATTATAATTTGCATTATCTGAGTAATTTTAACTTTGTTCTCCTTGAATGTGCACACACACACACACACACATACACATATAATGATTGTTTTCCCATTATTGATACTAGGAGTGGGTAAAGACATTTTTGAGATTTAAGTGTGCCTGATATGTGCAAAGTGGCTCTTTGTTAAAATAACCATTTCTTATGACTAATTTACAGGCAAAATGCTGCATTTCCCTGCTCCAATGTGATTATGGGACCTCCACATTCCATTTTATCCTGAAGGCTTTGTTTTCTTTAGGGCATGTGTTGATTTCCCAGTCCCTGAACATATGCTGTCACAAAAATTCACTCTCTATGTTTAATTTCATTTAGATTTGTGTAACTCATCACACATATTGAGAAAAAATGCCTCAAGAATACAAATACTGAAGTGAGAAATAATAAAATATACATGCACTTTTATTCTTAAAAGTAGGTAAATAAAATTAGCAAGAGAAAACACAAAATCCCAAGGAAGCCAACAAACAAGGAACTGCAGCTTTGCAGGCAGACTGCCATCCGCAGTCAATTCCTCATGGAATTACAAGCCAGCTGCAGTATCCAGTCGCTGAGTATATTGTGGACCGTTTCTCATTCCCTTTACATAGTATTAAAGTGAAGAAAATATACGCAATGCATTTCTAATTAAGATTCTTCTCTATCTTCCATTTTGACCCACTTCTTCATGTTAACCATCTTAAGGGGGGGGGGGCTTTGCTTAATCCATTTCTCTTTGGACCTCATGAATTTCAATTGCATTAGCAACAGGTGACATCTGTGTGCTCTTCCCTCAGTTCTCAAATTCCCTGTCAAACATTTGCTTGAAAGTAACTGGAGAATATCTTTGCCTCTTATTTTAGTCTCTGTCAACCTACCTGTAGACAAAAGACCTTTTTACCTAGTTTTACTTAGAAAATGTATTGATTCCTTGTAATCAGGTAAAGTGTTTCTCTACACAGGAACTGTGTACTATGGTTAATAATTATTTTGAAAAACCTTAGGTAACAGAAACTATATTTTATACAGATAAATAATTAGAATATATGAAAATATATCGCAATTTACAATTTATCAATTTCTACTTGAAGTTACTTTAAAGTAGATCTAGAATATTAAAGAACTTAAGAACACATAAAAGAGATCATTATCCTCATCACCTTTAAGATACAAGCATATTCAATCAGAATTTAGAAAGTGGCTATATTAATGTCTGGGTATTTGTGGACTGCCACATCAAATCTACCACACTCTGAAAACCTCTCTCCCTACTAGCATCTGGACAAACACTGCATGTCCATGTCCCCAATTACTGATGCTGTGCATTCCAAAGAACAGTCTGTCACTCATGTAGCAGCCCCAAAGCAGCACTGGCTTGGCCACACCAGTTAATTTCTCTCCTATCTGATAGCTAAACAATGCCTTCTCCAAGAGGTCCAAGATGTCCTCCCTTCCCCTCTCCCTCATCAATAGGGTCCCATATACGGATTCCCATCTCCTATACTTACTCTTCTGTTACAGATTATTCCTCATATTAAAGATCCACTATATCATCTAGTGTGAGGATCCTAAAACCTGTTTGGACACAACTGCTGTGAGGAACTGATGTCAAAGTTAATGGAGTAAGTTTAGAATTTAAACTTTAAAAATAAAAATCCTTAGCTTATTAGTTCTAGAGACTTCTTGAATTTTTCACAATCCTTATTTGACTTTCCATTTCCACCATAATGTTATCAATCATTGTGTTCTGTTTCTGTTGGAAATGGCATATTCTAGATATATAAATAGAGAGCTACAATGTGATCACTGGTGACCATAAGTGATCACCCCAGGTAATATCAGATATTTTCCTGTTTTGAAGAATGTCTTATTTCCTTTGAAGCCCCTTTATCTACCACCTAAGCACCCAATGAATACTGCGGTTTGTTGTGGGCCAATAAGCAAATAATTCTCAGCTTTCCTAGTTGTTTCTGTAAATTCTGTTTTTAATGGTGGTTTTCCTTAAAAAAAATAGGCTAACTATGACTTTGTGGCATTTTTAGTAATAGTGAAATTTAATAAGTATTTGTCTAATCTATGTTGGCATAAATAACATCAGATGTTGACATGAGTGGAACTAGTATGTGTCACTTGCAAGCTAAAAGCATCAGAACCATTTTGAACGTTTTTGGAAATGCACATTCCCATGTCCTTAACTGAACTTGACCCTAGCAATATGTCTCTCAATCAACTCTCTAGTGATTTTGCAGCAGAAGTCTGAGAAGCAACAGCTTTAAATCTCCTAAATGTGGCAACCATTCTGCTAGATATTTAATCAACTGGTTTAGAATGCAGAAACCTCTAGGGACTACTAGATTTTTAATAGAAATTCAATAGGAGTTGTGGTGGTTTGATTCATGTGTCTCCCATAAACGTAGGTGTTTTGAATGCCATGTCCCCAGCTGTTGGCTATTAGAGAATTAAACCCTCCTAGAGGCAGTGTATTGTTGGTGGTAGGCCTATGGGTGTCATAGCCAACTTCCTCTTGCTAGTGTTGGCCACATTCTGTTGCTGCTGTCTATCTGATCTTGCCCAGGAGGTGATGTCCACCCTCTGCTCATGCCATCCTTTTCCCCTGCCATCATGGAGCTTCCTCTCAAGTGTTTAAGGCCAAATAACACCCCCCCCACACACACACACAAGCTGCTCTTGATCAGGTGTTTTCTGCCAGTAATTCAAACCTGACTGCAACAGGAGTTTAGTTAAATAACATTTTTTTCTGTCCTGGGACATGATAGGAGAAGTCACATGGATATCAACACATGTTTGATTATAAAGAATTTATAGGAATGACTTGGGGGACTTCCGGTTAAGATGATGTAGGAACCACGCCAAAACAGTCTAGGGGAGAAAAACAAAAAAACAGCAAAATACACTTTTCTACTAAAACATGAGTTGTATAATAAATTATCAACTGCAGCACAGAAGTAGGGGAGATCCAGAGCGTCTAGAGCCCACCGAAGCAGGCAGAAGCGGCTCCAGCAGCAGCGGCATGAGTTCCATGTGGTCACAGGCGCCAGGCTCAGTCTGGGCCACAAGAAAAAAAAAAAAAGCCAGATGAGAAGATTTTCCACTCACACAAGCTTCCTCACAAACTCAAGAAATATGGAAGAAGGATGGCAGAGACCAGTGGAGGAGCTCATGAAGAAGAGGATCGCGAGGACCACTAGGAAGACTTCAGCCACCATCCACAGCCTCCGCTCCCCCACCAGCAGCATAAGCTTCAGCAAGCACCAGAGATCTGGGGAAGGGAGCTCACCTACACAGCACAGACCACCTGAGAAGTGACCTACAGACACAGCCAGCCTACCTGAGCCCACAGCACAGCAAAGAGGGACCCAAGCAGCCGTGCAGCATAGCTGAGACCAAAGCCATCCCAAAAGGTAACTGGTAACACCAGCTCAGTACATGCCAAATAAGCCTGGTATGTAGGCTTGCAGCAGAAGTACTAATTGCACCATCTATGTCAGGGTAAATTATATGTTAAATATGATGCATGGTCGGATTTGACATTCTTTTTTAAAAAAAAATTAATTATTATTTTATTTATTTTTGGAGAGACACACAGAAAGAGACAGACAGAGAGGGAGAGGGAGACAGAGATGGACGCACCAGCAGTCTCTCAGCTGCTGTGAACGAAATACAGATGTGTGCGCCCCCTTGTGGTCAAGTGTGGCATTGCACCCTTGCATCTCTGCATCTGGCTAAACGTGGGACCTGGAGATTGGAACCACTGGAGATTGGAACCGCTGGAGATTGGAACCAGCATTCTTAGGAATAGCAGGCAGGCGCCTTAACCGCTAAGCCATCTTTCCAGTCCGGATTTGACATTCTTTTTTTTTTTTTTTTTTTTTTTTTTAATTTTTTTTGTTTATTTTTATTTATTTATTTGAGAGTGACAGACAGACTGAGAGAGAAAGAGGCAGATAGAGAGAGAGGGAATGGGAATGCCAGGGCCTCCAGGGCAAACGAACTCCAGATCATTTGCATCTGGCTTACGTGGGTCCTGGGATTTATAGGTAGGCAAGCGTTTTGCCATCTCTCCAGCCCCCGGATTTGACATTCTTAAATGACCTATATTGTGGGCTTGTCATTTGTTGCTTCCTGATTTATAGTGCCTTTGTTTCCTCTTCTGGTGTTTGTTGGCGAAGGTTCTCACTCGGTCACAAGCTGACCTTGGAACCCTCTACAGTACAGAAATCATGGCCTCCCAGTTGACAGGATTAAGGGTGTGGGGCAACACACTTCCTTAGCGAATGTGACTTTGTTAGAGGATCTATGTGTCATAATAACTACTCTTTCATAAATACTCTGTGCTGTTTTTCACTGAATGGGTACATTGTTTAGTTAAATTTTTAGAATTTGTCTGTATTTTGTTCCACTCAGCCTACTTGAATACTCTCATAGCAGGCAAACCCCAACAACTAGGGTCACTTTTGTGGTTACTCTGAGACTCTTAAGATCCACACCTAGCACCTTAAGCTCCTATCCTGGAAAAAAAAAAAAAAATATATATATATATATATATATATATATATATATATATATATATATATGATCAGATTGATTGATACATCTAATAATACTGCAGGTAATTAGAAAACCCAAGCATTAAATTAATTCAAGATAAAACAATCTCTACATTATATACAAGAAACACAAAAAATCAAGACAATATAAATCCACCAATAAGTATAAATGCATCAGAATGACCTTCAGTGAGACTGATTTTGAGGAAATGTCTGAGAAAGATTTCAAAAGTATGATTATAAATATGTTCCAAGAACTCAAAGAGGAAATCAAAGTTACCAAAGAACACACGGGAAACCAATTTAATGACATAAGGAGGTCAATACAAGACTTAGATAGGGAAATAGAAATAATAAAGAAAAACAGTCAGGAATACTTGCAATGAAGAACACAGTCAGTGAAATAAAAACATCTGTAGAAAATCTCTCCAGTAGAATGGATGAAGGAGAGAACAGAATATCTAAACTAGAAGATCAGGTGGCAGATCTAATACAGTCCAACAAAAAGAAAGACAAACTAATAGGAAAGTATGAATGAGAATTCCGAGTTATTGAGGACACCATGCAAAGATCATACATAAGAATTCAGGGTATAGTATAAGGAAAAGAATTTTACTTCAAAGGTATAGTAGGTGTTTTCAACAAATAATGAGAAATCAAACAGCCCAATTAAAAAATGGGCTGTGGAACTAAGTAGAGAGGCCTTAGAAGAAGTAACATAGATGGCTTATAAACATCTAAGAAAATATTCCCTAGACATCAGGGAAATGCAGCTTAAAACTACATTGATATTCCATCTCACTCTGGTCAGATTGGCTACCATCATGAAAACAAATGACCATAAATGCTGGCGAGGATGCAGAAAAAGAGGAACCCTTCTACACTGTTGGTGGTAATGCAATCTGGTCCAGCCATTGTGGAGTCAGTGTGGAGGTTCCTGAGACAGCTAAAAATAGATCTACCATATGACCTAGCTATACCACTCCTAGGCATGTATCCTAAGGAGTAATCTCACTATCTTAGAGATACTTGCTCAACCCTGTTTATTGCCACTCTATTCACAATAGCTAGGAAATGGAACCAGCCTAGATGCCCCTCAACTGATGAGTGGATAAGGAAAATGTGCTACATTTACACAATGGAGTTCTACTCAGTGGTAAAGAAAAAGGAAGTTATGAAATTTGCTGGAAAATGGATGGATCTGGAAAGGATTATACTTAGTGAGATAACCCAGGCACAGAAAGCCAAACACCACATGTTCTCTCTCATATGTGGATCCTAGCTACAAATGATTGGACTTCTATGTGAGTAGGAATAAAACTCAATAGCAGAAGCCAGTAAGCTAGAAAGGGGATATAAAGGTAATAGAAAAGGAGGGAGGGGGACTTAATAGGATGGTATTGTATATATGTAAGTAGAAGAACAGATTAATGGGGGTGAAAAGGCCTAAGTCAGGTCAGGGGAAGAGACTGAGTAAAAGAAAGGTGGAGGGAGGGCTAGTCAAAATATAAAAGGATATAAATAAGTCATATGGAAACCTACTTTTCTGGACCTTGGAACATTCAGAAGCAATAGATTGTTACTAGAAAATTTTCAGTGCCAGGAATGGGATATCTTCCAGTGAGTTGTTGGCCAGGGAGGTCACAGATCCCCCCCAAAAATTATAGGCCATTACCGAGGCCCTTGATTTCCCACCAGTAATAGATTGTAAGACCCTATTGCTGAAGACTCCACATACTTGGGCTGCAAGGTTGCTGAGAAATCCTGTTGGAGCTGAACTGAAAGCCTCCTCCACGTGGACCAGCTGACAGAAAGGTGGAAAAAACTATGCTGCATGCAAGTCAAACGGAAAGAGAGAAAACACCAGTGAAGATACTCAACAGTGAACACTGCAAGCTTTAAATTTGGCCAGCCAGGCCAAATGAGCCAATGGGTGCAATAGTGGCATGTCTGTTATGGGGGAACCAACCGCTCTCTTATTGGACTGGAGGCCCACTCCATGGGAGAGAATATATCCCAGATACTGACAACCTACAACAGGGGTAGTCATGAGCCCCAAGGGTATAATGTCTGCTGGTGTGTGACTAAATGTATTTACTGTGCTCACCCAACTATCCAGTAAGCACTTCTCTTAATGTCCATACCCATGTATTAATGTTCCTCTCACTTTTGGTTAGAGAAGCTTCTCTTTTCAGATGGTGGTGTCCTTGGGATGAGTCAGAAGGGACAGAGGAGTGCTCAACACTGGAAAATCTCTAACACACCTTCCAAGGCTTAAGATCCATTGCAGAAGAGGTGGCAGAAAAAATGTAATAGACAAATGAAGGGTAGGACTCCTTAGAAAGCATTCTTCCAGACACAAAATGGCCTGGATATCCATGATCTCACAGTGCCTGAAACTACCTGCAGAAGACCATCATAATAGGAGAAAAGATGATGACGTCAAAATTAAAAGAGAGACTGATTAAGAGAGGGAGGGAATATGATGGAGAGTGGAGTTTCAAAGAGGAAAGTGGGGGAGGGAGGGATGTACCATGGGATATTGTCTATATTTAAAGAAGTTGTCAATAAAAATAAATAAATGAATGAAAGAATTTATACATGGATGCATTGAAATACCCACCAGTCAGTTTCTATAGTCTCCAGATACATGTTAAACTAATATCCATATCTTTTCTTTCCTGTTATCCTCCCATTTCTCCTCAACACCTCCATTTACCAACTAGCAGAAAAAAAATGCCATTTTATGAATCCAAATACAAGAAGTTATCCATGAATCATGAAAGGAGCATATTCTTTCCCATAACATTTTAGCATCTGTCCATATTATAACCTTCTAAACCAAATGGCAGATATACAAAAATAGCGACAGCTTAATGACTCCTAAATTTCACAAGCTGTTGATTAATTGGCTGGACATTTGGAACTATTACTTTAAAAGGTCTGGAATTTGCTATTCAAGTTGATTTGTACTTGCCAAGATGTCATTATTTTTATTTCATTAATGTTTTGGGTTTTTTTAGATCATGTGGAAATTGCATATTCTGTACAGAGTGTTCCCTTGAACACATCTGTGTTCGTGTCTGGCACTCTGTGCTTTGGTATACTATGCTTGTGAGTAGAGTCATTCAGTGTGTGGAAAATGGCACAGGGAAGGGAGATCCCACCATTACTGTTTCTCTCCTCTCACACTTCTGTCTGACTGTGTCCAAGCTAAGAACATATAAAATGTTCTACGTCTCCCAGCCACATTGTAAGAAAATTAGGTTTTTTTTTTCTCCATGAATATAACATTTTCCAGTGATTTCAATTCCTTCCAAATGTCTTATGGTTATTTCTGACTAATTAGGAATAGGCAATGGAGTTTTGCAAATTAGTTTGAACTTTCCTTCCACAAAATTTAGACTATTGATTGGGAAGCAAACCTTTGATGTGCTGAGGAGATTCTGTGCTCTAAGAGACCTGTGACTTACTTAATTCTTTATTGGCTTTTAAATACAAGAAAATATGAACTGAAATAGAAAACAGCTTTTGACCCTCAATGCAGATAGTATAAGTTGTTAAAATAGGGGGAAATGGAAGATGGTTGTGTAGTTAAAGGCACTTGCTTGCAAAACTTGCTGGCTTACTTGCTGGCTTACTTACTAGCCTCCTATGTAACGCCAGACACAATCCTTTGCAGCAGCAAGAGATCCTAACGAGTGTGTGTGTTTGTGTGTGTGTGTGTGTGTGTGTGTGTGTGTGTGTGTGTGTATAAAATACAAAAAAACTACAGAAATATTTAAAACATATACTATACTTAATTTAATAATTTGAAGAGTGCAAGACATTTTACTCTGAAAAGGGACATCCTTTTTTTAAGATTTATTTTTTGTTTATTAGAGACAGAGGGAGAGAGAGAGAGAGAGAGAGAGAGAATGGGAATGGCAGGGCCTCTAGCCACTGCAAACTAACTCCAAATGCATGTGTTACCATGTGTATCTGGCTTACGTGGGAACTGGAGAATTGAACCTTGCTCCTTAGGCTTTGTAGGCATATGCCTTAACCGCTAAGCCATCTTTCCAGCCCAGGATATGCTTGCTTGAAAAATGACAACCAGAACTTTTTTTAACATATTCTTTCAAAACCTTTAAAATGTTTCTACCACTCACTGGGAGCAAAATCATCCATTTTATATACATGATTCTATGAGTTTTGGTAACTGAATTAACTTCTGTAGCCAAAGAAATAAACAAACATTTCTATGATTGCTAAAAGTTGCTGCATGCGATCAGTTGCTCCCCAAACTCAGGTACTACTGTCCTTTCATTGTAAACCAGTTTCCCTTAAATATGTGGTATGATACGGCAAGAACTCTTTTCTGTCTGTCTTCTACATCTCAGCATGAACTGTTTTGCAGCCTATCCTCATGGCTTTGTATATCAATATTCAGTATGTTTTGTTGTTGAGTAAGATTTTATCCTGTAGATATGCCCATGATTTGCTTTGTGTTCCTGTTTTTCACCTGTTGATGGACATTTCACTTATTTCCAACTCTGGCATCTTTTGAATAAAACTGCTTAATATATTTATGTACAAACCTCTTTGTGGACATATTTTTTCATTCCCTTGAATAAACAGCTAATGGTAGAGATTGTTGAAAAGTCTGCTAAAATAGATTATATTTTATTAGATAATAAACAGTCTATTCCAAAGTGTAGAAAAATAGTGCTTCAAAAATAGTTAAGAAATATAGATTGAAGGAAATCTTGGTTGGTCCATATCATTGTCATGACATGGTCACATCAAGCTTTTAAGTTTTAGCCACTTGAGTGAATGGATGCTATCTCTGCATTTTCATTTGATTTGCAAATTATTTTTAGTATTGTTATATTTTGAGTACACACTGGTCCCAAAGCTCTTTAATCCTCTAATAAAGATGAAAATGGCATTTGGAGATGAAACCATCATTGAATTTGATGAAATCATAGGTTGGGGCCCTCATGTAGGCATTAATAATAGTGTAAGTACAGGAAGGGATGCATCACTGTGCAGCAGGAAGATCCTTACCCAAAGCTGAGTGGACACTGGTGCCATGCTCTTGAATGTACCAAATCCAGAACTGTGGGAAAGATAAAATTTTATTCTTTATGCAATACCAATCTAATATCTTGAGCTATAGTAACAGAGAACATGTTATGCTTTTAAATTATTTGATAAATGTCCAATTTCAGTTATTCTATTTATTGTTTTAAGAACTTTCTTGGTACCTTTGAGTTATTGAATTTTAAGTAAAAATTTTATCACATAGGGCTTTTGAATAAAAGTTGAAATTTTCATATTTCAATATGTATATTTAAATGTTTTTGTTTATAATTTTTATGCATGTACATAAAGTATATTTATCATATTCCCCTCCCTTTTCCTTTCTTTTTGTTCCCCGTCCCTTGTCCCCCTTCCACTGAATCCCTCCTTCTTTCCAGCTGTCCTTCTATTTTGATGTCTTCTTAATTTTTTTACATTTATCTATCATCCATAGTGAAATGTTGATGGACCCACTATACTGCACGTTTCATACACCTAATGATAGTCACTGTGAGGTCATAAATGCTATGGCTCCTTTATGTTCTGAGGACAGATTTTCAATGCATTCTTCCATATCCTCTTGATCTAACATTGATTTTGTCCCTCTTCTGCAATGTTCCCTGAACCTTCAATGCTATGAAAGAGGTATCTCATTTATTGCTGAGCACTTAACAGTCATTTATTCTTAACAGTTTGATTCGGTTTGAGTCTCCTCCATGCAGACCCTGTCATCTGCAAAGATAAGATTCTCTGACAAAAGATGAGAGCAGCATGAATTTGTGGACATAAATACAAGTATTTAGTGACAACTTAATGTTACAACTTATCCATTTAGCCAAACAGCAGTAGTGGCTACTTCCCTAGGGCCAATGACCTTCCCAGACCTAGGCTTTTGATTAGATTTTCAGTACTAGGCATGAATTTCCTCCTCCCATGGAGCAGGCCTCAAATCTAATCTGGGAGTAGTTGGATATCTCTATAATTCATAAATAATTTATAAATAATAAATAAATTAATAAACACATAAATGCCACTATTGTACCAGTGTGCATATCTTGCCTGGCTGGCCAGTTGTGTAGCTTGCAGGGTCCACAGCTGTTTAGGACTGTTGACTTTTCTCACCTAGCAACTTATGTAGCATCTTCTGGCACAAGGAATACTAGCTGGCAGGGTGGAGCTTCCAGCTCATTTCCAGCTTGTCCTGCAACTGAAGCATATGGTGTCTTTAGCAAGAGTCTGACCAACTGATTCTAGTTATTGATTTTAATTTAATCATTTTATAGAATAAGATTTATTTTTATATCAGTTCCACACTGGTACATTTATTAGGGACTGTTCATCTACACAAACAGTGTATGATATGTTTTCTTTTAAAAATTTTATTATTTATTTGAGAGAGAGAGAGAGAGTTACAGAAATAGGCAGGGAGAGAGAGAGAGAGAGAATGGGCACCAGGGCCTTCTGCCACTGCAAATGAACTCCAGATGCATGTGCCACCTTTTGCATCTGGTTTACATGGGTCCTAGAGAATGGAGCCTCGAACCAGGGTCCTTAGGCATCACAGGCAAGCATTTAACCACTAAGCCATCTCTCCAGTCATGTTTTCTTTTTTTAAAATTAATTTTAATTTTTTGAAATGGGCTCCTATGTAGCACAGGCTACTTCCTTCATGGCCAGAGCAACCTTGAACTTGAACTCTAGTTAATCCTGCCTCCACTGCATCCTACCTTAAGGTTATTGTTCTAGAAATATTATTCAAGTCAAATTAGTTGTGAAATATTCCATATTTTTATTGCTTATCTTTCTACTTGGTTTACCATTTTGTAAGAGTGTTGGAATGATGTAATTGTGGCTACATATCTTCCTCTTTTAAGCTCAGCTTTTTAAAAGTTCTACCATTAGTTGCATACATATTTAGGGCTGTATATTTTCCTGATGAATTATGTGTTCAGTACCATGAAATGCTTCTGTGATAATATTCTCTCTTGAAGCCTATTTTATCTCTTATTAACATCACATTGCCAACTTTCTTGTCAAGTTTGCATGATAAACAACTTCCTTCCTTTCGATTTCAATTTATATCTGGCTCTTTTGTGAAAGCTCCTGCTTGATAGGCAGTTTGTCACTGAGTCTATTTTTACATAGACCTTGGCAATATCTTTTATTTTGTTTTTTGACTTATTACATAAAGTACAATTTTTTCGTGTGGCATGGAATTCAATCTACCATCTTTGTCTCTGTTAGCATGTTCTTAGTTATGCCTTATTTAGTTTTCCTTTTTCCTCCCTGGGATGCTGTCACAGGAAACCTTTTCAATGGAGTGACCCAAACACACATCTTCACTCCAGATAGGGCACAGCCAATAGATTAAAGGACACTTCCACCAAAACCAGTTTCTGTGAAACAATAAGTTTATTGGGGTTACTTACAGAGCAGGGTGATGGTTTGCTTACAGGAGTAACAGATGACTCAAAGACACTTGTGTTATTGAAAGACCAACACCAGCTGAGTCGCTGGAGCTCATTGCACACCCTGCAGGCAGCTCAGTTAGCAAAGGTCTATCTTTTAAGCAGTTGATTTCCCTTTATATAACCTTAGGGCGAGGTCTTTCAACCCTTTTACTGAGCTGTATCTGCCAACTTGACTCTTGCTCTTAGTTATTCAGGTAAACAACAATTAGGTGGTGTGTTTAAGTAAAAATACTTGTCATAGATGTTCTCAGCATTACAATTTCTTGACCATGAGTAAAAGACATTTTCCTTGATAATCTGGTCAGGCCTCAAAAAATCTGTTACAATGCTCCAAGACAAAAACAAAGCTTTACTTGGAGAAGAAATTTCCTTTGCAGATTTCTATATCAGCTCCTGAGAATTTCAGCTTGTCATCACATTCAGACTGGGCTTGTCAGACTCCACAAATGTAGAAGTCAATGCTTTGGATCAACCTGTTTCTCTCTCTCCCTGTAAATGTGCACACATGTCCACATAGACATACCCATGCATATATTTTTTTGTTCTGTAGGAACAAATCTTATAAATGAGTTTTTAAACTATTTCTGGGTTTTCAGGAATTAATTCTCTAAACTGTATAAAATGACTAATGATTTTTTTTTTTCAGTGATAAAGAAGACACTGATAGCCTATAGTATAATGTGGCAATCTGGAGATATAAAAAAATATGAAAAGAGGCTGTGGAGATTGCTGAGTGGTTGGAGCCATTTAATTACAAGGCCTCACATCCTGGTTTCAAATACCTAGTACCACATAAAGCTAGATGCACAAGGTGGCACATGCATCTGGACTTTATTTGCAGTGGCAGGAGACTCTGATGTGCACATTCTCTCTGTCTCTCACACACATACACTTTCTCTCTCCTTTTAAATAAAGAAAAAATGTTAAAATATGGATAAAATTTGGAGTTATGAAATATTGATACTTATCAAATGCCTATAGAAGGTGATAATGTATTTAAAACAAATATAAGATTTTTACTTGTGATATTTATAAAATTTCAAAATATAGATTCAATCTCTGAGAATAAAATCAGTTTTAATGAACTTAAAAATACTAAAAATGTGTGCTGGAGAGATGGCTTAGCAGTTAAGGCATTTGCCTGCAAAGCCAAGGATCCCTGTTCAATACTCCAGGACCCATGTAAGTCAGATGCACAAGGGGGCACATGCATCTGGAGTTTGTTTGCAGTGGCTGCAGGCCCTGGCCTTCCCATTCTCTCTCTCTCTCTCTCTCTCTCTCTGCCGCTTTCTCTCTCTCAACTAAAAATAAATAAGTATAAATATATTTTAACAATACTAAAAATAAGAATAATAAGTTACTCCTGTATTTTTGTTTTAGTGTATCTTATTTTTAACTTTCTTTTTTATACATTTATTTATCCCTAATGGTATTTATTCTCTTTCTTTTTTCCTTAAAAGTCCATGACATTCCCATTATCTATTTCTAAATAAATAAATACTTTAAAAAAAAAAAAAAAAGAAAGAAAGGACTGTGACAATTTGGATATATTTAAATGTGTCCCAAAGTTTCATCTGTTGAAAGCTTGGTATCCAGTGTGGAGAGATGGAAGGAGGTAGAACCTTTAGGAGGTCAGGACTAGTGGGAAGTATGTGAACCATGGACAGTACTTATAGAGGAATATAATAAAAAGGTATGGTGTTGGGCATTGCTAAAAATGGGCTGGAACTGTGAGGAAGCTGGCCGGAACTGTTGGACATGGCTGGGGACCTTGGGCTGTGGGGGTTGCAACTGGCCTTATCATGGGGAACCCACTCTGGTGACTGTGACTGGTCCTCCCTGCCCTCGGGCAAGGTTGTAGTGTGCCCTGTCATTACCCAGAGTGGGAAAAACTGGCGAGGCCCTCCCCCCTTGATTCCAAAAAGCATCTGGCCATTCCATAGGCAGGCTTTGACCGCCCTCCCCGCTCCACAGTTCCTGACCTTGTGGCTAGCTGCCCAAGAGACCCTTATGTGGCTGAAGTCACGTAACTTTTCCTGGCATTTCTGTTATTTCTCTTACAGCTCCTCCCTCACAATTCTGAAGTCACTGTAGCTTTTCCTGCCACTATCTCCCTTACACTTCTGCCTTTCAACCATTAGATAACAACCCATAAACTGTGTATCCAATTGCCATATAGTCTGCATGTGCCTTCCCAACCTTTCTCCAGTGTTTATAAACCCACTCCCCTTCTGAATAATTGAGTGCTGTCCATCAGATGGTCTCCAGGGTGTTCATTGCCTGTGGCACTCATCCGCTCCAGGACCCTGCTTCTTCCCCCCAACTCCTCCTGCACCCAGGAAGTCTGTGGCCAACGACCCTGGGGAACAGTGAGGACCCACAGTATGGTTGTCTTTTATTTCCTACTTCTACTTCTAGACTGTGCTTATATAATGATGCCCTATGATGCTAGACTCTTCCCTTATGTCAAACTGATAGGACCACCTAATCTTGAACTGTAACTTATATAATTATAAATATAACAAATACCTTTCTTTACATATTGTCCAGCCATAGGTATTTTATTATAGCAGTTGCAAATACACCAGTATAATCTTGAATAATTTACACTTACTCATTTTAATCATAGAGAATCATATAATCAGATTTATACTATCATAAGTTTAAAACAGAAGGTTTGAAAATATTTTATACAATGATTCATACTTTCTATGGTGCCCCAGAGGTTTTTGAAAAATTATTGAGTATAAATAATGTCTTTAGATTACCTATATTAAGTATAAAATTATTTGATAGAAAATTTTTATATTTAAAAGTATAAATTGCTGAAGCAAATAAGGAAAATATGACTGAAAACTAGGCTTTGGTTTGTTTTATTTACCATGATTCCAGCTTCATGTAGAATTACATGTGCATATAATTTTCACATTAAGATTAATGTAGGCACTTTCTAAACAGTATAAATAGATGAGGGATTTAATATGACAAGTGAGGATTTAGTATGCACCAATGGAGACTGAATTTTCTTCTTGACTGTGTGCCTAGTTCTGGAAGGCATTGAGCATTTTCCTGGGGCATGAAAACATTGGACTTTTGTTTCAAAATGCTAAGATACAGATTATACAATTCTTCTTGTGAGCTCAATTTATAATTAAAGAAGTTTTCCTTACTAATCTATAACTTTGATTCAAGTAACTATGACTTAGAACTACAAAATGATTTGCTGATGAAATAGGTTTAATGGGCATTGATACTTGAAATGTGAGGAAAACGTACTTTTGCCTTCACATTGTAAGTTATTATAAATAAAAAGTAGCTAAGAAAATCCTTTTCCAGATGGAATTTGTTTGTTCATCCTATTTATTAACTTCTGTGTCTGTCTGTAGTTTCTTTATTTCTACAGACAACAGTATGCTTACAACTATAATAAAGAAGAAAGGCCTGAAGCACAATAAAATATTTTTATAGACTTACAAAATCCAAGTGCTTTTTTCTTTCCAAATGCAGACTCCTTGACTTTTGGTTTAATATGAGACTTACAATATCTGAAGGAATGGGAAATTTTCATGTTATGCACTGAACCCAATCTGTCCCCTTGTTGGTCTCAAGGCCAATTTTGTTTTTTCTACCTGAAAAGCTGCATCTTTCTCTTGAAGTGTTCCAGATACCTCTCAATATTTTCTCCACCACTCAAACTTGCAACTCACTTATTGTTTTATATTCTTGTCTTCTCTTCCAGTCTATTTATTTAAAGTATATCTAACACAGTGTATTAAACCTTGCCTTTTGATGCCTCCTACTGACTTTCATTCCTTTGCTCTTGGACTATTTAAATAATTTATATTTTCATTTTGACACAAATGAGACACTGTTTCCAAATTGCTTTCTGTAACATTCAGCTCATATTATATTTTTCTCTTGCTTAAAATTTTCACTATCTACACATTGCTTACTAGGGGGCATCAGGCCCCACCCGATACCTCAAAATTCTTGGTATCTAGGGCTTAGTTTTTTGTAGGAGTTTCATAGAGAAAGAAAACACCTTTGCAATTCATCTGATATAATCTTGCCAGACAAAGCTACGTATAGAGAAAATGCACACAGCTCGAGCCTCTACAGATAATGCAATTGAATTTGGCCAACACAAATTAGGCAAAAGAGAGCAAGGGAATCACAATGGCTGGTTTTCTATAATTCTAAAGCAAAACTGAGATATGTGAGAACATATTTCACCAGCAACTAAGCCAATGATTCCAAACACAGAATTATAGATAATAAATGCCTGCATCAGTGAGCAGTAAAACAAGTGTTTCTTTTTTGAAAGGGTAGTATCAAACCATTTTTAAAAATATATTATTATTTATTTATTTATTTGAGAGAGCGACAGAAACAGAAATAGGCAGGTAGAGAGAGAGAGAGAGAGAGAGAGAGAGAGAGGGAGGGAGAGAATGGGTGTGCCAGGGCCTCCAGCCACTGCAAACGAACTCCAGATGTGTGCACCCCCTTGTGCATATGGCTTACGTGGGTCCTGGAGAATCGAGCCTCGAACCGGGGTCCTTAGGCTCCACAGGCAAGCATTTAACCACTAAGCCATCTCTCCAGCCCCTATCAAACCATTTTTAAAGGTATTATTTATTGGGGCTGGAGAGATGGTTCAGTAGTTAAGCCCTTGCCTATGAAGCCTAAATACCCAGTTCGAGGGTAGATTCCCCAGGACCCATGTAAGCCAGATGCACAAGCTGGCGTATGCATCTGGAGTTTGTTTGCAGTGGCTAGAGGACCTAGTGCACCCATTTTCTCTCTCTCTCTGCCTCTTTCTCTCTCTGTCTGTTGCTAATAAATAAATAAAAATAAACAAAAAATATTTTTATTTATTTATTTTTGAGAGAGAGGAAGAAAGAGGCAGATGAAGACAGATAGAATGGGCACACCAAGTCCTTCAGCCACTACAAATGAACTCCAGACACATGCACCACCTTGTGCATATGGCTTATGTGGGTACTGTGGAATTGAACTTGGGTCACTAGGCTTTGCAGGCAAGCACTTTAATCACTAAGCCATCTCTCCAGTCCTTTCAAATCCTTTTTGAAGTAGAATAAAGCTCTTATAACCAAACTTAGCCAAGATGATCAAGTATCTATGCAATATAGACAATAAAACATTGATGAAATAGATTTATTGCAAGACAGAAATGCATCCTGTATTCATGAATTGGAAGAAGAGTTAAACTGTCCATATTACACAAAGTAGTCCATAGCTTAATGCAATCACTATTAAAATTCTAATGACATTTCTACAGAAATAGAAAGTAACCTAAAATTCCTGTAGAAAGATCCCAAACAACCAAAACAGCTTTAGCAAAGCTAGAGATATTGCTATACTTAGTTTTAAAACACATTGCCAAGCTATAGCAATGTAAAAAGTATGGTCATGGCATGAAAACATACACATTGATAATTTAGTAGCACAGAGAGTCCAGAAATAAAAGCAAGTCCTTACATTAGGTTATCTTCAACCAAAGTTCAATTCCAATTCCACAATGGCAAAATTATATCTCTGCAATTAGAACTGCTGAGAACTTAGATATACAGACACCAACACAAAATAAATTAAATATTTGCATATTAAAACCTGGCAGCCAGGGAGATGGCTTAGCAGTAAAAGGTGTTTGCTTGCAAAGCCTGATGGTCTTGGTTCAATTGCTTAGAATCCACATAGCCAGATGAAAGGAGGTACATATATGTGGCATTTATTTATGGTAGCAAGAGATCCTGTATATATATACACAAATAAGTAACTTTTAAAAGACCTATACAACTCATGGAAGAAGATAAAGAGAAAATCTCTGTGGCATTAAAAATACAAAATTTCTATGCTGTGGATCTGGAATGTGATTTCTGGAATATTACCCAAAACGTTCATCAATAAAACAAAAGTAGGCAAATGAGATTTTACCATATTGAAAAGCTATGCAGCCAGAAAACAATGGACTATGTTGATAAAATTTTTAATATGAGAAATATTTTCCAAACATGTATCAGCTAAGGAGTAAATATCCAATACACCTAAGTAATTGAAATAAGTTAACACCAAACAAGCATGTAACAGAATCAGAAATGATCTAAGGATAAAAGGAGACATTTCTTTTTATTTTATTTTTTGGCTTTTTTTTTTTTTTAACATAGGATCTTGTACTAGCCCCATCTGACCTGGAATTCACTATGCAGTCTCAGACTGGCCAATGGTAATCTGAGGTTCCCTGTCACTGCTTACCCTCCCCCAACTCCCCTATGTTACTCTGGAAACATAGGTGACTTTTAGATCTGTGGTTCCCAACTTTGGTTGACCGCCCATGTCCATCCTCCAAGTGCTAGTTTTTAATGTCTATAGATAGTTTGGGTTTTCATAAAGGAAAGTTTTTGCTGATGGCAGCTAATTGGTGAATGCAGTTCAGATACTGAGGAGACTGATAAAGAAGCATAGGGACTTGAGTTCAAATCCCCAGCATCCACTTAAAAAGCCAGACATGACTGCTCATATCTTAACTGCAGCACTGTGGAGACAGAGAATCACTGGGGCTTCCTGTCAGCCAGACTCACCAAAAAATGGGGAGCTTCAGGCTCAGTGAGAGATTGTCTTAGGGAAATAAGGTCACGTGTAGTTACACTCCAGACACACACCTGACATACTAGGCACACACATACACTCCAAAAAAGAAAAAAAAAAAAAAAAGAATATAGTACACTGAAGATCTCCCCCAGTTGGGAAACTTTACATTGTAGATAAAAGAAGCAAAGACAGAGTGGAGGTTTCTCTCCTAGTACCTGGTGGCAGGCTGTCATTTACAAAGTATATAAGAAATAAGCAAGGGACACAGCTAGTCCTGAAACTGTGTCAAGCCATGTCATCAGCTCCTGGAACTATAATCCCACATGCTTCACACAGATGATGCCCAGCCTATCTGGATTGAGCTTCACACATAGACACAGGAAACTGGGCTTTGTCCTGAATTGGTGCCATGTCCTACTCAGTGTCATGATATATATTCCCACCTCAGGAATTCTTCATGCAGTCACTTCTCAGTGAAGCAGTCTTCCGGTCTTTCAGGCCCGCCATCATAAGAGATGTGTTTGCATAGCGCCAACTCCCCAGTGTCCTTGTCCTTGATAACTTGAACTCAAAGGTCCCAGAGGACATTCTGGACAAAGGGCCTGTGTAGTAGGTGAAGGGGACATGGGTAGCAAGGCCTAAGGAATCTATCAGAATGATCAGGGGACATTTCTTAAAAGGAAGAGATACATACAGCCAACAGGTAAATGAAAAACTTTGAACCCCACTGATCATCAGGAAGGTAAACAATAAAACCATAAGGAGAAATTGCATAAACCTTAACATGCCTAGTATCAAAAAAAGGTAGGTGTTCATGCTGGTGAAAATGTGCCCCAAAATATACATTGTTGCTGAGAAAATGAACTAGGATGTCCATTATGGAACACATTATAGTTATTTCTCAGAACACTAAAAGTAATATTGCCATATGATCCTACTACTATATATATATATATCCAGAGGAGTAGAAATCAGTATACAGAAAAAAAAGACATCTGTTCTCCTATGTTCATCTTAGCTGAAGTATGGGATCTATCTATCAACAAATTCATGGACTAATTAAATTTGGAAACTCTCAACCAGAGAGTCAGAAGTTCACCTTCCTTCTTATACATGGAAGACTCTGAGCCATACTCTGGCTTTCTGTACCCTGCATATCATGACATGTACTGTACATATTATCTTTTGGCTAAAGCCATTTTCAAACTCCCACCACTTACTTTTTATTGTCCATGGATTACCCAGAAATGTGCCTTCTTATCTCAGGAGTTAGCTCTGTTAGTCTATTACTACTTTGGTCAGAACATTTTCTGCAGTATTTGGGTCACTTGCTGAGGCCTGGTCAGCAGGCACAAGCTCCTTGAGTATGTGAATGGGTGTGGCCTGCACCTATTGGAAATACTGTTCTCTGATTCTCTCATGCTGAGCTTAGAGAACTAGATGAACTGCCTATCAGAGTCACCCTTATCTCCAGCATTGGTGCTCCCCCAACATTATGTAGGGCAGATGGCATTCTCAGCTCCCTCAAACCTTCCTGAAGCTCATCTCCAGAGCCACTCTGGATCTCTCTATGGGATAACCATAATCCAGATGTAGTCAATGTCTGCCAAGAATGGATATTAAAAAATCAAAACTAATTTATTCTATGGAAAATCAAAGATGAAAAATAAATGAAAATGAGTTCATCCTGAAGGATGTGTTTTTTAGCAACTAGAAATAGAAATGTCCTATAGTTGACATCAAAAGATATGTTGAAAAAATTCATGAGGTAATGAGAAAATTCACATATAAACTCTGTGATGATTAGTTTCATGTGTCAGTGTATCTGAAGTGGGTTTTTACATAAATGTGGTCAAAAATTTTTTCTGGGTATGCCAAGGAAGATCTTTATAAAGGAGATTAATTTCTGTTGTATGGGATAGTCCCTGCATACTGTGGCTAAGGTTACATCAATCTGTTGAAGGGCTAGATAGAATAAAATACTTGACTAGGAAATAATAGTTTTTTTGTCTTTTTTCTACCTGTCTTTAAGGTGGGATATGGGGCTTTTCCAGCCTTGTACAACATATATCTTTAAATATTACTCAATTCTCTCTCCCCCTCTTTCTTTCCTAATGTAGCTTATTGCTTGACTAAATTAAATGCATCTATTTTTACCTAATGTACAGCTCTTAATCTGACAAATATTTTATTTCTTTATACTTGTTTGTAAAGATCTTGAGGAAAAAAAATACTTGCTTTCTGGTGTCAAGTACAGCAATACACATTCACTGTTATACCTCCAGTATATGTCAGATCTCTATCAATGCCATGATTTACTTTATAAGGATCTGGCTCACCTTGCCCTTCCACAAGATGTAGTCATGCATTGACTGGAGCTAGTTAACAGGATGTGTTAGCTACTGCAGAGTTCATAATGAAACTTTTGCAAGACATAAAGTAGAAAATAAATCTGGCCACAGTTTAGAACCATTCTATCTCAAAGAAGTTCTAACAATTCTGTAGTATGGACACATAAAGATGCTTCTTCTAAAGTTAATTGATGCAATTGGTGTCTCCTGTAGCCAAAAAAGAGTCAGAATTTTAGTGGAAACTCTGTATATTGGAGGCAATCCATTCCTTGTTGTGTTGCTTATTCTAGGCCATTTACTATGTAACTGAAGAAGAAGCCAATTGTCAATGAGCCCAGAACAAGGGCAAGCTCTTCAATAGTTCTAGAATTTTGTGCAAGCTGATCTGATACTTAGAAGGTCTGATTCAGGAGATTCAATGGTGCTTTAAGTGTTATTCATAGGTAGGGATGATAAACACAACATCTCAGGATTCTTTATTTTCACATTTTGACTACCCTTTAAAGAAAATACTGCCTATTCTCTTCTGGGTCTCGGGTAGGACTAAAGTCAACCTTGGACTTCCAGGTTGCTTTACGATCTGTACCATTACCTAACTAAAGACCATTGTATTAGTCAGGGTTCTCTAGAGGAACAGAACAAATAGAATGAATTGTATTAAAAGGGAATTTATTGGATTAGCTTACACAGGCCAGCAATAGCAAGTTGCAGGTCCAAGAGTCAAGGAACCTGGTAGCTGCTCTGTCCACGAGGCTGGAGGCTTCATCAGTCCCAATCCGGCACTGAAGGCTTGGAGGCTTCCTGTAGAGATGCTGCTCTTCAGCCCACCCTGGTCTTCATTCCACACTGGAAAGCAGCAAACACCAAGCAGCAAGTACCAAGCAGCAAGCACCAAGCAGCAAGCACCCAGTGGCAAGCAGCAAGCAGCACCGGCAGCCAGGTGGGAGAGAGAGAGAGCCTTTCTTCCCAGAGCTTCTTTTTATCAACCAGCCCCCTCCTCCAAGAGGGGCCGCCCACTCTGGGGGAAAGGCTCACCCTTGGGGGAAGGATTCTTCCTTTAGTTAATCCTTCCTAGAGGCAGCCTCAGAGACACACTTATGAGTAATGTCTGTGGATTCCTAAACAAATCAAGTTGACACAAACTTAACCATCAAAACCATCAAAGCATGAGGTTGTCTTGTTAGTATAGCAGTCAGTCAGCTAATGCAAGTGGAAAATATGAAATTAGTAGGCAGACGGGCCCCACAGCCTCAGGAAATTGTAGCGCCCATGCTACCACCAAGACCCCGAGCCGGGCAAGGTGCTGAGGATTGAAGAGACAGTCTCTGGGTCATTCGTGCTTCAAGAATGCCATTTATTGGAGTCAGAGGGTGATATATATATAGTCTTACAGCACTGTGGAAAAGCACCAGGGTTAGAAGGTCATGTTCTCATATCCTGTTGTTTACATCCTCCTATCCTGTTGTTTACATTCTCCTATCCTGTTGTTATGGTCTCCTATCCTGTTGTTATGTTCTCCTATCCTGTTGTTATGTTCTCCTATCCTGTTGTTTACGTTTTCCTATCCTGTTGTTTATGTTTCCTGTTGTTTACTCCTGTTGTTTACATATCCTGTTGTTTACTGTTAAGCAAGAGCCACCTGGGGCAAACTGAACTTGTGTTTAGGCCAGGAAATGGGAGTGGAACAGGATGTTTTTAGGCAAACAATCCTTGGTCATGTCAGTCAAGCAGGGCAGCAGTCTCCCCGGGAGGGAGGGTGGACCCCACAGGAAATGTCAAGAAATGAAGTGATCCCTGTAGCTCATTGCCTCCTTTCCTTACACTAGCAACCATGGTCTTATTGGGAACTCTTGTATCATAGTGAAGAGAGAGTGAGAAAGATGGGTCTGGTTTACAGGTGGATTTTTAGGGTTTGTAGATACCGCCCTTAATTTCATAGCTACAGTGGTGATACAGCCCCTCTCTGGAATAGCTCTCCAGGACAATAGTAAAGAGAAATCCTCCTATTGGTCAGAATTTCAAACAATGAACCAGATGTTTTTACTTTACATGGAAGGAGACTGGACAGGCATCTGATTAGATTCTAGTTATGGTGTATGACCAATATTCTGACTACAAATTCATGGACTTTGAAAAAGCATGGTTGAAAATAGTGAAAATGAAATTGAAGGTATTTTTGTGAAATTTCTCTGAATGGGCAACTAACACATGTTTGTTGTCTCATGTGAATAATCACCACTAAACGTCACCTGAAGAATTTAATCCTGCAGGCATAGTACACATATTTGGTTAAACAGTGTTTCTGGGTATTTTGAGATATGATTAACATTTTAATCCATAGGTTGAGTGAAACAGATTACTCTCCCTTTATGGTTGGCCTCTTTCTACCATGAAGGCCTTATCGGAACAAAGACTAAATGAAAAAGAATTCTCCCTCTGCGTAAGTGTCTCTGCATTGAAGCATAGTCTTCACAAGTCTGGGATAGGAATGTGTGTAGAATTTTCCTTGGGAGATGAACAAATGCCTATCCATACTAGACAGGGCACTAATGACAGACCAAAGAAATGGTTCTAATCAAGTGTAGCTTAGTGAACCAATGAGTTTAATTAGGGTAACTTACAGGAGCATGGGCAACTTAGGGGAGTCTATAGCATTGAGGAAAGAAATTTATAGGCAGTTAAGAGTTATTTTTCCTTTCCAAACAGCTGTTAACTGTCTCAGAGAAAGGCTGGGTCTCATGAGCCACTCCCCCTCCATGATGAGCTGTTAATGGGCCCAGGCTTGAGCATTTCTCCAGGGGATAATCAAAGCTGCTATAGTTTAAGAGAATAACTGCCACTTCATACTGGAGGATAGCACTCCTCAACAGAACCATTCACTTTTCTGTATCTGTTTCTTGGACCCCATAAATTCCATGAGTCAGTTACGTTATACAAAACACTGTTTATGTCAATACTTTAGCACTATATACAATATATATTCTATTAATTATATACTTCCAATTAGTATTTCCCTAATGCAATTTTCCTACCCCTGTGGAGTCTGTATGCTCAAAGGTCAGCTATGAAAATAACACTAAATGGCTTTTTAATAATCTATCATTCAATCAAAGTGAGGTTCATCATTTATGGTAGAAAGCAAGACATTACCTTGACACTTCATGTATTTTTAAAACTTTAATTATCTTATCTAATAGTACACATGAAATGTGTATGGGTCAAAACTACATCCATAAAGCTTTAGAATTTGACATTAGGTAAGTCTCAGCTCACTCATGGAGAAATGCCATTAGGATTGGGTTAAGTTCACAATAGATTTAGAACTGGTGGACAATGAGAAGAACATTTGTTGAGTAAATTATTTTGATAACCAAGAACTTGGACACCTGAGTGGTTTATATCTCTCAGAAGGGAGATATTTATCATCAAAAGTAACCTATTGTCTTGAGAGAGGGCTGGCTGAGAAATCAGACAAATGGATTTTCAGGAAATTTTGGAAATAAGCAAAGCAAATCATAGCTTTTCTTTCTTGGGTTGGAATTTTGAGCTCTTGTTACTGAGTTAGTTCTCCGTCCCATTGATTCAGTGTCCTATGAGGATGTAGTCAAGTTGTTTTCAGCATGGATTAGAAGATTCCATTGAAATATTAAATTAGGAGCTATTTGAGATATTTTTCTGTTTTTTTCTGTGTTTATAGACATGCAATGATATGAATATGTTATCAAGAGTTTTATGAAAAATATAATTTTCTTTCCCTAAAAGCACCTTTTATACATTTTTAAATTTTGTACCTTGAAATATGTCATATTAAATATAAAGCCAGGTTTCAAATTAAAGAAAAGTATTGTTATTTCATTTTATTTTATGTCATTTGTGCATCTGGCTTTATGTGGTACTGGGGAATCAAACCCAGGTCATGAGGCTTTGCAAGACAATACTTTTACCCACTGAACAATCTCTCCAGCCTTTTTTTTTTTTTTTTTTTAAATTTTTAATGCCATAGGGAATGAAAATTTAAAATCTTCAATTATTGAAATTGCTGTGTAAATATGATGAACGAAAATAGAACAGTGATATGATGAAAAGATTGAGGACATGCATTTATAGAAAACCAACTTAAGCATAAATAAAAACTACACAGGCATATACAAATTCATATCAATATATCAGTTAGGTAATTTTTCTTAAAAATAAGCTACTATTAAATTGGGACCACATCCAGTGATACTTGTAATATTTTAAATTGGAATACTGCCCCATTATTTAGGGCAGTATGCTGTAACTATTTCAAAGTAAATTTGATAATGTGTATCAAAATCATGAAGCACACAATTTTTCTTTCTAGAAATAGTTCTCCTTATAAAATAGATATATATGTTAGATTCATCTTCAATGTGTGTTCATAGACATGTTTATAAATTCATACACTTCCTGACTTCATACTGCACTCTAAGTAGACTGTGGAAATGAAAAGAAGGAAGGAACACATGACAGCTGTCATTTATGGGCAGTGCTGGAGGTCTTTCCTGACATCTTTCTTTATAGGAGAGGATGGGAAGTGTTTTCATTTTAAGCAGCCAGGTGTCCAGCTGAAAATCAACCCTCTTATTAAATATAAGAATATTCTCTTTTCCATTGTTTTACAGAGCAAATTAATTCCAATTTGCCTTAACTACTAAAACTTAATCTCTCCCAAGAATAACTAAAGGGCTCATTAAAGATTCACCAAACCAAAAATAGGTTTTTTCCTTCAAAAATAACCTACTTCTTTCATACCTTCTAAGTAGATATAACCAGGTTATTAAATAGACTGTTTCATTTTAAATAACATGACTAAAAATGCACTTCTATAATATGCTTTTTTCTTTTATTGTCATTATTTTTTATTGACAATTTTTACACTTACAGACAATAAACCACAATATTTCCCTGACCCCTCTTTCCCCCACCCAACTCTACTCTCCATCATATCCTCTCCCTTTCTCCATTAGTCTTTCTTTTATTTTGATGTCATCATCTTTTTCTCCTATTATGAGGGTCTTGTGAAGGTATCGCTAGGCATTGCGAGGTCATGGATATGGAGGCCAATTTCTGTCTAGACAGTTGCATTGTAAGGAGTTGTACCCTTCGTTTGGCTCTTACATTCTTTCCACCACCTCTTCCACAATGAACTCTGGTCTTTGGAGGTTGTGATAGAGGTGCTTCTGTGCTGGACAATCCTCCGTTCCTTTTTCTCAGTATTATGTTGCCTTTCAGTCATCACAGTGGTCATCAGCATCTGAAAAGAAAAGCTTCTCTAACCAGAAGTGAGAGTAGCATTACTATAAGAATATGAACATTAAGTGTAGTGCATAAAGGGCAGTTTGGTGAGAATAATATATACATTTATCCAGACAAGAGCAGGCTTTATACCCCTAAGGCTCATGTCCTCCCCTGTCATAGATTTTTGACTAGGTTTTCAGTACCAGGCATGTATTCCTTCCCATAGAGTCTGCATCCAGTCTAATTAGAGAGGAGTTGATTCCCTCCAGAGCAGACATGCCACTTTTGCACTTGTTTGGTCACTTGGCCTGTCTGGCCACCTTAAGGCTTCCAGGGTCCACTATCTTCACCACTGATAACTTCTGTCTCCCATATGGCTGAATGCAGTGCAGCTTTTTGCAGCTTTCAGTTGGCTGATCTACAGGGAAAAGGTTTTCAGCTTAGCACCAACTTGATTTCTCACTGACCTTGCTGCCCAGGGATGTGAAGTCTTCAGCAATAGGGTCTTGGCATCTGGTTTTTATGGGAAACCAAGGGCTTTAGCAATAGCCTGTAATGTTTTGTAGGCAACAGGGACTTCCTGGTCAACAACTCACTGGAAGGTATCTCATGCCTGGCACTGAATTTCCTAGTAGCAATCTATGACTTCTGGATGTGCCATTATTCAAAAAAGTAAGTTTTCATATGTATTACTCAAAATATCTTGAATTTTGATTGACCCTGCCCCCTGCCCTTCTTTTACACAATCTCTTCCCCTGGGCTTGTTTAGGCCATTCCACTCCCTGTAATCTGTTCTAATTACTTATACAATACCATCCCCTTAAGTCATTCCCTCTCCTCCCTCCCTTACATCCTTTTTCTAGCTTACTGGCCTCTGCTACCAATATTTGATTCCAGCTCACACACAAGTCTATATATTTGTAGCTAGGATCCACATATGAGAGAGAACATGCAATGTTTGGCTTTCTGGGCCTGGATTATCTCACTTAGTATAATCCTTTCCAGATCCATCCATTTCCCTGCAAATTTCATTTTTCTTTACCGTTGAATCAAATGCCATTGTGTAAATGTACCACATCTTTATTATCCATTCATCTATTGAGGGACATCTAGGCTAGTTCCATTTCCTAGCTATTGTGAATAGAGCAGCAAGAAACATGGTTGTGCAAGTATCTCTAAGGCAATGAGAAGAGTCATTAGGATATATGCCTTGGAGTGCTATAACTGAATCATATGGTAAATCTATTTTTAGCTGTCTCAAGAACTTCCACACTGATTTCCCCAATGGCTGTACCAGATTACATTCCCACCAACAGTGTAGAAGTTTTCCCCTTTTTCTGCATCCTGGCCAACATTTATTGTCATTCGTTTTCTTGATGGTAGTCATTCTGACAGAAGTGAGATGGAATCTAAAATTAGTTTTAATTTGCATTCCCCTGATGGAAAAGGATTTAGAACACTTTTTAAGATGTTTATATGCCATACATATTCGAATGAGAACTCTATTTAGTTCCATAACCCATTTTTTAATCAGGTTGTTTTATTTCTTATTGTTTTGTTTTTTGAGTTCTTTGTAAGAACATGCTATTTTAATTTTAAATTGTGTATGTGGATATACGAATAAATCTGGGGAATAAAGCTGTTGTAGTCATCCATGTTGCTGGGATGAACATTTAACAAGACACAGTTTCTAGGAGGAAGGGTTTATTTCAGCTTACAGATCCAAGGGAATTCCCATCAAATGGTCAAAGAATCTGGCTTCTATTCATAAATTGAAGCAGAGAAACACCACCAAACATCCAGCACCACAAGCAAGCACAGCCAGAGCTCACAAACTTTCTGCAAATTTTTATGGTAAAATTCAGATCTTACCCCATATGAACCTTAGGGCTGGACACCAGGATCTTCCCTAAGTGACATCTCTAGCAACAGGTGGCTAGAAATTTAAGCATAAGCTTTAAGAAAATACCAAGTCTATTGGGGGCAAACATTCAAACTACCACAGACACTACCAGCTAACAATGTTTATTTGTTATATAGTAGGTGTGTTGTTTTGATTCAGGTGTCACCCATAAAATTATGTGTTCTGAATTCTAGGATCCCAGATGATGGAGATTTGGGAATTAATGCCTCCTAAAGGCAGTGTATTGTTGGGGCTGGGCTTATGGGTATTATAGCCAGTTTTCCCTTGCCAGTGTTTGGTACACTCTCCTGTTGTTATTGTCCACCTCATGTTGGCCAGGGGGTAATGTCTACCCTCTGCTCAATAAATCATTTTCCACTGCCATCATGGAGCTTTCTCTTGAGTCTGTAAGACAAAGTACCCCCCCCTTTTTTCCCCAAAGCTGCTCTTAGTAGATGATTTCTGCCAGCAATGTGAACCTGACTGCAACAGTAATGTTGGTACCAGAGAAGTGGGATTGCAGTTAGATACCTGACAGTGTGGCTTTGGTCTTTTGGAGCTTTTGGAAGGATTTGAAACCTTGGCCTAAAAGATGACTTTCAGTGATATAAATACAGCTTGATGGACTATTTTGGTCAGAATTGAAAGACCTGAATGAAGTAAGAATTATGGACTGTGAGGTTTGGCTTCTGAGGATTAACAAGCTTTGCCTGGACTGGGCTAGAAGCAGTTTGTGTGAGAGACTTGCTGTTATGCCCATGTCCTGAGGATTTGTGCAGGGTTGCATTGTATAGAAATGGACTGGTGTGAGCAGAAGGATATGGCACAGAAATGAAATCTTGGGGCTTAAACTTCTGCCTGATGTGCTGCAATTATAAGAGTGATTACAGCTATTGAGATTGGGTCACCTGACCTGCATTGGGACAAGCAAAAGAATGCAGTCTTTTGAAGGGGTGTGATTACTCAAGGAGTATCCTGTTCTTCAATGTCTGCTTTATTGCCCCCTGTATTAACAAATTGGCATACCACCTAATACTATGGAGTATTGTATGCAGGAAAGAGAGAGTCATTGAATTTGCAACATGGTCTTGTGCTTTGGAAATGGCCATGGGCAGGGTGAAGCAGGTTTGCTGGATGCCTTCATGGAGACCCGATGGAGCCATGAGGATGGACCATAGGTTGCAATGGAGATGCCAGGACCACAACATGGCTGCTCAGGAGAGCTGAAAACCCTGGATGAAATTTTCCAGAACTGTGAGTAGCCTAGCTCAAGCAGTGGAATTGGAACTCCAGAGACTTGTTGCTGGTTAGAATTATTGGACTTGGAGATTTCTCACTGACTAGTTGTTGGACTTGGGGCTACAGAGTTTGATGTTTGCCCTGATTGTTTTAAATCTTATATTGGTTGAATATTTCTGTACTCTTTCCAGTGCCATATTTTTCAGTATGAGTGTTTATTCTATGCCATCATGGGTTTTTTGGGGATTTTTTTTTGGTATTATGCTCAGTTATAAGATCTTGGATTATGGGGATGTTTGAACATAACTGTTATTGATAAACTTATAGGGACTTTTAAAGTTGGACTGAATGCATTTATTTTATATCATGATTATTTATCAGTTTATGGGGGCTAGGGGCAGAATGTGGTGGTTTGAATCAGATATTCCCTATAAACTTAGGTGTTCTGAATGCTAGGTCCCCAGCTGATGGAGACTTGAGAATTAATGCCTCCTGGAGGCAGTGTATGGTTGGGAGCAGGCACATGGGTATTATTGCCAGTTTCCCCTTGCCAGTGTTTGGCTCATTCTCCTGTTGCTATTGTCCACCTTATGTTGGCCAGGGGATGATGTCTACCCTCTGCTCATGCCATTGTTTCCCCCTACCATCATGGATCTTCCCCTTGAGTCTGTAAGCCAAAATAAACCTTTTTTTTCCCAGAAGTTGCTCTTGGTCAGGTGATTTCTGCCAGCAATGTGAACCTGATAACAGTAATGATGGTACTGAAGAGTGGGATTGCTCCTAGATACCTGACTGTGGCTTTGGCCTTTTGGAGCTGATTTTCAAGAGGAATGTGGGGCATTTGAAATGTTAGCTTAAGAGATACCTTCCACTGCTGTAAGTACAGTTTGATGGACTATTCTGCTCAGAGTTGAGAGACCTGAATGCAGTAAGAACTATGGACTATGAGGTTTGGCTTATGAGGGTGAGAAAGAGCTTTGCCTGGACTGGGCTAGAAGCAGTTTGTGTGAGAGGCTTGCTGTTGTACCTATGTCCTGAGAACTTGTGCAGGGTTGCATTGCATAGAAATGAACTGGCTGCAACAATAGGTAAGAGATAAATATGTGCCCTATGAAGTGATTTTTTTTTTTAGATATCTAAAATAAGTACATTAAAATCAGAGGAGACATACTAATTGTCACAAACAGTAACAAATAAGTTTTGCTAATTCATTAGTCATCTCACAAAATGTATTTAGTTATTTCATATTTATTTTACCAAGCACCATAAATATATCATCCATGATCACTCTCATCAAGGTATGTATAGCCTATGAGTAAGACTAAATGTTAAGCTATATATCCATTCCACAGTGAACAAGTTATAAGGGCGAAAAATAATTTGTTCTTCGTCTAAAGATTCAAAAGGTGTACCATAAGATGTTTTGTGGATCTGAAAAGGCTATAAGTCTAACAAGCAATAGGGCTGGAGAGATGGTGGTTAAGGGACTTGCATACAAAGCCTAATTATCCAGGTTTGATTCTCAATTACCTATGTGAAGTTTGTTTGCAATGGGTGGAGGCCCTGATGCACCCATTCTCTCTGTCTGTATCTTTTCTCTCTCTCAATCTCTCTCCCTCTATTTCTCTCTTATTTGCAAATAAACAAAAGAATTAAAAGACTAACAAGCAATACTGTCAATATGTTGATGTCCCCAAATGTGAAATTGGTACACCTGTACATATGTATGTGTAGTCTGTGTGTTCATGTGTGTGTGAAAGAAAGAATTCTAAGAGTGCTAAAGTGGTGTTAGGGGCCCTTACAAGTATAGAGTATCGTGTCATAAAGTTTGAATTTGCTGTGACAAGTTTGTGTAGATTGAGGTCCATGTGGGTAGTACTGTCATGAGATGTTCATTCTAGAAAGGGGCACCTCTGATGTCCTTCAACACATGGTCTAACTCTCCAGATAACTTTAAAAATATACCAAATAATTCAAAATCATGACAATTAACTAATTATCTGATTACTTTACACAGTGAATATACACAATATATTGAGTCCACAAAATGATAAATGTTTCTAGTCCTGACTATTCAGAATATAGACTCAATGTCCACCTCAGTTGTTTCCATGTTAGTAAATGCATTTAACCATGGTATGGATAGTTAATACACAATTTGATTTATATCTACTTGAAGACTTTTATGACTTATCTTTTAAATCCTTAATGTTACACACAATACAACCACCTTTATGTCTTGAGTATAGTACCAGTGGAGTTCACACTCATAGCTTATATCATATATCTAGATATAGAAAGATCTATATATAGAAAGAAATTTCATAGCATCAAAAGAATCAAAATCTGGGGCTTTATATTGGAAGCTGTAAGCACATGGCAGTTTTCTACTACTTTTTGAGAGTCTTACAATTCAAATGGTGTACTGTAGCTTGCAGGGACGAGGACACTATGTAACTGTATAGCTGTATAAAACTTCCTCTATTTCAGTGAGAGGACATCTGGGAAAAAACCAATCAAACCAAATTAAAGGCTGTTTGAATGCACTATTAAAATAGTTCACTCTCTATTTTACTCTGGCTATCCATGTAACATATATTCTTTCTAGAGTGTAATTCCACCATTAACATGGGTATCTGTTACTTTCTCATTAGTGGGACAAAAACTGGGCCACAAGTAGTTTAGGTAAGGAAAGAATCCAAGTCAGCTTATAGTTCTAGAGGGTAGAACCCATCATTGCTGAAGATGAAGCCTGGGGAAGCAGGAAACTCTCATCATCTGTCACATCATCAAGGACTAAGTAAAGTGAAGAAACAAGAATTATTACCTGAGGTTATAATCCAAGAAGTAGCCACATGATATGGTTTAGGCACAGGTACAGTTGTGCTCTCAACATTCCATGTGTTGGAAGCTTGGTCCCCAGCATTTTTATGAGGAAGGTGGTGTTACTCTGAAGAGATGGATCCTGCTAGAAGGAGCTTAGGTCAATTATTCCCAGTTTCTCACTGGAATCCCAGTAAGACATTTTCTTTAATGATGCTCTACCTCCTTAATGTTCTATAAACTTTTGGAGCAAATTGACCAGCTGGGGATTAAGTATCCAAACCCAAGCATCTATGAGGGGCATTTCACATTCAAACCATCACAGTTATTGTCTTTGTTTTCCTCAATAATAATCTGAAACTCAGAGAAGTAACATAACTTGTCTAATTTCATACAGGTACAATATGATAGAATGAAAGATATAACAACCTGACTCTACAGACACAGTTTTAACAATATCAAATTTGATGCTCTATTTCCATTTTCATGTGATATCTGTGTAGGTACTTTAAAAGTACTCATTTCTTATTGAAGTTCAAAAGTTTTTCTACATGTCAGATTTGGGTTTTCACAAATATTGATGTTTTAGATGTAGTCCTCAGGCTGGGAAGATAGCTCAGTGGATAAAGTTCTTCCCACATAATCCTGAGTACCTGAGTTCAAATTCCCAGAACCCACGTTAAGCTGGATTCTTTAGTGTGAGTGTCAGTAATCCCACCTATGGCTAGACAGGAGGAAGAGACTGGAGAATCCCTTAAAAGTTCATGGGCCAGTTCGCCTAGCAAACATAACAGTGACTAATGAGGGGCCCTATTTCAAAAAAAGTTAAAGGAAAGGGCTAATAATCAAAGTTGTCATACTGCCACTACACACTCTCCTGCCCCATAATAATAATTTGGTTATGAATAATTTTACTTCCAACAACTGTACTGGTCTGTATAAATTATCTTAGCATTCTTTTTAACTATTTTTTTTCATTTTTCACTTACTGAAAGCTCTATGAATCTGAATTCTTTGTAGATCCAATAGAAATATTTAAAAATAGTTTTCGTTTGTTAGGTTAGTACTTTACAAACTTTACCAACCAGGAAGGCAGTAGAAAGAAGAGAATGTGAATCCTTGGGTATTTGTAAGTAGATCCCAAGAGGCTAACTGTAAATGTGAGATTTCTTTATGGTCTTATGCCTTGTCCTAAATTATTCATGTGGATTTTGCATTCCATTTGACAAAATATCATTGCTTGTTTTAATAAAACCAGTTTTAAATTATTTACTCTTCTGAAAAAATTATCCCTTTGTTTTCTGTACATGATTCTATTGCCTCCAGTCTAGTGTGAGAAGTACAAACAGTCATAGTTACCCAGGCACTTGTTGGTTGAGAGTACTGTGAAAATATTGTGCCCTACAAACAATTTCTTGTAAATAAATTGACTCTGTGAGCAGTACTCTATCATCTAGGTAGATATGTATTGAATTAAGATATCTTGATATTGACTTCTGTTTTATTTTACTTCTTTCATGTAAAAGGATAATGGCTCAAGTTTAAATTTAAAATCTTTATGCTGTCACATCCTTCAGTAAGCCACTTCAATCTTGAAACAGGGCAGCAGATTTTCAGAATATTTTCCCTGGAACATGAGGTTATAATCCAAGAAGAAGCCATATGATATGGCTTGGGTACAGGTGCAGAATGCCCCCAAAGTTTCATGTGTTGGAAACTTGGTTCCCAGTGCTTTTATGAGGAAGGTGGTGTTACTCTTAAGAGATGGATCCTGGTGGAAGGAACTTGGGTCAATTACTCCCAGTTTCTCTCTGGATTTCTATTTGAAGATGTGATTATTATCCTCTCTCCCACACAAAACCTGTCATCACAATACATAGCCACCATTTATCCGGGTACTCATTAGAACTCAGCTATGCTGACATTTTGCCCTTGACTATCTAGGACTGTGAACTGAATGAATTTCTTTTCCTTAAAGTAAATTTCCTCTGGCATTTTGCTATAATAATGGGAAAAGTGAAGGCAGAGCATATGTGTTTGAGAGAGACTTCCCTGAACCATTATCTTAGCAGAATATGTGGAGCCCATGATAGACTGGATGTGATTAGGTGCAAGACAAAGATAGGAGAGAAAGGGTCCTACAATTAAGACCTCTAAATGGCATCCTCTAAATGTGAAGTAAGAGCATAAGATAAAATTGAAAGTTTCCAAACCTAAATGTAAGTGACAGAAGAAGTCATAATAGTACGAGAAACAGTCCATACTAGAGGTTTCTAAACACGTAATTTGTATTAGAATAGCTGACTCCCTGTGAAGAGATGCACCACCTCTAGCACAGCAGCAAGGGCCCAGGTAAAATAACGGAGGAATTGGCAAGATGAGCAAGAGTGCTGCTTCCATGGTGAGCCTCACAACCTGCATGGAGACAGACACTGGAGATACTAACAATACACCAAAGTTGAAATCCAGAAGTCACTGAGAGCTCAACACTAAAGTAGACTTAAAGCATAGTTGTGGGGTCCACCCTCCCTCCCGGGGAGTCTGCTGCCCTGCTTGACTGACATGACCAAGGATTGTTTGCCTAAGAACATCCTGTTCCACTCCCATTTCCTGGCCTAAACACAAGTTCCGTTTGCCCCAGGTGGCTCTTGCTTAACAGTAAACAACAGGATAGGAGGATGTAAACAACAGGATAGGAGGACATAAACAACAGGATATGAGAACATAACCTTCTAACCCTGGTACATTTCCACAGTGCTGTAAGACTATATATATCACCCTCTGCCTTCAATAAAGGGCATTCTTGAAATGGCATTCTTGAAGCTCGAATGACCCAGAGACTGTCTCTTCAATCCTCGGCACCTCGCCCAGCTCGGGATCATGGTGGTAGTGCGGGTGCTACACATAGTCACCAAGGTTCAGGGAATTTTGTGGAAGAGAAAGCAGAATGATTGTAAGAGCCCAGGTTGGGAGGGAATATCCAGAGGCAGATCCCTCTCCCCAATGACTGACTGCTGCTCTCACAACTCATAACCCACAATTCTATGGTGAATACCAGCAACACCTCTAAGGAGGGCCCTCAGTAGAATGGGGGCAGGGAGGAAGGAAATGATGGTACCAACATATAATATGTCCTCACAAAGTTTCAATAAATATATAAAATAAATATATAAAAATTTTAATAAAAAGGACATTGTTAAAAATACAGTGATAAAAGTTAAAACAATAAATTAATGACATTAATGGAATAATTGAGTCTCTGTGACTTGGAGACATTCTACAAAAATCTGTTGTATTTTTGAGAAATTTCCAGGTAAATTTATTGTTATATTAGAATGTCCTTTTGCCAAACAAATGAAAGTACAATTAATAGAATAATGAAAAGTCTCTAAGTTACTGACAGTCACACATTTTCCTTTTCTTTTCTTTCTTTTTTTTTTTTTTTTTTTTTTTTTTTTTTGCTGTGATGCTCACTTCATAGTCATTTGCATTTATTCCCTCACAACGCCTGCTTCAGCATTTATACTTTACACTCATAGTGGTACTGGACAAGAAGTGTCCACATTTGGCTATGTGTAAGCATTTTCTCTTACACAGGAAAGTCAATTGATAAATTATTTCCTAAAGGATGTTACAAGTGAGTGACTTTTTTAAATTGAGAAATTTAATATATGAATATATTGCAAATTTGTCATATTCCCATCAGACTATAATCTTTTGTTCCCTCACCCCACCCCCTTCTGTTGAAGGCTCTCCTCAGTGAGGTAATCTCTGTGGGGTCATGAATGCACCAGTCAGTCCTTATGGGTGTTTGGGGTGGGAGGAGGCAATATCTTTCTGTTATTTTTAAATTTGTTTTTTTAGTTTTTATTTATTTGAGAGAGAGAGAGAGAGAGAGAGAAGGATAAAGACACAGAGAGGACATTCTGGGATCTCCAGCCATTGCAAACGAACTCCAGATGTAAGCACTACCTTGTGTATCTGGCTTACATGGGTCCTGGAGAATGGAACCTGGGTCCTTTGGCTTTGCAGGCAAGTGCCTTAACTGCTAAGGCATCTCTCCAGCCCTACCTTTCCTTTCTTAATAACCTCTTTATTAAATGTAATATTTAGTTTAATTTCTTGACCTTTACAATCTGCTAAGTAGATTGCTTCCAAGTCCAAAGAAGGAAATTAAATAAACATCTCTCCATTTTATTTATTTGCATGCAGAGAGAGAGAGAGAAAAGAAATAGAGAGACAAAGAGAATGGGGGCACCAGAGTTTCGAGCCACTGAAAATGAACTCCAGATGTATGTGCCACTTTGTGTATCGGGCTTTATTTGGGTACTGGGGAATCAACCCCATGTCTTTAAGCTTTGAGGGCAAGTGTCTTTACCACTGAGCCTCTCTCCAACACTGAAAAATACACAAAAGTAGAAATAAAGATATTCCCTGTCTGCGTGTGTGTGTGTGTGTGTGTGTGTGTGTGTGTGTATGAGACTCAACTACTCCAATTTATTTCTGAGTGAAGGTTGTTAAATAATAAATTAGAATGGATAGGGCAACAAGTGGAGCTCTCTGCCTTGTTTTAGGAGGGTTGGAGAGTTTTAGATTGAGACACTACAGCCATTAGAGACATTAAAGTAGCACTGAATCTCATGTGGAAGCTTATGTGTCAAACTCATGGCAATGTGCTAGTATATGTAATTCTCTGTTTTACCCTTTCTCTGGTTCTTTTGGAATTTGTCCTTGCAAAAATAATGAAGTTTATATGTAACTATTGCTGTTTTCTCAAATTGCTATCTTGCTTTCCTAACATAATTGGACATGATCCACGTCTTTGCCTGTGATTTCTAGGCTCTTTTCTGTTGTACCGATTGCTATATGCATGCATTAGCATTGTCAGCTTTAAATATTGAAGAGTTGTTATTCATTTAGGTAGATCTACATTCTTCTTATGGTTTTGTATTTTCAGAGCTTGTCTTGCTTCAGCAATATTTTCATATCCACTTCTAAAATTAGTTTATTCATATAGAAATGGAAAAGGTTGTTAAGTTTATAAAACATGGACTAAGTTTATGAATTCACCTAGAAAATTTTGACTACTTCCCATCTATACTTAAGCATAGAGCCTATTTTAACATCTGTTCAAATGTAGGCTTAAAATGATAGATGACCAACCAGCTTGATGGATCTTTGTTCCTTGAAAACAAAGATTGATAAAACAAGTGTCTGTTACATGGTTGGATAAACACATAAATTTATGATCTGCAGTGAAATTTATTTTTTTCTAATAACAACATTCTGATTATAAAATTAGAGAATGGATTCTCACAGAAGCTTGCTAAAAGCAACAGATTTTACTTCTGAACTAAGACCATATTTATAATATCATCAAAGACCTTTGATTTTTCATGAGATCCTAAGATAATATTTATTACATGTATCATATTTTATAGTATTTTAATTATCATCAAGTTAGTAGCCTAGGGCCTGGAGAGATGGCTTAGCGGTTAAGCCTTTGCCTGTGAAGCCTAAGGACCCAGGTTCGAGGCTCGATTCCCCAGGACCCACATAAGCCAGATGCACAAGGTAGTGCATGCATCTGGAGTTCATTTGCAGTGGCTGGAGGTCCTGGTGCGCCCATTTTCTTTCTCTCTCCCTTTCTCTCTCTGCCACTTTCTCTCTCTGTGTCTGTCGCTCTCAAATGAATAAATAAATAATAAACAAAAAACTTAAAAAACAAACAAAAGGTAGCCTAATATGTTTATTTATTACTCTTATTAAACCACATATACAGTCGACATTTTGAATCGAAAACATAATTTTAGATGTATTCTTTCCTACTGTAAATAAATTCAGTTAATATGTTTTAAATTTCATTCTCTAAATTTTTAACTCAAGATTTCCATGAGATTCTAATCATTTATGTATATCTTCTCTAGCCATTGCCTCTCCATTTTGGCTCCTCCATAGAAAAAAATAACTAAAAGAAAATATTCTTGCTTCTTCTTCATTAGCTTTCATTCACAGTCAAACTTATATCTTTCTGTCTCTTGTTTTCTGCCATACCATCAACATTACTGTCAAAACTCTCTTCATGTTCATGTCGAGGGGTCTCAGATACCCACCAGATCTCTAAACACCTTTTTTTGGTTCCCTGGGGAATTTTCCCTCTCACTGAATGTCACCTGCTTCATAACCATTTTATTTAAAGGTTAGTCTATGACAAATACTTTCTTCTTACATAGCTTATAGCTCACATATTCTGAACTCCTAGAACTGAGATTAAATATCTTTTAAGAATCATCACTGCCTAGTCACCTTATATGAAAGACTACCATTCTCTCCTGCATTATCTTGGCAACTTATTAGCTTCAGTTATGTTACTTCTCATCTTTTTAAATAAATAATTTCTTTATTATCCTGCCAGCCACTGTATTTCTATCATCTCGAAAAGAACTTATTAGCAGTAGTTTCTCAGTTCATTGTTTTCCATAAATAAAAGTACATAAAACTACTCAGCTGAGACACAATGCTACTTTATCACAGTTATCAGTTATGTTTTTGGTACTGGGACAAAACTCTCAACCAGAAGCAACTTAAAGAATGAAAGTTTTCATTTTCTGCTTCTCGTTTTGAGGAGAAATTCATTATGGTGAGAAAAGCATGGCCAGAGAGGGAAGCCAGGGAGGACGTTGTTCAGAGCAATGGAAGTTGATCTATTTTTTTTTTCTTAGTCTAGGAACCCAGCCCATGGGATGGAGCCACCCATCCACCCACAGATAGGGTGAGTCCTTCCATTTCAATTAATTTAATCTAGAAATCACTCATATAAATGTGATCAGAGATTTGTTTGCATTAAGATTCAAAATTCTATCATGTTAACAACCATAGACTCACCATCACAATCATGTAACAGCTTAGTGGTAATTTGAAAACCATGCCTATATCTAATACATGTCACTTAAATATATACACTTGAGATCCTAGAGATATAAAGTAGTTGTAACAATGCTATCAATGTATCTGGGATCTTCAAGGAAATTGTTTTCCAATCATTACAATGGTGGTGATTATGTTACAAAGTATGCTTGCTTTACTTTTTATAAATCAGTCATGTCCTTACATTAGACAAATATGAATCTGTTGTTTTAAGTCTAAGATACATTTATTTCTATTAATCATTATTCTTAAGCTTTTAAACATCATTATCTTAGATATTGGGCTGCATAATACCAAATTATGATTAATCACAGTAACTAGTATTTGTTTGTGACAATTATGTAATTAGGAAGGATGTAAAAGTAAAGAAAATTCTGTTTATGTATATTTTAGAAGATAGGCTTAAAAGTATCAAATTGGGTCTGCAAAACTTTATTTAAAAAATAGTGTATTTTATTTTAACTTCCCTTCGCTTTTCTTTCTTCTGGTGCTTGGTAGATTCATAGCTTTTCAAAAGCTGTTTTAGTTCAGAGGTAAGATGGAGAGGCTGTGCACCTGAAAAGAAGATGACCCAAGTACTAATGAAAGGTTGGACACCACAGTATGAGAACAGGCAGAGAGCCAGGGATCAAGGCCTCAGATATGGTGAAGAAAAGGAGAAAAATTACAGAGGGCATAGAGACCAATGCCTCAAGATCTCAAAGATGTCACTTTCATCATGGTCTACAAGAGAGAAGGAATAAAGGATTGATGTTCAAAGCATCTTAAAATTTTTATGGCTTATAAAATCATGCCTTCCATCCTTTGATTTGACTGCTAACAGCAGGGCATTTTCAGGATCATGGAGAGGTTTAAGATCACAAAGTCAGTATAGTTACTGTAAGTTTCTTAGCACTTAAGAACTTGAAAAGGAATTTCAGTGAAAATCATTCACTTCTGCATTACTTCCCAATCCTTGACATTTTCTGTTTGTTAAGGTTCCTCCATAGACAAATAAATAGTGGGACAGGAGTGCAAACATATGGTACCAAGAAAACAAGAGGCAGTGGGGAGAGGTTAAGAGAAGGTAACAGGAAGTGAATATGATCACAATATATTGTACACAAGCATTAAATTGTCAAAATAAAAAATGATTATAAAAATATTTTTGTATGAAAAGAAAGCCACTGGGCAAATAACCTTTGTGTCTACAATGGTAGAAACATTTTTGGTCTTAGTAAGTGAGCACTCTCAAAGACACTTGCCTCCTCTCCCCTAATTGAGATCATCAGGAAGATAAAATGTAGCTAATGTTAGTCTTGGAAGGCTACATATGTTGCTAAGCAAGTCTAGTACCATGTCACTATCAATGTAGCTAGTCTTTATCATTTTAAATTATCTAGTTATTCATATCCTTTTATTTTCTAAGGGGATGGTAACTTCTAACATGAATTGTAACCAATTAGAAGGTAAAATGGTAGAAAGAGGCCACCGAAAACAGGTAATTCTTTATTGCTGTGCTACTTGGAGTTAAATAAGTTTGGGGTACCACAGTAAAAAATAATTAAAATACTTGAACAGATATAGTAAGCATCTTTGGCAAATTTATAGTGTGACAATACATCAGACAGAAGACCATATATGTTATTAAGAATATTTCATATCAGAGATTGTGTAGAAAACATCATCATTATAAGAATGAGAATCCACATAATGCTTAATATACATATTGCTAATTTAAATAAGATTGGAATTAACTTCAGACCATACCAATTTATTGAATTTTGTTATAGCTTACATATATTAACATAGATATTCTTTTCTTGTTGTTGTTGTTTGAGGTAAGGTTTCACTCTAGCCCAGGCTGACCTGTAATTTACCAGGTAGTCCAAGAATGGCCTCAGTCTCACAGTGATCCTCCTTACCATAGCCTCCCAAGTGCTGGGATTAAAGGTGTGTGCCACCATACCCGGCCTAATTTAGACATTCTTGATATATCTTTTGTTTATGTATTTGAAAAAAAGAGTTGAAAGGTAATTGTTTATGTATTTTTTCAGTGTTTTTTTTTAAATTTTTATTTATTTATTTATTTTTAAATTTTATTTATTCTTATGTATATTATTCTGGTTTTACATTCATAGTGGTGACTCCATTATCCTCCTCCCTGTTCTCCCTCTTCCATATTTAACTGAACAGATAAATAACAGAATAAGTCTTACTAATACCTGCCTGTTACTACAGTTTCTTTCTGTTTTCTTTTTTGTATTGGAAAAGATTCTATTGTTGAGCTTTATTTATAAACAAGTTTGGCTGCTAGAATCTGTTTTGTGAACTTAGTGTCAATACTTTTGTCTATATCTGGACTCCTCATCCCTATGATCTAAATTACAATTAGCCAAGTAAACAGCCCATAAATGATCTGAAAGCAGGCATGTTACTCATGGAAGTTCATGATCATCTGCCATGGTGTCAGCAGGTTTCACAACAATGGGCCCTGCAAATGAACAGAATTTTGCATATAAGGTAATTTCACAAGACTGTTTCAGGACTTCTCTCCTCCTTCTTCTTTATGCTCCTTCATCACCTGGTTCCTGGAACTCCTCTTCAAATTCTAACTTTTTAACATACCATTGCTTCAAGTGTATTGATTAGTGACATTGGTCTTTCAAATCTCCCTCTTCTATTACTCTAAAAGTCTGAGATTTTCTCATATTTGTGTTCATTAGAATACTCAGAGCAATCTACTTGTTAACACACTATTTACAGCAGCTTTTGTTTTCTGACTGAACTGTAATTGAGGCAGCTGCTATATAATGTTTCAATAAAGAGGAATCTCAATACTGTGATAATTAAATTAATTTTCTGATCTGATTATATTAAAAGATATCAATGATGTCTTTTCCAGTGGTAGGTTATACACTGGATATCTATGACATTTAATAGCAAAATATTTACTGTAGTCATCATAATCAATTAACTATAGAAAGCTAGACTTTGCTTGATTACAGAAGTGCCACCAATAAAAATGATAGTAGAATTAAAGACCTTAAAAATTGTGGGGTTGGTTTTCTGTCAATGTACTAGAAAACTTGAATAAGAAAAATGATCAACACAACAGTCTCTGCTTAAGAGAAGAATGAGAGTAGCACAAGTCTGCATAATTACTTAAGATATGTATATTCTATAACTAAAGATTTAGTATATATGAAACAAATAACTAACTTTGTTTCTGCAGATAGCTAAATAGCATTGTAAATTAAGATTTCTACCTTGCGAAATTTCACCTTTGGTTTAGAAAGTAGATCGAAAGGCATTCACATCTAGAAGATGAGATTGGGGCTATAAGGGTAGATTGCAATAACATCCCACTCCAAATCATGACAGGGCTTCTTTGCTAGTACACAACTATTAAAGAAGAGAGGCCACCCCGACTAAAGAAATGTGTACTGATCACTTCTAAGAAAATATATTGATATAGGTTTTAGTACGTTCTAAGGGTCTCCCAGAAATATGTTCTAATCCTTATGTCTGTAAATGTTACTGTATTTGGCAAGCAAATACCACTGCCAATGAGATTGACATTCAGGATGCTGAGATGAGGTAATTTAGATTTCTGGGCAAGCCTTACTAATACCACATCACAAGTGATTTTATAAGAGTGTGACACACTAAGTTACCTTCCTACATGAAAAGAAGGGAAGAGAAATGGAATACAGTGGCAGCCACAAGCCCAGGATCTTCATCTATCCTCAAAGACTGGAAATATCAAGAGAGAGACTCTTATCAGAGTATTTCAGGCATGTACTACCCATTCACATTGTGATACGATGCTGTGACCTACAAAGTTTATTATTGAAAACAGCACTATTGAGTTAGAAAAACACAAAAATACCTCATGGTAATTTAAGTAAGTTAACCATTTATTGTTAGGCCAAATTCATATCTATTCTGGACCATGAGTGGCCACAAGATATGGGTTGGACTTATCTGTGAGAACAGGACACTTTGACATTAGTCAAGTGCCAGGGTCCAGCCCCAGTAGGGTTGTAGAGCTCGAAGGAGATGTGTGGCATTGGCATTGTGAGGAAATGATTTGGACCAATGTTTCAGGTGAAGTACACTGGATGCAGAGCAAAGCTCTGCTTCTTTATTTATATTTTTACAGTACATTATGGTTTTTGTAAGCAAACCATAGCAACTTATTCATGTGGCTTCTATTCTCCAAGAAACCTTGCACAATATTCTTCTTTTCCCTTGGTTTCCCCTGCTTCTGACTAACTCATGAACCTCTTGCCCCATAGACATTCTGATCACATCTTAAACAAGAAAGTCAAAGACTGCAAGCTGTTTAAAATCTTACCCAGGCTCATAGAAACTAGCCAAGAACCCTGGCAGGTAGCTCTTGTGGTTATACGGTGATAAACATTTTTTTTTTTTAACTCAGAAAGGGCAGTTATTTTTACTCTTAATCCTTTAATGTATGCCCCTCTATATTGTAAAGGTTGATCTATCCAACCAGTGTTTTGCATTGATGTCTTTCCTTTAAGAGCCCACCAAACTCCATTGTTAATTCTATCCAACATATACTATTTTACTTCCTTGTGTGGGCCCAACCCGATTATTTGAAAGATGTTTATTCTCTAGCATTTCAGGCTCCTTAGTAAGTCATTTGTACATTCAGGAAATGTGTCCATTAATTCCTGGAACTATCTCGACAACAAGAATTGTCTTGTAAGTAATGTTTCTTGGGAACAATTGGTACGGCATGTAACGTAGCATTGCAAGGAACATGTCTCATTAGGTGAAATATACATTTGTGGTTTTGAGATACTTTGTGCATTTAAACTAGTCATAGTTTCAGGATCCATAATCTGTTTAAACATTACAACCTCAGAACTTTCTGCTGCAACATTCTTTTCCTGTTAAAGCAATGGTGACTGTATAATCATATCTGAACTGGATTTCCCTATTACTAATGAAAACAAAAATAAGTAGTAATAAACTTATGATAATTTCAAAAAATTCTAAGAAAGAGACGGCAATAGTGCAAACTATCAGGAAACAGGCATTCCAGGAGGTCGCTGAAAGACTTCAGAATGTCTCGGATGCCACAGCCCTGCTGAACGGTGTCCCATCAGCATCACACTCCAGAGCTGACTGTTGCTGCTGTTTGGACACCGCCAGTCAAGGAAATTTCTGGTCTGTGCATTTTTGAGAAAATACATCTCTGTTGATTTACCAAGTTGATGGTGATCATTTACATTAGCCTTAGGAAACTACTACAGAAGACAAATGCTGCATTTGTTTAAGCCCTTTCAGAACCTCTATGGCTCTCACTATATCTAAGTTATTTGGGAATAAAGTGTCAGCGTAAGAAAGGTAAGTCATACCCAAATAATCACAAGGCTTTCACAGTTGAAGAGGAATATAGGAGAATGTGTCTTATACGTACTGAACAATGGTGTAAAGGCATGATGGTGTAAGAGGGAAAAGTTATTTACATGGGTAAACTTAACTAGAGCTTCTGGATTCAATTAATTGGAACAAATTGAAGTGGGGCCAGTAAGTTTTTGGACTGGGTGAATCATCAAACACCAATGGCCAAAAACATTAGAGTACAACTCTCTGTAGAAATGACAGCTTACAAATACCTCTTAAAGACTTCTTTGTTTGAGACTAAACTTTAGCATTCAGAGGAATAATATTTCATGAATTTTCCTGCAATAAACCTGCCCAACCAAGCCAGGACTCAGCCTGTAATGGGGAATGGCTTGTTTTGTTTCTCCACCTCCTATCTCTCAGACCTCAGTTTAACTAGAATAGTTTTCTATTTTCCTTATAATAGCTTTAGCTATTTCCTTTTTAAACCAAAGTTTAAATGACACAGCTAGTAATTTAATAATAGTTTGTGATACATGGAATTTTATTTGTGCTGCTATGACATAGTGTAGCTCCTCCCTTATCTATACTGTCAAATATTCATGAAGTGCAATGGAAAATATAACAGTATGGTCATTAACTTACACAGATCTTGTTTGTAAGTCAAGAAAATATATACTCAGTGTAATTTATATCAGCATCATTACATATTATTTTTCTCAGTGACAATGAATAATATTTATGTTATATAATATTCATACATGTGCTATATAATATTTATAATATTTATTTTGTATGTGATTAAGAGTCATAAATCCATTCTTTTAGTTTTTTATAAATGCTATATTTTAAGATTATTTTTAGGTTAAGGTTTTTACTGGCCACATAGAGGCTAAAAGCAATTTAAAAATAAAATGCCAAATTTCTGCATTGTGACTTATGTTAGAACTTAGTAATAGATTTCATTTACCTATAACTTATCTTCCTTGTTATTTTTAATGCTTGTAATACATTCTGCTACCACTATCTGGCATCCCATATATAGAAAAATCATCTCAAAAAATAATGGCAATGCTTTAAAAGTTAAAAACTTGTACATATAGCAAACTTTCACAGATAATTTAGAATTATTTTCTTGTGTTCCTTCTAGAAAGCAGGGAGATCTGAGTTTGTTTGATATTGAAGAAAAAGAACTCTGCTTGTCTTTGCTATTTTTATAATGTTGGTCATATTTAATGGATTTCAGTCAGTTCCTTGTTGCAAGGACAAAAATCCAACCAGACACATCTTATGGGAGGGAAGGTTTTATTTCAGGTTTACATATCCAGGTCGAAATACCATCAATGGTGGAAGAAGCTGGCCCACTTCCAGCAAACATCCAGCAGACACCAGCAAGCACACATAGCCAGTGCTCTAATCTGCTCTAAACACACCTTAGGCCTGAACTTAAGAATCACCTCCAAGCCGGGGGTGGTGGTGCACACTTTTAATACCAGCACTTGGGAGGCAGAGGTAGGAGGCTATCTCTGAGTTCAAAGCCACCCAGAGAGTGCATAGTGAAATCCTGGTCAGCCTGAGCTACAATGAGATCCTACCTCAAAAAAAAAAAAAAAAAAAAAAAAAAAAAAAAAAGAGAGAGAGAGAGAGAGAGATTGAGCATCAACTCCAGACACATCTTAGGACCCTAATGATCCACCCCAATGATATACCTCTTCCCCAGGAGGGCTCTGTCCACTGGAAACTCAAGATTTATGCCTGAGTCTGTGAACTTCCATTTAAGTTGCATTCAGTCCAATTTCAAAGGTCCTCATAAGCTTTACCAACTTTAAGAGTGTTCCAAAGTCCCAAGTTTCATCTGAGATTCAAGACTGTCTTGTAACTGAGTCCTATTAAATCAAAATAAGTTATGTAATTCCAATACAAAATGGCACAGAGTAAACATTTCCATTGTAAAAAGGCATGACAAGGAGAGATTGGACCAATGTAAATAATAACGAACAGGTAAACATCAATCTGCAATTCAAATATAACATCCATAATCAGTCTGGATTTTTAGTTTCATCCTGGCAGCTGGGTTGAGTTGCTGGGGAAAACTTTCACCCTGAGCCAACAGCACTTCATGGTACCTACTGCATAGTACTGGTATATTCAAAATATCTTTGGGTGTCCATTGCAAACCACCATCCATCTTCACAGTTCCAGACAATGGCCTTATTTATTCTCTAATGCAGGGATCTCTCCCTGTTTCACACTGCTGCTTTCTCTGCAGTAAGTTCCTAGAACTGGTTCTCATCATACAATGGTCTTACTGGGCATCTACACAAGGATTCAACCCCGTTTCACATACAACATCTCTGCAGCAGCTTCTGGATTTGTGTGCACATCAAAACCTGCTTCCCCGTGTTTTTCATGTTTTTAAAACCACTACTAGGTGTGCAGAGGCAGAGCCTTTTTTTTTTTTTTTTTAAATCTAGGGGAATAAACCTTGAAGACCTTGAAGAGAATCACACTTCTTCAGAATTATTCCATAACTCATCTCCTTTCAAAAGAAATTTCATTCCTACTAACTGAGCCTTTCCTGAGTGGATTTCACTTTCTGGCATCTTTTCTGTTGTCCCAATGCAAAGCAGTTCGCCCACCCTTAATATCAAATTACAACTGCAGCTTCAGTAACCTAACCCATTCTCTCTGCCACAAACTTTAACATCAGCAAGCACAAACAGCCTGAGCTACAAACTTCTTCACATACCTTAGGGCTGAATTTAAGACCCGACCCCAAACACACTTTAGGCTAGACTCCAAGATGTGCCATCAGTGAGCTATCTCTTCTCCAGTAGGACTCTGCCCACTAGAGACTCAAGATTCAAACTCAAGTCTATGGAACCATACATTTAAACCATTATAGTATGTAAGAGAGTGCTTTTCCAAAAGTAGTTTGGAGAATAACTGCAAAGGTCTTGACAGTAGAAGTTGTCTGAAGTGACTATCACACAACAGCAGGTAGTAAAGCATCATACAAGCCAATAAACAAGATCAATTACTTCATATGTGCATGTGATCAACACAGCTGGAGTGCTTGGCTACCATGGTGTAGCAGTGCACTATGATTAATGAGGGAACTTGCACTATCAGTGTATAAAGAAATGGTAGTTTGCCTAGGCGTAAACAAAGAATAAAGGCATATTATAATTGAAAAAAGAAATATTGCTAAAACCCTTGGAAAAAAAAAAAAACACATATGAAATTCAAATAACAGGCACCCATACTCCTTTGAATGGCTAGCTGAAACACTGCTGCTGAATTCATGTGAAAACTGGAAGTGAACTTTGTTTCAAGGCAATAGCCTCGGTACTATTTCAGTTATTCAAGGAAAAGTAGATCTTTTATAGACTGGCAATTTTATTTTTTGAAAAATAGCCATGAAAGCTTTAGTAGATGTGATTGTTGCACAAGATTTTCCTATAATATATCTTAAAGGAAAATTCAGGCTGGGTGTAGTGGCACACACCTTTAATCCCAGCACTTAGGAGGCCAAGGTGAGGTAAGAGGATCCACATGATTGAAATGCCATCCTGAGACTACAGAGTGAATTCCAGAGTGAGTAGAGTAAGACCCTACCTAGAAAAACAACCAACCAAACAAACAAATAAACTCTGTGTGTGTGTGTGTGTGTGTGTGTGTGTGTGTGTGTGTGTATGTATGTATGTATTTAAAGCAGGAAAATTCAAAAAGAAAGTACATTTTTTAACTATGTTATGTATATGTTTGTCTAAAAATACATGTATAACAACCCTTGCAATTGAAAATACATAAAGTAAAAAAAAAACTTTAGGGGAATCTGTGAGACACAAAGATTGTTGTGTTAAGATTGCTCTTATATAAAAGAGCTCCGAGCTGTCAATTAAGATGTTTCTGTTCCCTTTTCCAGTGCATCAAGCTTGTTAAAAGACATGATATTCCTTGGTTTCCTAACCACAAATTTAACCCTGACCATGCAGAAGTAAGGTGTCCATTGCCTCAGTGGGAAGCTTACTTGTTCTAACAGCTAAAGATGCAGTGTGAAGGGAAGGTTTTCTTCTAAATCAAAGCATTATAGAGTACATGCCTTTTTCCATGCATTAATGCTACCCTGTATTCACAATTGCTGCTCTTTGTACATGTGTGGGGTTGCAAAATCAATTACAGAAACATTAAGATGGAGCAGTGCTAGGCTAATGATGCATAATCAGAGCTGTAGCTCCATGCTTTTGTCTTCTGTGCACGTTTGCTTTTTGAAGTGAAAAATCAATTAAGATGAGTAGTAAAACACACCACAGATATCCTGAAGAAGTCTTTTTTCTTCCTTTTAATGTGTTTTACAGCACCTCCCAATCATTAACAAAGTCATATTCAGTAAACCTCTCATATTAATTGTCTCCATTTCACTTTTAAGGAGGAGGCAATTGACTTTTATTTAGGCAAATGAATTTGTCCTTTTCGGTGACATTCAGAGAGTATCATGAGGGTATGCAGCTGTACTGTTCAGGGTTTCCTTGGGAAAGAAATTCCCAAGAACAAATATTTGATAAAACAGATAACTTGTCAAAACAATTTTTTTTTAAATTTCATGTACAGAGTTTGGACATCTATTTCTCACTCTCTAGTCATAAGAATTAGAAACATCCGGGCACGTTTTTCTATTTTCAGAGTTTTCTTTGACAGAAAGAAAAAAATTACAAATTCCATGAAAATAGGGCATATCACTTCCACCTCTAATTAATAATTAAAATAATAGCAATAAAAAAGGAAGAAAGGAAGAAAATAAATGAAATTATACCTGTTTCTATTTTAGGGAAAATTTTCATTGATTAGATTTTTATGTTTTTAAACTTTTCAAAGCTAATGTTCTAAGTAAATAAGAGATTAAAATCAGTCTTCTGGTTAGAATGAATGGTCTGTAACCAGCTATTAACAAATGACCACAGTGCCAATCATAGTGTATCTGCTAGTAATTTGCAAAAATAATAAAACCTGATACAAGTTCACTTTTCATTAATATTCAAAATTTTTATTCATTTTTATTCTACTTGTTTCTTAGTGAAACACAATTTCTCCCTAGCTCCGCAATTTTGTTCTAATTCATATGATTTATAAATTATGACAATTTAAAAATATGAGTTGTACTTTAACTTCAAGTTAACTACTGAGCCACCTCCCAAACCCAGACTTCTTTTCTTTTCTTTATTGACAACTTCTATAATTACAGACAATAAAAACATTATATTTCCTCCCTTCTCCCTATTCTCCTTCAGAACTCCACTGTCCATCATATCCCTTCCCTTTCTCCATTAGTCTCTCTTTTAATTCATTCAATGGCTATTGTCTAAATAATATATTTAATTTTTCAAATGATTATGTTTGCAATGAAGATATTTAAAGTATCAGGTTAGTGGAGACAGGTAAGGGAAGCAATAGGAAATGACATATAGAAGCAAGGTGCATAAAATGAAGTTCCCAGATTGAGGCTGAGATCTTGTTTACTCAGTAGAATCGGGCTTGAACCAATCAAAAGCTTTCTTTAAACACCAGCTTTTCATTTTGTAATGATACACTATGTATGATTTCTGGGAAACATTTTAGATGCTTTTAGATGCAGTAAGTAAGAAAGGTTTCCTGTCTCCTGGGATGTAATAACCTCAGAAGAAAAAGTTGTATCTTCCTTTAGCTTCTGGAATGGTGAATGTCAAGCAAACTTTGTTGTTCTCATTCTGTCTTGCAACACAAGCTAGATTTTTGACAAGCTGTCAAGCTGCCTAAGGGTTTACATAGCCTTCTTCTCAGTGGGTGATGTCTTTCCTAGTGAGAACTGAAATGGAAAATACATATAAAAACAGGATGAAAAAAGTCATGGTATGAGATAATTAAGGATTTCTGCTCATCAAATTCTTGCCGAGGGAAGAGATATGCTATGTATTGGGAACTGTCTGGAAATGCTGTACCGTGTGAATCATAGTATATGGGAGATTTCCTTTAAGGGACTATGTTGTTTTATTTACAAATTTATTTTTCAAGTGATTTTTGGATCTTATATTCTAAAATATAGTCTTTATTTTAACATTTGTAACATTCATTTCTAATTTATAATGTAACAGAAATAGGTAATATTAGAGGTGCTAGCTAAGTGATTTGTAGAATGTCCCTTTCAGGACTTTTGAAGTATTGTGTTTTAGGATAAACATTTTTTTGTTCTCTTAGTTGGCCATTTTGGATATTGAACATGTTTCTGAGGTTTTGCATTCTACTGCTTCTCCTTTGTCTTTCTATAGCAGCTCGGAATTATATCCTTGCATTCCTTTGGTAAATTGATGGTCCTTTTTGTTCCACTGTGTTAAGGTATTTGTTATTATAACCATGATCTGACTCTAATTGGAAGAGGAATAAATGTACTGAAGTATAGATACCCTGCAGTAGACAATACAGCAAAGAATGCACATGTGAGCCGGGAGGCAGGTCATATGATATGCTAGGTGTTTCATGACTGACATTGATGAAGGTTTTGACATCTGCATGAGACATATGGTCACACTGGAGGGCTTCAAATTAGAAGTTGTTGGGTAGTACTTTGTTGAGATCTGAAACTGATTTCTTTCTAACTATAAGGGAGCCCTGGCGGGCCCAATTAATCTAAGCAGGAACTGTCCCCTTTCTTGTTTTAAAAGATTAAATAATGTTGCTAGAAGAAAACTTAAGGAAAAGAAACTGTGTAAAGGTTTCTTTACCATAATGGTACAGCAGAAGAGCTCTGAGATGTTCTGTTCCAAGTCTTTGTTGTATGTAGTTTTGTTCACTCCTTGGGGATGTCTGAGCCCAGTCTCCACCTCAGCTGCTGCCACAGGTCCTTCTTCTGCTGACCTTGATGTCTCTGAACTTCACTTTCCCAAGTGACTGTTGCTCAGTGTGTGTGATATATATATATATATATATATATATATATATATATATATATATATATATATATCACATATGCATACACTTAGTGAAACAGTGAGGTCTCACTCTTTAAGAGATATGCCAAACAGAATAAAAATAAGAAAGTAAGTTGAATTCATTACTGTCCTCAGCATTTTGTGAAAGTGTCTTTTAAACATGCCTTTTTTCCTACTTTCTTTTCAAGTGACATTATGTAGGCTGAAAATAAGATTTTTTTTTTACATATGTGTACACATATTCATGGAAAAACTTGTCCAATAGCACTACCTATGCACCTATTTCTGCTTCACAAAATTCCAGTTTCTTATGCTTAGTAAGTCTATCTGCACTCTCACAAGCTAATTCCCAGATGAAGAGAAACTTTCACTTAAGGAAGTCTCCATGTCATGAAGGTTCTGGGTCAGCAGAAATGCTGTCTGTCACCCACACTTCCAGGGCCATGTGTGAACAAAATACCTTCACAGAAACAATTTCTAAGGTTAAGCTGTTCAGATAATTCTCCAGTTTCTAGAGGAGGAAGCAAAATTTCAGGAAGTCATGTGTGTTGGAGCCATGAACACATCTGACAGGTTTTGGACACAAGTTCCTGATCTGAAGAGCTTTCTGGTCATTTTGTTCAAGCAGCTGGGTAAAAATGAACTGCTGTTTATTTACCAAGCACACACATAAAACAACTTTTGTTTGGTGCTAAATCAAAACAACTGAAAATAAAATGAATCTATGAGGACCTGGGGGGACCTAGGCAATAATTAATTCTCCTGTTTTAAGTTGGAGTTGGCATAGATACAAATACACACTGACATTTCAATGCATATTGTCCCCCATGGTCTTTATTATCCCAGAATATCACTTCATCTTCAGTGACTAATTGGATAAAGTAAGTACAAATATTTGTATTTTTTTTCATTGTAAACTAAAAATCCTACTTAAATTCATACTGTTGGTAAGGTGAGCAAATACCTTTTTGGATCTCACAGGCAGTTGAAGTTATATGATAGCTTATTGAGGAGTTTCCCCACCACAATGAAGCCAGCAGTTCCATTTATAATTTATCAGTTTCATTGTATTTCTATGCATAAATAGCTATAGACTTAATACAAATAAAATTGCCTTAAAGCTTTACTGAATATTTAAACAGTTTTTGATGAGGAATATTGAATAAAAATACAGTGTAAAGATTGCAACATAAACTAAGCTACACAAAATGCCTTTGGGCTATGATGATAGGTAGAAATTTATACATTTTAATTTGCAATCCCAAATAACTCAACCTAAGGTAGCAGCATCACATATTTAAGCTTCTTTTCTTTGTATTAAAAAAATATAGCAAATCATTATATTTTCCTGACTTTTAAGAGAAACAATTCATGATTATCCTTGCAAATATATGTGACTGCAAATATTAAACACATATTTTAAAAGCACTGAGAAAACTGAAAATCTCATAATGCCAAAAGTAAATGATGGTTAGTCAGTGAACACAGCAATTTAAAAACTTTGCACTTTCAAGAAACCTCAAAATCTTATAATTTATTTACTAAAGTGTTCTGCAGTCAGGAATGACCTTTAAAAACCCCTTAAGCAAAACTCAGTGATGTCATGTTCCTGTTAAGAATCTCCTGCAGTTACAGTGAATATTTTTACTGTTAATCTCTTGATTCTATTATTTGCATAATTTTTAAAGAAAAGAACAATGTTAAGTGAATTATTAAAGATGAAAATGTTATTCCTCTGTAAAATTACACTTTTACTGTCTATGAACCAATAGTCTTTCTTATTCCTTGATTCATAGCTGAAAAGTGGGAGACTGTGGTGAAGATAACATAGTCAAATTTGCCATTTTATTAATGAATAAGTTGAGTTCATTTCTTCATAATTGAACTTAGTTTTCAGCTTAGAACTTTTACCAGTTACCATTCTTGCTGGTGCAACAAAATACCTTGCAAAAGCAACTCAGAGAGAAAGGGCGTATACCAGCTTCCTGTTGGAGGTGACAGTCCCTCAGTGTGGAGATGGCATGGCAGCTGAAGCTTCCAGAAGCTGGCCACATTCAGTCTGCCCTCGGGAAGCAGAGAGAAATGAACACTGGTACTCAGCTCACCTTTGTCTTTTCATAAAGTCCACACTCCTCTTCCCACTTCAATTATTCTCATCCAGAAAATCACTCACATACATGTCCAGATCATTGTTTACATGCTGATTCTAAATCATATCAGGTTGACAATACAGATTATATATCACATTAATCATGAAGGTTTTACTAACTATTCTTCAGGAATGGAGTTAACAGTTAGTCCTCCATGTTCTACTTCTTCCTAGCTGAGAAACTGGTAACCTTTTAAAACTTATTTACATCACTGTTAAAAACAGAGAAAACAGGGCTGGTGAGACAGATCAGTGGTTAAAGGCACTTGTCTGCAAAGCCTGTTGACCCCGATTTAAATTCCCAATAGCCATATAAAACCATATGCACAAAGTGGCACATATGTCTGGAGTTTACTTTCAGTGGTTCTACCCTCTCTGTCTTTCTCTCAAATAAATAAATAATGTTTAAAATAGAGATACTATGATGTTCCATTGATCTAAGTGCCCAACAAATTGTTTTATTGGTTCATTCATTTAACACATACACATTATAATTGCTTTAGAAATTTATCCTCTGGGCTCTTCTGCTGCACATAAAGTTTCCATTTTTATTTTCTTACATTTTCTAGTGCACAGTGTATTTTTAGATTTTATATCCAAAGCCTTTTTCCTTTTTGAGTGCTTATTCACAAAACACTCTTTACTCCATTATTTGCATCATTTGCTGAAATCAATTTTTTCTCATAGAGTTCCAAAGTTTTAGGGTGTTTTGCTGTTCCATGTATCTTGACTTGTCTGCTATGTAGATTGTTTTGAAATCCACCCCTTAAAAAATCCATTGTGACATCTATGATGCTATATTCTCTTCTCTTTAAAAACACAACATAACTCTGTAGCTTAATGGAGTGGATTATTGAACCGAGAAAGCTGAGTTCAAATTCTAGCTCCAAAGCTTACTCAGGTGTGCTCCTAAGGAAAGTTTTTTTTTAAATATATATATTATTTTTTATTAATTTATTTGACAGAGAAAGAGGGAGAGAGAGAGAGAATGGGCATGCCAGGGCCTTTAGCCACTGCAAACGAACTCCAGACGCGTATGACCCCTTGTGCATCTGGCTAACATGGGTCCTGGGGAATTGAACTGGGGTCCTTTGGCTTTGCAGGCAGATGCCTTAACCTCTAAGCTATTCCTCCAGCCCCTAAGGAAAGTTTTTAAAGTCTCTCCTCTACTTACTCTACAATGAAGGCCATCAGAGTGCCTGCCTCATATATCTTCTGCAGTCAGGCATTTGCAAAGTATTCAGTCATGCTCTGAGTTCAGAACACTATTACATACTGTTGATAAAATTACTTTTCTTTTGTGTATGTGTGAGTTTCCTATATGTGTGTCTACATGTTAATGTGTGTGCAGGTATGTGTGCACATGTGTATGCACATGTGTGGAGATTGACATTGTATTTTCTAATTTCTCTCCACCTTGTGTTTTGTAAACAGGGTCTCTCACTGAACCTAGAACTCACAGATTTGGCTAGACTAGCTGTTCAGGAAGCGCCACAGAAACCACTATCTCACCTGCACAGAAGTGGGATTACAAGCACTCCTTACAGCCCCTGGGACTTTTACGTGGGTGTAAGGATCTGAACTCAGGTCCTTATGCTTGTGTGGTAAGCACTTTACTGAGCAAGTCACCTCCCCAACTTTGTAAAACATATTTCCTGTCAGATATATGCCTCCTAACCTGGTATCTTTCCAGGGTCTTGAATCCTTAACTCTGTCAGTAGTCTCCTTTGACTATATAAAATAACTTCAGCTCTCATACACCTATTCTATTTATGTGAACACTTCAAGATTTTGGCCTGGAATTAGTCTCAGGCTAGTCTTGAACTCATAGTGATCCTCCCACCTCAGTCTCCCGAGTGCTGGGATTGAAGGCTTGCATCACCTCATCCTGCTGTGTAACCTTTTGTTTTTATGTTTTAAATTTTATTTATTTATTTATTTGAGAGAAACAGACAGAGAGAGAAAGAGGCATAGAGAGAGAGAGAGAAATGGGCACACCAGGGCCTTCAGCCACTGCAAACAAACTCCAGATGCATGAGCCACCTGTGCATCTGGCTTATGTGAATACTAGGGAATTGAGCCTCAAACTGGAGTCCTTAGGCTTACACAAGGAAGCGCTTAACTGCTAAGCCATCTCTTCAGCCCTCTGTACAACTTTCTTCCTGCCTTCTGTCTCTAATTTGGTACCATTTCTGGTCTGTGGTACCATTCAGATGGTTACAAAGCATAAATCTGTCTGGAAATCAGATCAATAGCATATTGATTCCTTCTTAGCTTTGTCACTGCAACTACAATCATGCTATATTTGCATGTAAACATTTCTGCTCTCACTACCACCTTAAAATTAAACGCCTATTTCTGAGTGAAAGGCAATCACTTCTGGGCCTGGCACAAGTAGACACAGCCGTCAGAATCCCACCATAATCCCAGCAGTCAGCCATCCCTAAGCCAGCAATGCCTCTGCCTCATCAGTCACATCCATCTGGTGATCAGAGTCTGTTGGTGCTTTATGTTTAGTAAGATATAATAAATGAAAGGTAATACTTATTTATTTTCTCTTCAAATAATAGGGGCACCTGAAGTCAGCTGCTATCAATAACCACCTCTAAAACATCATTTTCTTACCATAAGAAAAATAAATTATGTCTTATTCATGCAAATTCCAAAGTGCATGTCTGCTGAGGCAGTCTGTTGACTAGCATATGATGAAGTCATATATGAACGGATGGACTCCAAGATCTTTGCAGAAAGAACAGAGACAGTAGAAAAGTGCCCAGGCACTTTTATGGTGAGGCTTACAAGTGGAGTACAATATTCTCAACTAGTTCAATTAAGACATAAATTTGGAAGAAGAGGATGTGGATTGAACTTTAGCATTCTGCTTAGGAGGAAGAGATATGAGTATGAATGAATGCCACCCACCTCTACCATATCTCAGTGCCTTGTCTATGTTCATTATTATCCACCACTGTTCATGGTCAGAATTAAAGCAAAAGCTTTGTCCCTTGTCTCTTAAAACCCAAAATAGGTCCAATCAAATATATTCTCAAAATCAACACTTTTACGGAAGTTAAATTTCATCATCACATACCCCAGAGAGTTTTTATTGCATTTAATGACTTCCCAATGCTCCAGTTTTTGAGAGTTTTGTTTGTTTGTTTGTTTTTAAAGTTGGGGTTTGTTCTAGCCCAGACTGAACTGGAATTCATTATGTAGTCTCAGGATGGCCTTGAACTCACAATGATCATCATGCCAGGGTAATTTTTTTTTTCTTTTTTAAATACTTACATTTACTTATTTGCAAGAATAGAAAGGGAAGGAGGGAGGGGAGATAGAACGAAAATGGGCACACCAGTAACTCTTGCTACTGCAAACAAACTCCAGACACATGTGCCACTTTGTGCATTTAGCTTTACATGAGTACTGGGGAATCAAACCCAGGTCACAGGGCTTTGTAGGCAAGCACCTTAACTGCTGAGCCATTTCTCTAGCCCTGGTATATTTTCCTAATTTTAAACATTTTATTTTCTTTTTTTTTTTTTTTTTTTGGAGAGAGACACAGAGAGAGACAGAGAGACAGAGAGAGAGGGGGAGAGGAAGACAGAGATGGGCATGCCAGCAGTCTCTCAGCTGCTGGGAACGAAATCCAGATGTGTCCGCCTCCTTGTGGTCAAGTGCGGCATTGCACCCTTGCATCACTTTGCATCTGGCTAAACGTGGGACCTGGAGATTGGAACCGCTGGAGATTGGAACCAGTGTTCTTAGGCTTAGGAGGCAGGCGCCTTAACCCCTAAGCCATTTCTCCAGCCCTATTTTTCCTAATTTTAAAAGTTGGATGTATATATTTTTTAATGCTGGGAACTTATTTTCTTCCATTCTTTTTGTGTTTTTTTTTTTTTTTTTCATTTGGAAATCCTGCTTGACTGGGGTTGGGAAGATAGCACATCAGGTAAAGACACTTGTTTTCCAAAGCCTGCTGGATTTTTCAATTCCTAAGCCACCACCATAAGCTAAGTGAAAAAAGGGGAACAAGTGTCTGATGATCACTTGCAGCAAGCAGCAAGAGAAATTGGCATCCCGCCCTCTGAAGACACACATGTGCAAAATAAAATAAATGCACTTAATACCAGTGAACAATCACTTAAAATTGACTAAACTGGTCAATTTCATGTTATGGGCATATTATCACAATTTAAAGGACTAATTATGAATGAGCATCATAGCCTACATATGACTGCTCTTTCAGAGTTCAGTAACATTTCCTTTATTTAAGACTCATAAAAAAGAATATAAACTATTGAATACTTTTGGGAGGCATAGAGTATATCATGAATCAAAATGATATCTCTCATAGAACAATTGTAATTTAACTTGTAGGTCCACTCAAGGTTCTTTCAATGGCATGTGTTCCAAAATATTAATTTATAGTTATGTATCAAATTAAAATTTTAATTATAAGCCCAAATGGAAATTAATTTGTAGGTCATGGTAATTTATAAAACCAAGTAGTAGGCAGTCAAATAAATGATGAAAGTTGATTTGTATGTTCTGAGTTAAAAACAGGTCTGTGATACACTAAGTGAAAATAGTAAGGTATGAAAAAATAAATATAGTTAAAGTTCACTTTTACTTATTTGAGAAGAAAGTGAGTAAAATCCCAAGGATTAGAAGGAAAATGTAGACATAAGGAAAAATCCCATGCCAGAAATTATACAAATAATTAAAGCTTCTAGGACAACCTGCTAGGACTTATTTATAACAGATAATTCCTCAGAGGGGGTTATGCATTCCATTTGGAAAGGTGATCTCTTAAGTTTTATTGGACTCCATAGAGGTACTCCTTCCACACAATTATGCACAGAAGTCAGAGTCATATGATTATAGGTTCCCAAAAGATTTTTTCAGAAATCACGGTCTTCATGTTAATATTCTTGTTTATTTAAGTAGACATTGTATAACTAAACTATCCTTTAAAGCATTTGAAATTTCCTTTTGCCTCAGTATTCATCCTAAAACAATAAAGTAAATATATATATATATATATATATATATATATATATATATATACACAGTATATATACTCTAGCTAAGGCTGCCCTGGAATTAACTATGTAGTCTCAGGGTGGCATCAAACTCTTGGTGATCCTCCTACCTCTGCCTCCCGAGTGCTGGGATTAAAGGCATGTGCCACCACTCTTGGCTCTAAATATATATTTTAATAGAACAGATGAACATTAGAGACATTATCAGAAGAGGAGGATTGAGGAGAGGATGGAGTGGGAAGAGGGTAAGTCAACATTACTTTTGCCAGGACCCAGGAGACATTACTAAGAAAGTGGCAACTTTAAAAAAAAAGGCTCTTCCCACTTGTTAGCCTGAAATCCTCCTCCAGGGAGCTGATGATAGACACTGAGGAGATTCAAAACTCATCAAAGCAAAAATGTAGAGGATGCAGAGACCTTGACACTAAATATTACTTATAAAATGCCTGGAAGAGAGATCAAAAGATTGTAAGAGCCACAGAGTGTGAAGAAATATCTGGAAGCACTATCCACCCCATGAAAAAACTTACTGGTGCATTCATGACCTCACAGTGAACACCAATAACCACACTGAGACGGGCCCTCATTGGAATAGGGACAGAGGATAGGGAGTATGAGTATAACTTGACAAGAATATGACCAATATATGATATTTTTATACAGTAGAGTTCATAATTAATCAAAAAATTAAATATATTATCAATATGCTACATGTAAACTTACTTCTTTGATAGATAAAATTATATACATTAACAAAAGAAAGAATTTAGGTAGAACTTCCATATGGGAGTGAAAGACTTAGATTATTCAGAAAAATTTCAGTGCCATCTGTGGGATACCTTCCAGCATGGTTGTTGGTCTGGAAGGTCTACTGATACCCCTCATAGTTCAGAGTATTGTAAAGTTGCCCACTATAACTTGATGTAAAGATCCTATTGCTGATGACATCACATTCTTAGGCTGCAGGACACTGAGAAATCAAGTGAAGCTGAACTGAAAGCTTCTACCTTATTGACTAGCAGATGGGGAAGAAAAAGGCATCAGTAGTTGTAATTAGGGGGGACCCTGCATGCTACATGGCTGGCCAGCCTGGCAAGATGTTCCAAGTTGTACAATGGTGTATTTATGTTATGAAAATAACCAAATGCTCCCTGATTTGATGTAAAGCCTGTTCCACAGGAGGAAATTCATGCCTAGTAATAAAATCCTATAGTTTTTATGCCAAACAACTACTATTGCTTGACATAATAACTATATTATGCCTACCAAGTTGCCCACTAAATATTTATGATTATGCCCACATGTCAGTGCTAGTCTAACTTTTGGTTAGGAAGGTGGTGAGCAATGGGGAAACTCAAAACTCATCTAATTGCTGAGAGGTGACAGTGGCATGTTCAACATTATGTGAGAAATACGTATCATAACCTCTAAAGCTTAAAGACCACTGTGGAAGAGGTAGTGGACAGGATGTAAGAGCCCAATGATGGGGAGAAATGATTTGCAATACTATCTTCCAGACACAAAGTGGCTGTTGCATTCATTATCTCATAGTGGCTGTTGCTATTGTAACAAGACCTGGATAATGTGAGGAGAAAAAGAGGAACTAGTTGGAAAGAAGAAAAGATTTGGTCAAGGGTAGACAGAAGAGTAGGGACAAAGCAGGGTAATGGGAGAGGATTATGATCAAGGTACATTGTGAATTTGTATGGAGGATGTAAATAAAGAGTGAAAAAAATGGAGACATCATCTAACACATCATATGCATAGAAAGATGCTATGGCAAGAAACTTAATTTGACAAAATAGCAAAGTTGAAAAAATACAAAGTTGCAAGCTCCCACATGTGAATGCCTCAATTATCAGACCAGTCTAGGGAAAAATGGATCTACAAAAGTTGCAGAATTCTATTATGAAATTTGTAGAATGTTATTATGTCATGAAATATACATCTTTTACATTTTCCTTTTGACACATGCAGATGAAGAAGTTCCTGGTGTGATTGCATTTATGAAAAAGTTGATAGCTGGGTGTTAAAATGTGAAAAGTGACAGTGATTCTTAAAGGAGGCAAAAAGCCTTCAGAATACTGATGAGAAAAGACAGTGAAAAGTGTGTGGAGACTTGGTAGGCATCACTTTTATTTTCCTATCTTTGACAAAAACATCACATCATCAAAATAATACCTACAGTGAATAAAGGCCAAATTTTCTGTTCCTTTGACAGATGATTTCATGCAAAATAATGGCTTTTCTACAGCCTTTCAGTTTTTCATTAGTTTTGAAAAAAATGTCATGTACATCTCATCAATATACTGATTTTTAGTACATACTGGTGTATGGTTCTGTAAGTGGGCACAGGTGTGCATTTTTGCATGAGCAATCTCACTCACTGCTGTGATTAGAAACACTGTGGCCTAAAAGAGAATGCAGCAGAGATATGGTTTTTCTAAATTCATTATAGTGATTCTATATCCTTCCCACCCCAACAATTTAAAAACAGACTACAAAGACACCATGAATATGGTTTTTGAAATAAATAAAGGGCCATGAAAATTTCATTTTGCTAAATATTATGTAGATTTTTGGAGAACAGTCCTTTCATGAAAGAGAATGTACATTTCAATAGACTCACACTTGGTATTTCATAATAAATTGTAACAAGACAGGGGTTTTATGTTTAATACTTGAGTGCTCTTGTGAAGCCGAGACTTGGAACTGGTTAGCAGTCATAAGAGAAACCTCTAAGGAAGGGAGTTGAAAGCATGTGGGGCTTTGGCCAAGGATGACTAAGGAGATGTCTTATAGGTAGGAGATACCCAGGATACAGACACATATTTTTGATGATTTTGCATAGAAATCCTTATTTAATTTAACAGATGTGTTTGTTCTCAAATAAGGGTTTTTGTTATTCAATATGCATATGTTTTATGTGATAAATTAGATTTATTATCTTTTTAATAGCTGATAGGTACATTTTTTGCAATTACAAATGTTTCTATAATTTTTCAGAATACTAACAATTGCACTTGCTAGGCACTATAAACATGTAAATAAGTACCCGATGTTTTATCTACATTGTTATAATAAAAATATCTGTATGCATATCTCAGTATTATTTGACATTATTTCCTGAAAAAGAATTGTTGATACACAATGTCAGGGAGAAATTATTATTATGATTATTATTATTATACAAATTCTCAGTCACAATAAAGACATAGCTCCATTAGGAAAAAAAAAACACTACATTTATATTTAAGATTTAAAATTATCAGAAGGAATAAACAACATAACAGTTAAATACAAAAAAAAAAAAAAAAAGAGCCGGGCATGGTGGCGCATGCCTTTAATCCCAGCACTCGGGAGGCAGAGGTAGGAGTACTGCCGAGAGTTTGAGGCCACCCTGAGACTACATAGTTAATTCCAGGTCAGCCTGGACCAGAGTGAGACCCTACCTCCCAAAAAAAAAAAAAAAAAAAAAAAAAGTTAAATAGTGTGGTTCAGAATTCTCAGTCTACCCAGATCAGACACCTTTTCACCTGTCACCTGTACTGGCTTTGTTGCCTTTTTTTTTTTTTTTTTTTTTAGAGAGACAGAGAGACAGAGAGAGAGAGAGACAGAGAGAGAGGAAGAGACACACACACAGAAAGAATGGGCATGCCAGGGCCATTTCAGCTGCTGTGAACGAACTTCAGACGTGTGCCCTGTCTTGTGGGCAAGTGTGGCATTGTGCCTTTGTGTCAATTTGCGTCTGGCTAAACATGGGACCTGGAGATTGAACTGGCATTCTTAGGCTTGGCAGGCAGGTGCCTTAACCACTAAAACATCTCTCTAGCCTGGTTTTGTTGCTTTTTAATCTTCATGTTGGTCTCTGAGTCATTGGATTGTAAGTTATTCTAAATGTTCAGGCTGCAGCATTCATACATAGTCTAGGATCTCCATGCAATAGTAGGATACTGAATCACTCATTAGGCTGCAGGAAGAGAAAGTTGCAATTTTTAAGATCAAATCTGGAGAAATTTAAAATGTGTGTCACCTTTGAAAGTGACCCAGAATTTCCCTTCATGTCAACTACCATGACCCTTCTTCCACTGCTCCCAGCTTCCAACCCATGTCATCCATCTTTCAATAGCTCAGACTCCTGCTCACACCTTCCACCCCCTTTCACCCATTTTCCATTATCTCAGTCTCCCATACCCTTTTCTCCTGCTCTCACAGAAGCCATAAGCTACATCAAGTAGTTGTTGCAGACTTGCTCTCTGTTCAATTCAAGCACAGATTTTCTATACATGTTGATACATAAAAGAGTAAGTTGAGAGAGGCAAAATAAACTCATTTCCTAGAAAGCATGTCTTTCCTTGGCACTTACTTCTTTATAGCACATTCAGATTAAGTTAGCTTTCCTTCCTTTTCATAGCAAGTGTAATTTTAAGCACATATTTTGCCATGTTTGTTCTTTCAAAAATCTGCAATTTTGTCTGGTTTGTCTTATTAGAAAACTCTTATTTTCTTCTTTGGGATTGCAAATTTTCTTTGGTAATATTGAATTCTCCATAGTTTATAAACAAAGAAACAGGTTCCAAAAGGTTTTGATCTAAAAAAAAAAATGGAGCAATAAGAGTCTACAACTCAAGGGTTTTTGGAACAATGAAATTGCATAACACACCTTTCAGTTTCAATAAATCTTAAATATTATTTTTATTTTCATTAAAGACCTATGTCCAGGAGCTAGTAAACAGCAGTGTGGGAATTTGATTTCATTTACAGCACAATTTCTGTTAGTGGAAACTAATTCTTTCTAAGTGTATTATTTGATGAAAAAGAAAAATAGAGCTGATATAAAAATGAGTTTGGAAATATCTGTTTAATATATTCAAACTTATTTTTACACCTGGACTGTGAAACAGTAAACTTAATATACATACATACATATATATGGAGAGAGAGAGAGAGATATTTGTATATGGTTATATCTCTGTTTAATAAAATACACATGGTGGGTTATCAATAAAAAATTATTAGGAATCCAGTCTTTCACGCATTGTCTTTGTTTTGAGCTTGATTCTCTTATGAGAATGAACTCATCTTTGAATTAGACCTGACACTTCTACTCATCAGCTGTGACCTTATGCAACTTTCTTCTGTCTAAGCTTAATTTCTACTGTCAAATGGATGATGGAAAAAAACTGATGGGTATTAATTTAGCATTTGGTAATTACTAAGTACTCTTATGAATTCACTTAGGCAATTCTCATGGAAATGACATAACAAGTCTCAATCCTAGATATTTACAAGTGTCATGAAGAGATTCTTACTAAATATGGAAAATATAACCTCATGAGGCAGAGGGTTTGGAAGGCACATGAAATATTTTCATGTTTTCAAGGTGATTTCAATGTGCAGCCCAAATTGAGAAACAACAAAAATAGTAGTAGATAAGTTTAATATCCCCTTTTTAGAGGCTGTTTATACTGTTGAATCTTGGACTTATTTTATCTTCATAATCAACAATGGTGATCAGATGTTTCCCATATTTTGTATTGTTGGATAATTACTATTCTGCCTCTCATTTCAAAAAAAAAAAAAATCAAATTGCCCCTTTAAAAAAATATTTGTTTGTCAAGCTGGAGAGATGACTCAGTAGCTAATGGCACTTGCCTCAAAAGCCTTATGACGCTTGATTCACTAGTACCCACATAAAATCAGATGCACAAAGTGGCACACACATCTGTAGTTCATTTGTAGTGGCTAGAGGCCATGACATGCCCATTCTCTCTCTCTGCATATCTTCTATCTCTCTCTACTTGAAAATAAATAAATATTTTTTAAAAAGCATACAAAATTTTTATTTGTCTGTAAGCAGAGAGAAATAGAGAGAGGAAGAATGAGAGATAGAGAGAGAATAGGTGTGCCAGGACCTCCAGCCTCTGCAGGTCTACTCCAGATGTGTGTGCCAGCTTGTGCATCTGGCTTTATGTGGGTACTAGAGTATCAAACTCAGGTCATTAGGCTTTTCCAGCAAGCACCTTAACTGATGATCCATCTCTCCAGCCCCTAAATACCCTTTAGTATGTCAGCAATTAGAAACATAAATCTATGACATATTCACAGGTTATAATGTAGATAATTTGAAGACTCACTTTTGTTAATGTTGGGAATTTTTTCAATTATTTTCATTTTATTAGTTATGTACTTTACTGTGTAAACATATAATATGTTGGTACTATTCCCATTGGGTTAAATTCTTTATCTGTTCTCCCCTTTCCCCACTCCAAGGAGGGCCTTTCTATCAGTATTTTTTTTTTTTTTTGATGGATACTGTACTCTTTTCTTCTTTAAATGGTCTCACATTAAAAGTCTTAAATGCTATTTGTAAGAAAAGAACCTAAATTTTATATATCCACTGTAAAGTTTTTCTATCTTGCAGACTAGGTATCCATGTGCTCAAACTCTATTAGGTGTTTTCAAATCATTTTTTCAATTCCAGTTCCAATGACAATGGATAGACCTCCTTCCTCAAATTCTGTTTCACCACAAATTTCTACAAACTCCTATGTCAAGAACAATGTCATTGTTCTTGTTTGCTTGAGTATTGTATTGCCATCACTAATTCTTATCTTTAGACAATCAGGAAATCCTTTGGGTACAATCTTCAACTTTTCATGTAGTCTTTAAAACTTATGTTCAGTTAACATTTTCCAAGTAAGAAAACAATACCTGGTTTTAAAAGTAGATTTATGAAGATACAATTCCTATCTCCAATATAACTCACCCATTCAAAGTATAAATCAATGATTTGCAGTTTGTTCACATAGTTGTGCAAATATTAGTATAGTCACTAGACACTGTTTATTGGACAACAGTACTTATTTCTGGATTACAGACCAGGGGAAGTTCCATAATGGTGGAAAAGCTGGCTCCCTTTACCAAAGCCACACACAGAGAAAATCCAACATCAGCCAGCACCACAAACTAGCACACTCTTGGAACCCCAGGCAAAGCTCAAGCACTCTGTATACCTGAAGTTGCAATTCAGATCCACCCCCAGAAACACCTTAGGGCTGAACCTCAGGATGTAACCTATTACAGGATGACACCTCTTCCAGCTCAGCAGCTGGAAAACCAACTTACAAGCTTAGTAAAACATTTGAGTCTATTGGGTACATAAATTTAAACTACTACATTCTGTTCCTGGCCTCTAAAAAGACTCATGACCTTGTCACACTGCAAGTTTTATTAAATCCACTTTCAAAGGTTCCATAGTCCTTACCAACTTTAAGATAGTCTCAAATTCCCAAATCTTATCTGAGATATAAGACTGTCTCCTAACTGTGAATCCTGTAAAGTCAAAACTGGTTATAAATTTCCAACATATAATGGTACAGAATATACATTTCTATTGCTATAAAACATAACAAGGAGAAACTGAACCAATGCAAAATAATGACCATCAGGTAAACATCAAACATCTGCAGTTCAAGTTCAATATCCATAACCAGTGATCCTCTGGATTTTCTAATTCTGACCTTCCAGCTAAGCTGAGCCAAGGAAACTTCAATCCTGAGTCAAGAGTGCTCCCTGGTAGCTCTTTCACAATCCTGGCATATCTGAATCTATTTGGGTCTCCTTGAAATCCATTTCACAATGGCTTCAGTAATCTCTTCAGGGTCACCACACCCTGTCCATATGGCACATTTCTGCAGCAGTTCCTGGAACTGTGTGCACATCATGACACACTCTGCACACTTTTCATGTTTCTAAAACCAGTACTTTGTTAATTCATGGATGAAATAAATCATGACCTATAAGAATAGGTTCCTTCTTTTCAGTCATCTCCTTTCAAAAGAGCTTGCATTCCTACCATTCAGCCTTTCCTTATGCATTCTTTCTATTGTTTCAAGGTGAAGTACTTGGGTCATGTTCCTTAAGATTGCTAATGTATTTGACAATAGCAGTTTCAGTAACCTAAAACCATTCTCTGTGTCTATAACTTTTAAACTTGTTGTAATTTCTCCAATTTTAAATCTTATATCTCTCAATTCCATATCTTTAGCCAAGCACATCAGTCCATTAAAAAATTTAGCCTTGATCAAATAATCTGGACATGGGCAGCAGAATTCAGACAACCATTATGTCAGTAGCCTAGTTCCAACAAAATAATCTTTCTTTCCCTTTCAAAAGTTCATAAGCAAAGCCTGCAAATACAATTCTCTCTGCACTTAGTATTTTCAAACTCTCATATGAATAGTCTATAAAACTTGGCTTTATGCTCTGGAAGGCATCTTCCATTGTAAGTGCCAAGTCCATGCCCATTCCTCCAAAACAAAAGTTCTAAAAGACCAAAATCCACATGGTCAACTTCATCACATGGTTACAACCCACTCTCTGTAACTAATTTATATTGTAGTCAGTCCACACTGCTGAGATGAACCTTTATACCAGACACAGATTATGGGAAGAATTAGGTTTATTCAGGTTTGCAAATCCAGGGGAAGTTACATAATGGTAGAAGAAACTACCCTTCTTTTAATATATATATGTATTATTTTATTTATTTTTGGAGAGAGACACAGAGAGAGACAGACAGAGAGGGAGAGGGAGACAGATAGAGACGGGCGCGCCAGCAGTCTCTCAGCTACTGTGAACGAAATCCAGGTGTGTGCACCCCCCTTTGGTCAAGTGCGGCATTGCGCCCTTGCATCACTTTGCATCTGGCTAAACGTGGGACCTGGAGATTGGAACCGGGTTCTTAGGCTTAGCAGGCAGGCGCCTTAACTGCTAAGCCATCTCTCCAGCCCAAAACTACCCTTCTTTACTAAACCCATGCAGAGAGAAAAACCACCAAACCACCACCAAAACCACAAGTAAACACACTCTGGTAACCTCAGGCAGATTTCATACATTCTGCATACCGTAGGCTGGAATTCAGATATGACCCCAGTAACACCTTAGGGCTGGACTCCAGAATCAGCCCACAGTGACACCTCTTCCAGTCAAGCTGCTGGAAATCCAAATTACACTTTAATAAATATTTCAGTCTATTGGGGAACATAAATTCAAACTGTCACACTTACCTACTTTGGTTCTTAAATATATACTTGTTCAGGACTTTATAAAATAATTGTATCTTATTTTTTTAAAGAAAATACAACTCTCTCTCTCTCTCTCTCTCTCTCTCTCTATATATATATATATATATATATATCCCTTTATCCCTTCTTTCTCACTAACCACCAAACCTTTGTTGAACAATTTTCTATTCTTAGCTTCCATATAATCAATATGTTTTTTTGTGATCCCCATATATGATTAAAATCACTTATATTGGAACACCCCCAGTTTTTAAGTCAAACTTAAAGAGGTTAGACATATCTTGCCAATATATCCTTCAGGGGATTTATTTTCAGATGAATTTGTGCATAAGAAATCTACATCCCCAAATCTCATTTCAGTGAATCACTTTTTTAATATTTAGAAGTTGTTAACAGATATTTAAAGCATTTTTAAATGGACATTTTTGATAAAATAACCTATAAAAATCTTGAATAGTTTGCAAATAAGCTTTATAAAATGCCAAAACATCTGAATACAATTTAAGAAAAGTAGTAGCAAAGGAAATGAGAACCTCATTTTTTTCTAGCAGGTATTAACAAGCAAAAGTACCAACTAAACAATTCTTTACTAACATAAAAAATTTATAGTTTGGTGATCACTGAGCATTTACTATTGTGACATAATTCATTGTTTATACAATTTTCATTGTACTTTGTAATTCATTGTATTTTTTTTTTTTTTTTTTTTTGGAGAGAGAGACACAGAGAGAGACAGAGAGAGGGAGAGAAAGACAGATAGAGATGGGTGCGCCAGCAGCCTCTCAGCTGCTGCGAACGAAATCCAGATGTGAGATCCCCCTTGTGGTCAAGTGCAGCATTGTGCCCTTGTGTTACTTTGCATCTGTCTAAAAGTGGGACCTGGAGATTGTAACTGCTGGAGATTGGAACCAGCATTCTTAGGCTTAGGACGCAGGTGCCTTAACCACTAAGCCATCTCTCCAGCCCTCATTGTAGTTTTAATAATTTAAAATGATAAAAATTAGTATTGAGGAAAGAAAGTCCTAACTTTTGACAATTAATTTCTTCATAAGAAGGCAGTGCATATGCATGGTCTGTCCACTATTCACACTTTCATTGTTTCTGCTCTATTATGAACCCTCATTCGTCCCATAAACATTACTTCTATGACTCCTTATAGAAGGATTACTACAGTATTTTCCTGATAGATGATGCTACTTTTATGCCATTGCTTGACCCTCTCTCCATCCTTGCTACTGGAAATTTTCCCTTATTTCCCTCTTGATAATTCAACTCTCCTCTAAGGAAAGTTTTTCCCCAATCCCCCCACATCTAAGTGGGTCCTCTGGCTTGCTGCAACAGAAAATGCTCTCCTTGTACTCAGGTAGTCCAGGCTGTGGCTTCAAATATGGTATGTAGTCATGGCTGGCCTTAACCTCCAGGTTCTCTTGTCTCCCCCACCAAAACTGTGGGAGGACAGGCATGCACCATGCTTTGCTTTATATCAATATTTAATTGTGAGTTTTAACTTTTTAACCAATATAGAGAAATAAGTAGATCTACTCATACTAAGTGGTAATACCAAACAAAGAATCTAAACTAAGGATTGTATAATTCTTTTTTCTTTGTTTAGTATTATCATTTAGTACAAATATATATCAAATGCAGAATATTTGCACTGGTCAACCAAGAAATGACCTATTTCTTTTTCATTTGCTGCAATCTTCTGCTTGCTGCTCCCTCTCACCTCCCAGAATGTTCTATTGTCACTCTCTGCTGTACTACAATCACATTACCTCATTGCATTCCTCTCCTACTACACTGCTAATTTTGCTTTTTATACACATGGCTAAGTAGCCAGATAAATGTCTCCTTTTCTGGTCAGTAAAATAACCAATCACAGTAATATATCCTCAATTAAAGTCACATTTTTTCCCAGCCTGTGCAAAAAGTCAATCTTCCATCCTGATTCCTTTAATTATAGACCTACTTTTTCTTCAACTCTGCCAATCAATTTCTTCTCTTTCTTTTTTTTTTTTTTCTGTTGCTTTCCTTTGATGTTTAATTTTCTGTATTTCCTTTTCCATGGGACAACTTGAAGACTAAGTGGGAACTAACATTAATTTCTGTGCCTCTTTCTAGGAGATATTAGTGTAAAGAAATAAAAATAAATTATATTCAAAGAAAATTCTCCTTGAAACAATTTTTTCTCATAAAGGGTCAATCCTTCAAGTATCCTGTGACAGTTTGAATGTGAATGTATGTTCCCTGTAGCCTGAGGTATTTTTGATTAAGCATGAAACTTGAGTCTCCTGCTGGAGGAGTTGTCACTGAGTACAGATTATAAATCCAGCCCTAAGATGTATAAAGAGCAGTTTGATCTCTGGCTCTTCATGTTTGCTGGCCTTTTGGTGGTGTCATTCTGCTATGATCTATTTAAGTAAGCCAGTTTTTTTCTGCCATAAGTGGTGTTTCCTGTGGATTCTATAAGCCTGAAACCAACCCTTTCTCCCATAAGCTGCTTTTAGTTGGGTATTTGTCCCAGAAATAAGATAGATACTTCAATCGTTAAATTGTTACAGGAAAGTGGGACTGCTGATGAGATGAATTTGATCATGTAGGTTTTGGTCTTTTTGAATTTGTTTGCTGAAGGAATGTGGAAGAATTTGGAACTTTACACTGGAGAAGCCTTGCCATGTAGTAAGCAGAGCTTGATGGACTAGTCTTGTGATAGATTGAAAATGCTAAATGTAGAGAGAAGTGGGACTGTAAAGGCTTGGCTTATGAACTTTTGAAGGGAGAGGCAGAGAACATTGTTGGAATGGGGTTATTGGCAGAAAGGCTGGTTGTATTCTTCCATCCATGATAAGAGTGTTTGATCAAAATTGAATTTAAAAGTAATGGAGGGGCTGATGAGATTACTTCCTGGTAAAGGTGCTTTCCTGCAAAGCCTAAGGACCCAGGTCTGATTCTCCACTACCCATGTAAGCCAGATGAACAAAGTGACATATGTGTCTGCAGTTTGTTTGCAGTTGCTAGAGGCCCTGGCACACCCATTCTCTCTCTATATCTGCCATTTTCTCTCTTAAATAAATGAAAATAATTAAAAATATTTAAAAGTAATGGACTTGGAATGAAGAGATGGCTACGCAGGTAAGGAGCTTACCAATGGAGCCTAAGAACATGGGTTCAAATCTCCAGGTCCCACATAGCCAGATGCATAGTGAAGCAAGCACACATGTCTCACATATGCACAAGGGGGCACAGGTGTCTGAAGCTCATTCACTGGCGGCTGAAGGTCCTGGTGCACCCATTCTCTTTCTCTCAAAATAATAACAATAAATAATAATAATAATAATAATAATAATAATAATAATAATTAAAGTAATGGATTGGTGGACTTGGCAGAAGGTATAAAACTGAAAGATGAAAATTGTTGGTTTATTACAGAAAAAAACAAGCAAATTTAAAGCTTCTTGCAGAGACTCATTTTAGACTACTGAAGCTGTGATTGTTAAGTAGATTACCACCATGGGAGCAATGTAAAATATGCCTGATTGTGAAATCCAGCCATTGAATCTTCAAATAAATAAGAACATAAATTATTTTGAAAAGAGGTAGTTTGAAGGACTGTGAAGGAACATGATCCTCTTCAAGGTCAAGATTTATTTCCGCCTGGATTAACAAATTTGGTAGCTCACCTGGTATTTATGGAAGAGAACAAATGCTGGAAAGGAAAGGTCACTGGATGTACAACAAGGATTTTTGTTTTGTTTTGTTTTTGGAAATGGCCCTTTGGCAGAGTGAAGTATGGTTGAAATCCCTTTGTGGTGACCTAGTAAGGCCATTGTAGAAAGGTGAACTGGAGCTTCTGAGATGCAGGATGTGCAACAGAGGTGTGGAAATCCTATGTGGAGTCCCAGTAAGGCCACTGTATGAAGATGAACCTGTTTCATCTGCTGCTGAGATGTAACGTTGGAAAACAAGGTTGAAATGTCTGTATGGAACCAAGCCTGGCCATTGGATGGAGCTGTGAAGATGAACCACAGTTTTTGGTGTAGATCTGGTGATGGTTTGGGTACAATAGGACTGGAGAACAGTTGCCAGATACAGGGGTGGAATTGGAAACCAGAGACTTTTGTCACTATTTATGGATGTTAGACTTGAACTTCAGATATTTAATGTTTACCTGCTGGTTTTTATTTGCATTCACCCAATCTCTCCTTGTTATGCCTTTTTAATTAATTAATTTTTTATTAATTAATTAATTAATTTTAATTTAAAATAATTTTAATTAATTAATTAATTAATTTATTTATTTAATTAGAGAGAGAAAGAGGCAGATAGAAAGAGAATGGACACACCAAGACTTCAGCCACTGCAAACAAACTCCAGATGCATGCACAACTTTGTGCATCTGGCTTATGTGGGTCCTGGGGAATTGAACCTGGGTCCTTTGGCTTTGTAGACAAGTGCTTTAACCACTAAGCCATTTCTCCAGCCCTTATTATCCCTTTTTTTCAATGGAAAACTTTTCTCTGCATAATTATGTCCTAGAAGTATGTAATTTGTAATGATTTATACAAGGCTCACATGTAAGGGACAGTTTTGAAGCTCAGATAGATTTTGGACTTTTGACATGTGTAAAAGTTGACAAAAGCTATGATGTCTGGGGTCAGAATGTGGTTGTTTGAATGTGAATGTATGTCCCCTATAGCCTGAGGTATTTTTGAGGAGTTGTCACTGGGGGTGCATATTAAGTTCAGCCATAAGGTGTATAAAGAGCAGTTTGAGCTCTGACGGTTCATGTTTTCTGGGTGGTCAGTGGTATCTATCTGCTCTGATCTATTGAAGTGGGACAGCTTCTTCCACCATTTATGGCATTTCCCCTGTAATGTATAAGCCTGAAGTAAACCATTTCCTCCTATAATTTGCTTCTGGTTGGATGTTTGTCCTACCAACGAGAAAGAAACTGCAAAATATCCATTTTATAAATGTAGATATTTACACATTTGGTTTATATAATAGATATTGAATATATTTTCTATGAATATTATATAGCTATGTGTTTATTCATTTTATTTATCCACCATTTTTGTGCATGTATATAATCTATTTGAATCATAATCACATCACATTAGCTCCTGTTTTTCCTCCCCCACTGAATCCTGTCCTCTTTCCAGCTAATCTTTCTACTTTGTGTGTGTGTGTGTGTTGTTCATGTGTACATGTGTGCTTGCCATTTACTTTACTTAGGGTTGCTTGCCTAAGAATGAATAGAAGGTTATTTACCAGACCACGTGCAACCTAACAGTTCCTATTTTTGAAGAACATTTTTCCTTTATCCTCAGCAACCCTTAAATGCCAATAACTCCTCAGGAAGAGTTGAGTCCATGTATATGTATGTATGTATGTATGTATGTATGTATGTATATATATATATATATATATATATATATATATATATATATGTATGTATGTATACAGGGTGTGATAGTTTACTAGTCCTTATTGTTCAAAGCTGTCTTATTTTATAAATAAATTGAGCAGACAATTCAATTCCCATATATAACTTAATAGTTTACAGTTTTTCATTTCTTAATATCTTGTATGTATATAGTATACTTGTGGTAATTTTCATGAAAAATACATTTAATAATGTTAAGAAATAATGAAAAAAAAACATAACACTATTCACTAAATCCAATTTTACATTAGGTTCACTCCTTCCTTTGGGTACTTCTTTAAATTTTTACAAATAGAGAAACGTGTACCATGTATCCACTATTACATCATTATATAGACTAGTCTTCTTGCCCTCAACATTGCCTGATGATCTTCTTCATCAGCTTTCTCCTTCTGAATCTCTGCCCCTCAAATAAACACCATGGCAATGATAAATATTTTAGATCATATTCAGAACCATGCTATCATGCCTGATGACAGAAACCTTCTTCCACCTTTGGAAGGTTCTAGCCATTGATGAGGGAAGCAAGATATTTCATCATTCATATTTTTTTCTTTCTGTGTGTCCCTTTCTCTCTTTTTAAAGCATTTTATTGACATTTTCATACATGTTTATAATTTATTTCAATTCTAATCTCTATCACTTTCTCTCCCTGCCATTGAATATCTTCTTTCCAATTAGTCCCTTTTCTATTTTGATATCTGTGGTGGTTTGAATGTATGCTCCATATACTCAAGTTTATTAAGATGGAGCTGGCAATTTGATTCTCCAGTAGGCAGAACCTTGCTGTGAAAAGTGATACTCAGTGGGAGCAGATCTTGTAGCATTGTCCTACTAGGTGTGTTCAGAGCAGTTTGAACTCTGGTGGCTTCATGGTGCTGGCTGTTCTATGGTGTCTCTGTGCTATAACCTATGGAAGTGAACCAGATTCTTCTGCCTTTGATGGTATTGCGCTGGAATTTGTAAGCCTGAAATAAACCCTTTCTTCACATAAACTGCTTCTGGTTGGGTGTTAGTCTAGTAACGTAAAGATAACTGCAACCATGTATTTATATATTTACTTATTTTTTTTGCCATCCTCCACCATCAAGGACAGAATGTTGTTATGCCCAATTTGTGAGGAACTGCTGTGAGCTTACAAGTACAATGGTCATGTTTTCTCTGGAATATAGCATTCCACAGCACTGTTCTCCATCCCTGGCACTTTCATTCATTTTGACCCTCTTCTGAAATGTTACCTGAATCTCAGAGAAAGTGATATAGATGTTTCCTTTGGCATAGAGAACTCAGCATTCACTTATTCTCAGTACTTTGATGAGTATTGAGTATACTTAACAGTCACCAACTACTGCAGAAAAAGAAGCTTCTCTGATCAAAAGTGAGAGCAGGGCCTGGAGAGATGGCTTAGTGGTTAAGGTGCTTGCTTGAAAAGCCAAAGGACCTCGGTTCAATTCCCCTAGGCCCACGTAAGCCAGATGCACAAGGTGGCACTTGCATCTGGAGTTCATTTACAATGGCTGGAAATCCTGGCACGCCCATTCTTCTCTCTCTCTCTCTCTGTCTCTCTCATCCTCTTTCCCTCTCTCAATTAAATAAATAAATTTTAAGAAAAGTGAGAGCAGCTCTAATTTATGAGAATAATCATAACTATCAGCTGGGCATGGTGGCACACACCTTTAATCCCAGCACTTGGGAGGCAGAGGTAGGAGGATCATCATGAGTTCAAGGCCACCCAGAGACTACATAGTTAATTCCAGGTCAGCCTAGACCAGAGTGAAACCCTACCTCGAAAAACCAAAATAAAAATAAAAATAAAAATAAAAATAAAAATAAAAATAAAAATAAAAATCATAACTATCTAGGGGGAAATATGGTAGGAAAAAATCCATTTAGCCAAATAATAATAGTTGCCTCCCAAATAGTACCCATGACCTCCTCTACCACAGGCTTTTCATTAGGTTTTTGGTACTAGGCATGAATTCCCTCCTATGGAGCAGGTCTCAAATCAGAGAGCAATTTGTTACCCCCATAACAGTCATGGCACTGTTGAGCCACTGGGCACACCTTGCCTAGTTTATCAGTTGTATAGCACGAAGAGTCCACCACTAGCTAAGACTGCTGATGACTTTTCTCCTCCAGCAGCCTGCATAGCTCCTTTCAACCCTTTCAACAATGCTAGCCCCAAAGAAAAAAAAGTTTCTCGCTCCATTTCAGCTTGCTTCCTCAGTGACCTGCAACTAAAGCAAGTGGGGTCATTAGCATAGGGTTTTACCATCTAGTTCTGGTGGGCAACAAAGAGCTGTGGTAATAGCAAGTCACTGGGAGATGTCTCCCTGTTGGCATTGGGATTTTATTGTAATAACCTATGTCTTCTGGGACCAGCATGATGTATCCATGCAGGCTCATCTACTAAAACTATTTTTTTTTTTAATTTTTCTCTTTTGTATGTTTTCAATTAGCAAACAGAGGAGTAGGTTTTGGTTAATCCTCCTCTCCTCATACCTCCTCTTCTCATTCATCCTCACTCTTATCCTTGTTTAAATCTTTCTAATCCCAGTATTGAGGACAGTAAAACACAATGCGATACAAAAGTAGAGAGGCAGAATACTGGTGTACTTACTTTCTTAATGTAAAAGTACATAGATACTTTTATCTGTTTAAGTACTATATACATACATACATACATACACACACACATATAGAGGAAGAGAGGGAGGGAGGGAGATGAGAGTAAGAGAATATGGGCATGCCAGGACCTCCTGCCACTGCACACAAACTCCATATGTTGGCTCCACTTTGTGCATCTGGTTTATATGGGTACGGTTACTGGGAAATTGAACCCAGGCAGGCTGTCAAGCTTTATAAGAAAGCACTGAGCCATCTCTCCAGTCCCTCACATTACATTTTTAATCAATTAGGCATGGTAAGAAGACAATGGTCAGCTCTTCAAAATTTTGATATGAATGTTTTATTTATTTATTTATTTATTTATTTATTTATTTATTTATTTTTCGGTTTTTCTAGGTAGGGTCTCACTCTAGCCCAGGCTGACCTGAATTCACTATGTAGCCTAAGGGTGGCCTCGAACTCACAGCAATACTCCTATCTCTGCTTACTGATGCAAATGTTTTAAAAAGGAAACTGGCCATTTCTGAAAGAGATTATTCTGAAAATATTGCTGCCAACAATACAAAATGATAGGTAGTGCTTTCAAGTAAACCTGTGAAGCTAATTGAAACTCTATTCCAATAAAGCAGAGAAGGTTTTGCACTTTCTGAAATAAACTAAGATGTCTTTAACCTCTAAATGAAAACACAGAAGGCAAAGGAACATTCACCAAGGAAAAGCTCAAAAGGATACTATTCTGAACACGTAACTTAAAGGCAGGGATCTCATTTCCATCTTCTCCTCAACTTACTTTACAGCAAAGTCTGTAATCAAACATAGAGGTTTGTTATTTGTACTTACATGATTCAGCATAGACAAGGAACATAAGCTATTTGAGGCATGAGAATTTGTAAATGGAAAAAATACAACTCATTTTAAGCCTACATACTATCTACACACGTGCAGTTTCATTAGATAGGTGCTGAAGAAACAAATGGTGAAAGTCTTCTCATTAAGGAACCACTTATCTCACAGTATAATATTTTTTTCAAATATGAATAGTTTTAAAATATTTTATTTATTTATTTGATCAAGAGGAGAAAGAGAGAGAGAAATAGGCAGGGAGAGAGAGAGAGAGAAAAAAATGGATACAACAGGCCTTCAGCTACTGTAACAAAACTCCACATGTGTGGGCCCCTCGAGCATCTGGCTTATGTACGTCCTGGGGAATCAAACCTACACCCTTTGACTTTGCAGACAAGTGCCTTAACCACTAAGCCATCTCTCCAGCCTTATGGATACTTTTAAACATTTATGTTCACAATAGCAATGTTAAAGCATAATGTATAAATGTGCATTTTCTTAGCAAGACATTATTGTGTTTTCATTATTTATATGTCCTTCATCAATGTATACCAGTGAAAACTGGAAAGAAAAGGTGCATAAATGTTAATATTAATGTATTTCCACTTATCTTATTGAATTTAAATCAAAAATAAAATTTAAAAAATATTTTATTATTATTTATTTATCTGAGAGACAGAGAGGCAGGTAGAGATAGAAAGAATGAGTGAATGGGTGCACCAGGGCCTCTAGCCACTGCAAACGAACTCCTGATGTATACATCCCCTTGTACATCTGGCTTATGTGGGCCCTGGGGAATCCAACTGTGGTTCTTTGACTTTTCAGGAAAGTGGCTTAACCACTAAGCCATTTCTCCAGCCCCCATTCAAAACTAAATTTATCAAGATAAAATATAGTTTTTATAAACAAAAACACGAGTATCAATAAGCTTAAGAACTACTGATACATTTTATTTTTGTGGCTTCTTTAAGTAGTTCCTACAATAAGTATTTTGATGATGATTGTGCCTTTTTTTTTTGGGTGGGGAGTTCCAGGTAGGGTCTCACTCTAGCTCAGGCTGACCTGGAATTCACTATGTAGTCTCAGGGTGGCCTTGAACTCTTGGCAATCCTCCTACTTCTGCCTCCCGAATGCTGGGATTAAAGACATGCACCACCACACCCAGCGACTGTGTGTTTTTATTACTTCAAGAATAATTATTTTTTCCCGGTACTTGTCAGGCATAATATCAGAAAATATAGAATTGATTTTCTTGGTAATATGATTGATGGATTTTTTAAATATTCTACTCATGTTTTTGTGAAATCGGGAGAGCAGCTTTGGGAGTCTCTATAGTTACTTAAAAAATGATACCCCTTCCTAAAATAACTTTGTAATTTTTGCAGGGAGAATTTCCATAAGAGTCGATTATACACAGTACAAATTAGTTTTCATTACTTTAGATTTATCCGTGACCCAGATGCTATGTTCATACTGATCATCAAATTTATTCCTAATGCTTGCCTCCAGATGAATCTGAGATATTTAAAATTAAATCTGCTCTCAAGTGAAAGATATTTTTCAGGATTATGGATATTTAAATGCATGCTATTGGCATAAAGAGCAATTCCCATGGAGGAGTTATCTAAATATTTTGAGTAGTAACATCTATGATAGAATATACATAAATACCATCCTTAACTGAATATTTTCAATGGAAAAGCACTCATAGAAATAGCTTTCTGATTAAAATTCATCTTTCATATTTTTGAGTCATAGCCCTGGAACAATTTCAATTATTTAATATTTCCTTCAGAAATTTTTGTATGAATTGAACATAATCTATTGTGAAATTGCATTACTATAAAAAGTTAAGTCCTAGAAGTGTTAAAACTAAAATGTAAAGGTTTTTATTAACATAATAAATTTAAATATAGTCAGTTATGTTTTATTTAGCTTTTTAAAAATGATTTGTAATTTATTTATTTTTAAGCAGGGAAACAAATGAGGGAGAGAGAGAGAAATGTTTCAATGGGTGCACCAGAACCTCTTGCCACTGCAAGTGAACTCCAGACATATGTACCTGTGTGATCATTTGGTTTTACCTGTGGGTACTTGGAGAGTGGATGCAGCCCATTAGGCCTTTTTTTTTTTTTTTTTTTTTTTTGTTTTTTGTTTTTTTGAGTTAGGGTCTCACTCTAGCTCAGGCTGACCTGGAATTCACTGTGTAGTCTCAGGATGGCCTCAAACTCTCAGCGATCCTCCTACTTCTGCCTCCCGAGTGTTGGGATTGAAGGTGTGCGCCACCACGCCCAGCCATCAGGCCTTTCTTGCAAGCAGTTTCTCTTAACCACTGAGCCATCTCTTCAGCCCCTGTTTAGTTTTTTTAAAAAATATATTTTATTTATTTGTTTATTTGAGAGAGAGAAAGAGGCAGAGAGAAAAAGAGAGAGAGATGGTAAAAGAGAGAGAGAGAGAGGGAGAGAGAATGGGCACATCAGGGCCTCCAGTCACTGCAAATGAACTCCAGATGCCCCCTTGTGCATCTGGCTTACGTGGGTCAAACCAGGATCCTTTGGCTTTGCAGCAAGCGCCTTAAACACTAAGCCATCTCTCCAGTCCTCCCTGTTTAGCTTTTGAACTCTTCTTCCTTAAATTTCAGCCCATATTAAAATTAGTAGTTCCTTCATATTAGTATGATTGCTTTTATTCTGTCTTATTTGATAAGTTGATTGATATTATGAGGATTCTGTCACATTTCTATAACACTAGAATTCAGATTCTGATGTAATTTGAGAAATAAAACAGCATTTAACCATCTTACCACAAAATTAATTTGATTTTTAGCAAAGGTAACTGTCACTGATAAAAAGTCACATGACACAGACTTTCTATGACAGATTGATTTATGATAATACAATGACTTTCTTGTTAAATTAATATTTAATTCCAGTTTTCACTTATTTCTGTCCTTATCCAACAGTATGTGTATCCTTGAAGTTCTCTCAAAGCGAGCCTAGGTTCATCTAATCTTAAAAACAGACATTGACCCAGTCAAATGTAGAATCTGCTAAAAAAAATCAATAGAATATTTTATCACAAAACTGTAAAGAAAACTGAAATGTGACATATAAATGGAATGTACATTGAAAGGATCTCCTTAGTTGGAAAATACATTTAAATAGAATAAAGGAATATACCCATGTATGTCCAGAAATTATATCACTGAATAGAAAACATATTTGAAGGTGAAAGTTGGACTTTTCAAAGGAAAAGATGTAAATGCAACTGTGAAAGGATACATCACAAAGCTAAACTATCAAACGATGTCTGATAGTAAACTTTTGGCTATTCAGAAAAATAAGAAGTCCTATATCCCATCTTATTTAAAACAGTTTTGATATTCTCCCAATTTTCCACAGTCAAAACTCTATTGGTGACAAAGTAGACAAAATATCCAGAGGAATCTCTACACTGAGCCCATGTTTTATTATCAAAGAGACTGGCAACAGGGAGACCACGGAGAAAGGGAAGCTGTCACTGTGGGAGTCCAGCCTAACAAAGGAAGAGTGTGCTGGACATGTCTCCCAGTGACACCCATGCAGGGCCCTTACTCTAATCATTTCAGAATCACAGAGCAATCCCTAAGTCCAGGATTCCCACAGGTAAGTAAGCTTGCTGGGGAATCACATTTCCCAGATAATTTTGCAGGGAACTGGTAGGCGTTTGTCAGGAGAATGGAATGTCTTATCTTTATTTCACACACTCTATGCTGCCTCTTTGGGTGAAGAAAGGGCTGCATGGTCAGAAGAACTGATCTCTTCAAACAGCACTCAGGCCAAGAAGAGATGGTGCCCCCAGATTCTGCACACCATAATCTTTTGTTCATTCCATTTTGTTTTGCCTTTAATGAGAGTGGCAGACAGTGGAACAGGTAGAAAATCTCTCCTCACCAACTTTCAGGAAATCAGGCAAGTGTAGCCTAGCACAGTAAGCTATCTGCTATTTTCTTCAATCCAGTTCTTTCAGGCTTTTAGCGAGAAGAAATTTTTCTCACATTCTGGCAATTGGCTGTCAGTCATAGTTTTTTTCACTGGAGTTTAAAAAATTTTGTCTGCGTTTCATGTATATATTAGCAAAAGTTTTGGACGAGTATGCAGCAGTGGCTGGCAGCCTGAACCTGCGTTAAGTCTAACTTCTGCTGCATGGATTCTTTGTGACAGATACAATCTCTTCATGTTCCATTGTCTTCTGTCTCCAAATGTCATAGTGACCAATGAGGAATGGATAAAGAAAAGAGGATAACTGTGATTATCTCATTTATGTAAATGTTTTCCCTGTAACAAATATAAAATAAGGCCTTACTGACTAAACTTTAGAAACCGTAGCTTTATGCGGTCAATGAATACAACTGCCCATCATCTAAGTAGGCTGCATTTTCCTTATTAATGAATTGAGAGAAATCCTCTATATTGCATTATTTAACCTGAAACCATTGATCATGTTCTTTTGTACTTCACTACAAGGTAGGCACGTTGATATCTAGATGCAGAGAAATTAAATAACATGTTTAAATTGACAGTGAAAAATTCAATGTATTATTATTATTGTTGTTGTTTACTTTCCATAAAAGATTATCTTGGGCTGGAGAGATGGCTTAGCGGTTAAGACGCCTGCCTGCTAAGCCTAAGAACCAGGTTCCAATCTCCAGGTCCCACGTTTAGCCAGATGCAAAGTGACACAAGGGCACAATGCCACACTTGCCCACAAAGGGCGCACACATCTGGATTTCATTTGCAGCAGCTGAGACTGCTGGTGCACCCATTCTCTGTCTCCTTCTCCCTCTCTGTCTGTCTCTCTCTGTGTCTCTCTCCAAAAATAAATTAAAAAAAAAAGATTATCTCAAGGCATTTGACAAAGATTACATCAAAAACTTATTACATGGTCATTATATCTTTATTCATTTGTTATTGTCAATAACACACTACTTTAGGCTAGATAGGCTATGGAGAAAAGAGGTTTATTTTGTCTCACAGTGCTGACTCAAGGTCAAGGGCACTGTGTGATGAAGGCCTTCTTGCTAGGTAGGGTTCTAATATGATACAGAGCATAACCTGGTGAGGATCAGAGAACTTCCATGTATGCTTGTTTTGATCTCTCTTTCACCTTGTTAAGTCACCAGTATTCAGTTGTGTGGGATCCATTCTGATGATTGTATCTAACTCTAACTTTCAAAGGCCTCAACTATAAATCCATAGTCACTTTAGTTTTTACACTTCTTAGTATAATAAAGACTACATTTCAACATGAGTTTTCCAAGGGAACAAACCCTGTTCACATCTAATCAGAAGTATTTTGGGGGGTGGTGGTGGATAAAAGGGTTTATTTTGGCTTTCAGACTCAAAGGTAAGCTCCATGATGGCAAGGGAAAACGATGGCATGGCCAACATAAGGTAGACAATAGCAACAGAGTGTGCCAAACACTGGCAAGGGGACACTGGCTATAATACCCATAAGCCCACCCCAACAATACTCTGCCTCCAAGAGGCATTAATTCCCAAATCTCCATCAGCTGGGAACCTAGTTAATATAATGGCTGGAGAGATTGCTTAGTGGTTAAAGCACTTGCCTGCAAAGCATAAGGACCCAGGTTCATTTCTCCAGATCCCATGTAAGCCAGATGCACATGGTGGTACATGCATCTGGAGTTTGTTTGCAGTGACCAGAGACCCTGGTGCACACATTCTCTCTCTTTCTATTGCTCTCTCTCTCTCTAATAAATAAATATTTTTTAAAAAAATGAATATCACTATTATTTGAGTTAAAAAAATAAAAATCAGGCAATTTTCATAGATTCAAAAATTTTACAAATTACGTACAAAGGACTTGTATGCATACCTGATGCATGTCTTAAGGGAAAGTGGAAGATGACTTCAGGCTCCACAGTTCACTAACATAATGGCAGTCAATTTGAATTTCTCTTAGACTCTGTAAAGGAGTTATTTATAAAGAGCTAGGCATCCAGTTGTTCCTCTCCTGACACAGACCCCATCTTCCTATAAAAAGATAATACCAATTAAATATTTCATATACTAATGACTTTTGTGGGTGGGATCTTAAATATCCCCTTGAGTTTACCAGCTGGTGACTATTTTGGGAAGCTGAAGAAACTTTAGGAGATGGAGCCTATCGGTAGGAAGTAGGTCACTAGGAGCTGATGGAAGCCATGAACAGCTGCCTTTTCAAAGAAGCAATATCAAGAAAGTGACTGACATTTTGAAAGAACCATATGGAAAAGTCAATGTTATACTTGAAACTCAGTTCCTGCCTCACTCTCTTTGCTGCCTGATCCATTGTGATGTGAACAGCCTTGCTCTCATTACCATGATCTGTCTCTGCCATGCCTTCTCTGCCGTGATGGATGGAAACTTCTACCATCGACCACTTAATGATTACAGAGAAGGGGATAGTCACATGAGTCAACTTATTCAGTTACTAAATTTGCTTTGCATAAAAATAATATAACCTTATTTTTTGAATAGTTCTATGCTAATAATATCTCTAGTTTAATTCATGTATTAGGTCTTTTTCCTAGATTTTTCTGTGCTGGCGCTTTACTTTGCCTATTGGATAAGTTTGCTATATTTTTATGTGGGGATATTGAGCCTCAAAGCAGGCAAATAACTTGCTTAATTAAGTTATAGAAAAAGATTTAAATCTCTGTTTAATTCTAAATTTCATTGTATAAATAGTAAAATGTCTAAATGTACAAAGTAGTAAATATGTCAGTATTTCTTAAGGTTTCATAAAGAAGTTGGTGTATTATATGTATTATAAATATGGTTATAATACTATTAAGATTATTAAAAATGTATACAATAATATTGTTTACTGTTGTATGCTCATTGTAGGTTGAACTTACAGCACAACCTTAGCAGTGTTTCTTATTATTACCTTGATTTTATAGGTAATGAAACTGAATTTTAAATATATTTTTTTAAATTATTTTTTATTCATTTTTGAGAGAGAGAGACAGAGAGAGATAGACAGACAGGGAGAGGGAGACAGAGATGGGAGGGCCAGCAGTCTCTCAGCTGCTGTGAATGAAATCCAGATACGTGTGCCCCCTTGTGGGCAAGTGCAGCATTGCGCCCTTGCCTCACTTTGCATCTGGCTAAACGTGGGACCTGGTGATTGGAACCGCTGGACATCGGAAACAGCGTTCTTAGGCTTAGCAGGCAGGCGCCTTAGCCGCTAAGCTATCTCTCCAGCCCTGAAACTGAATTTTAGAACACTCAGGAATCTTACTCAAACCTATTTAATGCTAAGCCTGATTGTTCAAATGTCCCAATGCATGGATACCTTTCCTTATTCTGCAATCTCCCATCATATGAACACATAAAAACACAATTCACACACGTGCACATACATATAACTTATATGTCCTATATAGTTTATAACTAAATTAATTTTACTACTATAAAGTCCCTGGAATAAATTAGGAAAATAGGGTCAAATTGTAATCATGTTACATTATGTCTTTTTTTTTTTCAAAGATTTATTTTTATTTATTTTTTAGAGACAGAGAGGGAGAGAGAAAGAGAGAGAGAGAGAAGTAATGGGCATGCCAGGGCCTCTAGCCACTGCAAACGAACTCCAAATGCATGTGCCACCATGAGCATCTGGCTTACATGGGACCTGGGAATTAAACCTGGATCCTTAGGATTTGCAAGCATGCACCTTTAACTGCTAAGCCATCTCTCCAGCCCCATTATGTCTTTTGATAGCTATGTGTATATAATAATGAACAATGGACAGAAGACCAAGGGAATAGAAATTTTATTCATTGGTAAGTTTTGTTACTTAAGCTAATTAGATGTTTTTCTATTTGCAACCAAAAGTAAGTGATAAAATGATTTAAAAAGTCAAATTTGGTTCCAAATAAGCATTTGACACAGAAATAATAGAGAAAATAGCAGAGAGGTGGTGACTCATCCATGACTAAAGCTTTAAGGGATAGAACTTCCAGTGTTGCTGGGAGGAGCTTACTATCTTACCAAGGAAACAATTGTAAAAGAAAAGAAAATACCTAATGTCACAAAAGAGAATTTATAGCTGTGAATGTGAAAATGCAATCATGTCAAACATTTTGTAATTGTTGTAAGCACTAACTCAAATTTGAAAACATTTACTCATGAAAACCTATGGAATCTTGTTAAGAACAATGTCAGTTTATGGTATTTGAGCTGTAAGTACTCCTTCCCAGCTCACTATGAAAGAGGGTCTAGTCTAGTGCAGTCTATAACACAGAGATCTCTTTCATTTAGTTCCCACCTAGGGTGACAGATTCTTCTAGAGATAGGCAGTCCACGGTATTATAGGCTTTTGCCCCAGTTTCAGAAGCTTCATGTCTATTCATCCAAGAAGTCTAGTGCTCCCCTTATGCATTCATTCCCTCCTCATGGAGTGAAGTTCTTCCATAGGCATTCCTGCTTATGAATCCTGGAGCCTGCTTGTCCAAAGAACTCCTTATTTCTTAGGGTGGATTTGTCCATGTGTAGGAAAGCAAGCCAAGAAGACTAGAGGCTATGAACCCACCATTGATCTGTTCTTGTAATGATGGTGTCACTCAAGTAAAAACAGGCTCAATGTCCTTCCTGCTTCCAACCTCAGGGGTACAATACAGAGCCTATGTCTGGAGAAGAGGCAACAGAGAACAGAGAAATCCACAGTTGTGCTGAACAGGTCTGTCTTTACATGGAACAAACTGTGAGTAGTTCAAAACCAAAGACAGTGTCAACAACAATGAAAAAGTTGGTGCTGAGGGTGGTACTGAAGTGATATCAACAAGAGAAATGATAGACAAAGCAGAACTCCCACAGAGTGAAAAGAAGCCCTGTGGATTTTGGAGTAAGCCTTCCAGAGATGCTACCGGCTATAACTGCATAGAAAGTCTAACTTTAAATAGTTATAACAGTAGACTAATTTAACTTTGGGACTCTGCTAAAACAATAGAGTAATGAATGAGAGATAAAATACAGATATAATGGAAATAACATCAGGCCAACTGGAAACTTAACAAAAAGTTCAGGGAAAGAGCATGCATGGTGTGCAAGCAACCCTAATTTAATTCATTGGGCTAAAATAATTATTAAGGCACTTGCCTGTGAAGGCTAAGGTCCTAGGTTTGATTTCCCAATATCCATGTAAGCCAGATGCACAAGGTAGATCAAGCATCTCAAATTTGTTTGCCGTCACGAGAGGCCCTGGTGTGCCCATTCTATCTCTATGTGCCTCTTTCTCTTTCTATTAAATAAATACTTAAAAAAATAAATTAAGATGGGAAATAATAGGTAAGAAGAAGAGTGTTAATGGGAGAGGAAGGAGAAAAGAGAAGGTTATTTGAGGAATAAGATCAAAGTATATTATATACATGTATGAAAATATGAAAAATAAATAAAAATTAAAGCAGAAAATTACAGTCATCCCTGTTTTGGAGATTTCTAAAGAATGGCATTGAAATCTATCCACTGAAGAAGAAAGATATCTTAACAGACTACTGCATCTGAGCCACTGAACAAGTAAGCAAGCAAGCAAAATTTTTTTCTAGAACATTTTCAAATGTACCAGAAAAAGAAGGCTTAATAATTAAGTTCCTGCAAAGTATTTCCTATAATGCGCAAGTTTAGCTAAAAAAAAAAAAAAAAAAAAATCAAGGCACGGTCAAAGAAATAGGAATGTGGCTGTGGTAGTTTGTTTCAGGTGTCCCCCATAAACTTAGGTGTTCTGAATGCTAGGTTCCCTGCTGATAGAGATTCTGGAATTAAGGCCTCCTGGAGGCAATTTATTTTTGGGGGGTTGCTCAAGGGTGTTAGAGCCAGCTTCCCCTTGCCAGCGTTTGGCATACTCTCCAGTTGCTGTTGTCCACCTGATGTTGGCCAGAGGGTGATGTCCACCCTTTGCTCATGCCATCATTTTCCCTGCCACCATGGAGCTTCCCCCTCAAGCCTGTAAGCCAAAATCAACCTCTTTTTCCAACAAACTGCTCTTGGTTGGGATTTCTGCCAGCAATACGAACCTGATTGCAACACTGGTAATAGAGTAAGGCAGCAGAAGAAGTCTTTGAGGCCACCCAGTGTTAGATTAGCAAACATTTCAAAAGAGTTATTTTAAATGTGCAAAAGGGGCTGATGGAAGCCATGAACAGTTGCCTTTTCAGAGAAGCAATATCAAGAAAGTGACTGACATTTTGAAAGAACCATATGGAAAGTTTAGAAAGTGCAATAACTTAATGAAATATTTACTAAAAGAACTCAACTTCTGCAGGCAGAAAAAGGAAAGAATCTGAATATAAAGAAACTTGCTAAAGCTGTTGAGTAATGAGAAATGGTGAAGGAAAATTTTCAGATCCTCAAAAAATATTAGGTATTAGTAAAAGAATTTGGAACACTTCTGGAAATGCAGCCAAACTGTTAGGACTAACAGTTGTTTATATTTTAATATTTATTTAAAGAGAGAAAGAATAAAGGGGGAGGACAAGCCCAGGGCCTTTTCCTGCTGCACTCAGATGCTTGTACCATTTTGTGCATTTGGATTTATGTAGGTACTGGGGAATTGAGCTGGGCCATTAGGTGTTCCAAGCAAGTACATTTAACCACTGAAACATCTCTCAAGCCCCATGACTGACATTTGTTAAAGAAAGAAAAGTTATGATTTAAGACCTCCATTGTAAGACTACAGGTACTCTGGCTGAACAAATACATGCTAGGGTGCTTTTCTTCACTTAGGCTAAAACCCACTGTAAATGTTCTGTCTGATGTTGGCATCAGGAAGCACAATAAATGTACAATTCACACATACACTATATTTACTATGTGTTCTCTACCCTTTTGTCTGTCTTGTTTTATTTTATTTTATTTTTTTATTTTATTGATTTTTTAAATTTTATTTTGAACCTGTAGTCTCAAGCAAGCTTGGTTGGTAGTCAGGCTGCCTTGTTTCCCATGTAGCTGTGATACACGCCTGAGTAACCAAGCCAGGCTTTCTTTTCTAGTTTTGAAAAGATGGATGCTCATGAGTTATTTTTATAAATTATTTCTATCTTGGACACTACAAATCTAAATATATTAAAGTAGAGCATCTCTCACTTGGAAAACAAGCTTCAAAATGACAATAATGTAAGATTTTTGATAATTTGAAGTGACTTAATATTTCAATGCAAGAATTAACTATGCAACTGAAAATTTATGTTATATATAAAATGATTAAAATGTGTAATAAAACAAAAAATACATATATCAAAGAATTTTGATGGACATAGCATATTTCCCAAATTTATAAGCTGGTATATTTTCAAACTTAAATGAAATGGATGAATCCTAGAAATATATAAATAGTTAAATTAGATCAAGATTCAGTCAAACATTCCTGAAATATAACTACTAGTTGTAATGATAATGACTTCTCCCAACTTTGTTCAAGATCTACATCTTTTCTGAAGTTACACACACACACATCACACATAGTGAAATATATAGAGACATATCATATATATATATATATATATATATATATATATATATATATATATGTGTGTGTGTGTGTGTGTGTGTGTGTGTTTTCCTAAAGAAATTTCAAAGCTATATATTATTAACCCTAAAGTTGTGAAGGAAAAGAATTTTGAAATATATGTGTGGTATAACCAAATGTTATTTGCTCATGAGGCACTTAGTAACAGCATTAAGTATATTTCAGCACCTGTATACCTTTGCTTTCCTAACTCTTAAATATGCTGCTATATTCACTGAGTTTTGTATTCTTTGCTATGAATATCAGAGAAACCACAATTAAATTTGGTTTTTCATCCCATGGTTGATGGGAAGTATTCATTCCCTCTATTAGCCTACTAAAGGGGAAAAAACAATCCATATAATATGCTCTTAATGTTTTCAGACAAGTCCCTTAATTTTACTGTTAATTTAGCATCATCAATGTAGGAAGAAGGTGTCTGGTTAGTGCAGTATGAAGAGCACCAGTCTCATAAATGTAGGAAGAAAATATAAAATCTTACTATCTGTCATGAGCTTGCTGGTAATGGAAGGAAAAATTACAAAATAAAACAAAAGTCCCTTATGTCATGCTATCATTGTTTATGCCATATGGATACACCAAGAAAGCTTCTATTCCAGTCAATGTCATCTCTTTTTTGAAACCCTAACGTTGTGAAATGTTGAGTTGCCCTGTTTGTCACTGTTGTACATCCAGCCTCAGAGATGCTCTTGCCACAAAGGGTGATGAACACAGTTACTGAATGTAAATAGATTATATTAGTTAATAGTGAAGAAAAAAACAGGAGGAACAAAGTGATTTCCTGTATGGAAAGCTTTTACAATTACTCATGGTCTCCATAAAATCGTGAAGTGTATTTTATTACCACCACTTTACAAAGCAGAGGAATGCTTGCTAAGGAAACTAATTAACTTTACTGAGCTAACTAGGTCAGTACTTCAAAGACCAGTTGTGTACTTGTAGATCAAGAGATTCATTGGTAATTTAAATGTATTTTCCAGTCTTATTGAGGAAACCCTCATTAAGGTTGGGGACTGTATATCCTAGACCAGGTAACCAGTAGCTCCAGAGAGAACCTCCACTGCCCTTTAAGTAAGAAAAGTGACAGGAAGCAGTGACACGGATACCGAATGCGGCTCTCATGGCTAGCCTGAAAACCAGTTCCATGTAATTGGTGGCAGGCACTGTGGTTCCTCAAACCACATCAAAACAGAGATAGAGAGCCTACAGGAAATCAGATCCCTATGTTGCATCCCTGAAGCAGGGGCATGGCTAGGCTTCCTGATCCCCATGATGCCTAACCCCACCAAAAAAAACCAGTTCCATGTTTTTGTTTTGTTTTTGATTTCACTCCTAGTCCAGGCTGACCTGGCACTAGGTAGTCTCAGGGTGGTTCCTGTGATCCTCCTAAACCTCCCAAATCTGGGATTAAAAAACAGAGATTGAAGATATGTCCCCAATATATTCAGTGTTTTTTTTTAGTTATAGTTTGCATCTGCAATCAGGAAATCAGGTCTTAAGGTGTGGTTGGCTTTGCTCTCTTGCCTGAAGAAATGTTGCATCCATCTGAAGCAGGGACAGAAAGAAGGCAACTGAAGAAGCAGACCTCGAGGCTTGGCTTATGAGCTTTCTAAGGGAAGGAAAGACCAGAGGACTTTGTTGGAAGGTACTGGCATAAGGGACAGTGCAAGGACAGAAAGTTTGATCAAGGTTAAATCCCCATTTTGATGAATCAAGGAAGTTAAAAGCAGAGGCCAGTTTTAACCCCACCAAAAAGCAATCTTAAGGAAGGTGTGGCCAGACTTGATTTACATTAAAACAATGGAGAGGATGCCTGAGGAAAGACTGTTAGGCTCTTTGGAAAGAGTTGACTGGGGAGGGGTCCCTTGAGTCTGGTATTAGTTTTAAATGGAGGGGTCACAGTGGTGTTTTTTTTTTTTTGTTTGTTTTGTTTTTTCAAGTGTTGGCATGGGATGAAGATTTTCCTGGTGTCCAGGCTGACCTGGAACTCAGTCTCTGGGTCAGTTTGATGATGACTGATGGTGGTCTCTTAAGTTGATCAAGACTGTGAGAACCTTTGAAGGGTGGCCTTGTTATAAACTGGGGGCCAGGAGCACTGTTTGATCCTCAGTGTTTTTTTTTAGTTATACTTTGCATCTCCACCTCCCAAATGCTGGGATTAAAGGAGTGTACCCACCAGTTTTTGCCCAGCTGTTTGGTTGGTTTTTTCTTTTTTAATAATGGAAATAATAATAATAAAAGAAAGTTCAAAAAAGAAATACAGAATTAAGTAAATTATTTTATTTCCAAAGTTTTGACTGTTAATTACCCCTTAGATGTCCATAAATAGAATTTAAAAATACATTAAGAGAATGAGAACAAAATACAACTTTACTTATACTAACTTCTAACTAAAATTATGCTTCTATTGACACAAATTTTGACAAATATGTTATATTTAACACTATCAGTAAGATATTTTCATAACTGCTTGCAATGGTTATAGATAATCCTGAAATATCGATACTTTAAAGTTATACTATATTATGATCAGCAGAATATTAAAATTGATGTGTTAATCAAAAATTACATATATCACTAGATTACAATTGATATATTTTGTTAATGATTTCAATGTAATTGCTTTTTGTAATCCTATAAATTTTAATGAATACATTTAAATGATCATTCTGAGGAGAGATAAGTCCATAAACCTTATTAGACTATCAAAAAAGCCTGTGATAAATAGAAGTAATTAGAATTCTTGTTTAAATATTTCAACTCCTAGTATGTATTGTTTGGTATTCTAAGAGAAGAAAGTTGTTTCTTTTAAGTTTAACTATCTTGTTGCATGTTTTTGCTTATTTTGAACAGGTAGATAAAGAGAATAACCTCCAATTTTATTGACTAGTTTTGTAATTCCCAATATAAAATTCATACACCAAAACATTTAATTTACATACTTTATAAATCAATGAAATACATTATGTACATATGTGTATGTATGAATGTGTATATGTATTTTAGGACATGTTTCAAATATTATTGATACTATAATTTCTGATCACTAGTCCAGAGATGAATTAGATATGGTACCTTCTCCATTAAAATGGCCATTTTTCTTTATTTTTAAAAATATATTTCATTTATTTATTTGAGAGAGGGAGAGAGATCGAGAGAGAGAATGGGCATGTCAGGGCCTCCAACCAGTGCAAATGAACTCCAGACCCATGTGCCCCCTTGTGCATCTGGCTTACGTGGGTCCTGGAGAATCAAACTGGGATCCTTTGACTTTGCAGGCAAATGCCTTAACCACTGAGCCATCTCTGCAGCCCTGCTTTATTTTTTGATTTTTTTGTTTGTTTGTTTTTTCATCTTTCGCTTTTTCAAGGTAGGTTCTCACTCTAGTCCAGGTGGAATTCACTATATAATCTCAGAGTGGCCTTGAACTCATGGCAATCCTCCTACCTTTGCCTCCCGAATGCTGGGATTAAAGGCATGCGCCACCACACCCAGCTATTTTGAGTTTTAAATGTTTTATTTTTGTAATGTTTATTCCTCCAGATATGTATCCATCCATCTATCTGTTATCTATCCATCATACAGCCATATGTTTACTTATTTAACATTTAATCAGCATCTGTTTTATATGAGGATTATGGTTCATATTGATTTCTATAATAAAGCAAAAATTATGGACTGGGAGATAACTTAGAGGTTAAAAGCACTTGCTTGTAAAGTCTTCTAGGCCAGGTTTAACTCCCCAGCATCACTTTTATTAGTTTCTAAAATTAAAAATTAATAGATTTTGTTGCCTTTTTAACCCATTGCAATAATTTTCCTCAATGATATTCAAATTTTCCCATCTTTGATCAGCAGCTGTTTAATGTTAGCCAGAAACTTTTTGGCATGACTATGTCTTTTGTTTTGTCTTTATTAAACTGAATGATAAGAAGTTTTACAATCTTTTATACTACCTGCTCCATTCTTTGAAGGGATGAGATTTGCAATCTTCCATCTGGGTGTTCATTGCTTTTGGACTATTTATATCTTCTCAGCATTTTTGATGGATAGATTGAGGATGTGGGGGGATAGTAAGGAAATACCACATAATTAAAAACACTAGTGTCAAATTAAAGCTAAGATTGCAGGGGCTTAACTATCTTACATCTGTATTTCTTTTGTGACCTTCAGAGAATAGTATTTTACTTGAATGCTAGAAGTGATAAAATTAGAAAGTTCCAAGATGAATTGTTTATTGTTATATCATGTTGTGTCTCTCCCTCCCTCTCTTTCTCTCTCTTTCTCTCTCTCTTTCTTTCTCATGAATGGAACTGCATTTATGTATATTTTGTATTCTGAAACTCCTACTCACCATGTAACTTCATTTGGAAATAGGACCCATAAGGGAGTAATGAAAGTTAAAATAGGTCAAAACAGTCAGACTTTCATCTGTATGCTTAGAGGGTTCCCTTCCATGTAAAGGAAGAAATACAGTAAACAGCCCCCATGAGCTTCAGGAGGGTGAGTTCCCTTCAGAAAGTGAAAAAGAGAGGCTTCCCCAGAAACCAATCCTAATGCAATTTTATTTTGCACATCTAGCTTTTAAGACAGTATCTCATATGGCAGCCATAACAGGCTAACATACTTTGAGACACCTCAAAATAATATCCCTAACTGTATCTGCTCTTGACTCCAAAACCAGCTAATAAGTTTTGCACGGGCTTTCTATACTCTCCACTCACTACTCATCATTGACAATGCACACCTGTCAGACCATGTATCTAGCTGGTACCCACTATCATCACACTTTAAACTCCTTTCCCCCCTTATTTTACCAAGTAAGCATGTATTCAGTGCCCACTCTTAGTCCTTAAATAACATCTCTTCAGTCAGGTTGAGTTCAGCTTGTTTCTCTAGTAGAGACATCAGCAAAACCCATGCAATAATAATCTATTAACTTTTACTTGGGGTGAGTGAGCTTAAAAGTCATATATGTCATGATATATAATAGAAATGTTGGCTGATGTTTCTTTCCATCAGTATCTTATATGCATTAGTCCATTTACTTCACGGTGCTTTGTATTGCTGTTCTGAAGTCTGATGATAATAAATTGCCTTTTGCTTTATACATTATCTTTTCTTTTCCCTAAATTTCCAAAGAAATTTTGTTGTTGAGCTCTAGTAATTTTACTAGAATATCCAGTGATTTTTAATTATTTTAGGTTATTATGCTCAATTATGTGGAACTTTTTTTCAACATCCACTTTTTTTAATTTCAGGAAAGTTTTTTAAAATTTATTTATTATTATTATTTTTATTAAGTAGAAACTTTGTTCGGACACATCATATGTTGGTACCATCATTTGCCTCCTCCCTGTCCTTACTCCACTGAAGGCCCTCCTTAGTGGGTTTGCTGGTATTCACCATGGAGTTGTGGGTTATTTGATTGTTAAGTATTTATTCTATTCCCATATTCTGTGTCTATTAATTTAAATGTGATGGATCTTATTAATCTATGATGTACTTTGTTATTTTCTCACAAATGACCATGTTCTTTTCTTCTTTCCATTTTTATTTAAGAAACCAAGATTACTGTTTCCTTAATTTTTTTTTTTTTTTTTTTTTTTTTTTTTTTTTTTTTTTTTTTTGAGGTAGGGTCTCACTCTGGTCCAGGCTGACCTGGAATTAACTATGTAGTCTCAGGGTGGCCTCAAATTCTTAGCGATCCTCCTACCTCTGCCTCCCGAGTGCTGGTATTAAAGGTGTGCACCACCACGCCTGGCTAGTGTTTGTTTTTGTATTTCTTCTAGATTTGACTTCATTTGTCTAAGATATTATTTTTTTCTTTATTTTACAGGGTCAAGTAAAAAAAATGACTTTATTTTTTATTTTTTTTTATTTTTAGAGAGAGAGAGACAGAGAGAGGGAGAGGGAGACAGTCTCTCAGCTTCTGTGAACAAAATCCAGATGTTTGCGCCCCCTTGTGGGCAAGTGCGGCATTGCACCCTTGCGTCACTTTGCATCTTGGCTAAACATGGGACCTGGAGATTGGAACCGGGTTCTTAGGCTTAGGGGGAAGGCGCCTTAACCACTAAGCCATCTCTCCAGCCCAAAAATGACTTTATAAAATGAATTTTGTGTGTATATCTGTGGTGCAGTTTCATTATCTGCAACAATACTATTTTATATTTCTGGTCTAATTTTATTATTGGTAACAATTCCATTGTACTATATGCAATTTTCTTTACTTGGGATATGACCTCAACATTTCCTTATGTTCATTTTAATATGAACTCATTTACTTAAATGTTAAGGGAACAATATTCATTAACCATAGAGTATCCTTATTTTCCTTGTCACTTTCATGTTCTTACCAATATTGGTGGCTTACCTTATGAAATGGATGACTCCTCTCTTTCTACCTGGGTCTTCCCTTTTCTTGTGTGTTATCCAACTTCTGCCTGATTTTGGTTTCACTTACAGAATATGCCTCACAGTGATAAGAATTTTCATAGTAAGGAATCTCTGATTGGTTAATTTTGATATTTTATATGTTAGTAGCTACTTAGCATCATTGGATACTTCACAAGGACCTTTGTGTTTACCCGTGATTAGACCAGGAAATTCCTCTTCCAGTTGCCACTGTGAGGCATTCATATGGAAGAGCTCACCCAGAGCTCCTGTTCTTTCTTCTGCCTCTTCTGACACGATGCAGGACTTGTGACTATTGGCAGTGTCTTCACTTGCACGTAATTTGAAGTTATGTTTATACCTTCTTCTGCCTAGATCTGTTGCAAAAACTGCACATGATTTTTTTAAATTTTTTTTAAATTCATTTTTATTTATTTGAGAGAAAGAAGCAGTGAGAGAGAGAGAGAGAGAGAGAGAGAGAGAATGGGCACGCCAGGGCATCCAGCCACTGCAGATGAACTCCAGATGCATGTGCCCCCTTGTGCATCTGGCTTACATGGTGAGAGTTGAACCGGGTTCCTTTGGCTTTGCACACAAAGTCTCAACTACTAAGTCATCTCTCCAGTCCCTGCACATGAGTTTTTGACTTCGCTATTTGTCTGCTTCAATATAGGCATTAGGTAATATTTAAAGATCATACCATGACTACCACCATGTTGACAAAATTGCTCCCCCAAATTCTCAAGATTAATGTCTGTCTTGATATTTCATGCTGAATTTTTTGGAAAGGGATTACTTGAAATTTTCTCATCAGTCATTCCAGAATTAGGATATGTACAAGCCTCTAATCGCCTTTACTAAAACATGTATTAAGGGCTGAGCAATGTGGCACACACCTTTAATCCCAGCACTTGGGAGGCAAAGGTAGGAGGATCCCTGTGAGTCTGAGGCCAGTATGGAAGTACAGAGTGAGTGCCAGGTTATCCTGGGCTAGAGTGAGGTCCCGCCTTAAAACAAAACAACCAGATAAAAAAAACAATAATAATAACTTGCATAAACTTGATGAATTCTGATGAAATTCATTAAATTTGTGAGAAAAAAGATCTGATTATAGAGTGCTAAGATAAAGAAATTTAAGTAGATGGCAGAAAAGAAAAAACAATATCTATTTTTGTTCTATAATAAGAGCTAGTACTCTGACCTTCAAAAGGAATAATAATGATTTTTTGTTGTTGTTGGACAGTGGTGAGTTGAAGTACTATTCTTTGTTATTCTTCTTGGAAAAGGTTAGAAGTACTTACTATTTTTAACCTTCTTTATTTAAAGAAATGTGTATGAAAATAGTTTCAGCAACTGAGGAAGTGGGTTAAAGTAGCAAGAACAATTTTTGAAGATGGTATAACTTTTCCAATTTATTCACAAATGTAAAGTCAGAGACATTAAATTGTGCCATCTCCGTGGTGGATTATTAATTGTTCATAAGTTTATAGATTTTTCTCTTTGATAAATTAAATTAAATTAATATAAACATTATATCATGAAACATTTCATAGAAAAACTACCTTCAATTTAAAACCTCAATACTTTTTAAGAGATAAGGAAAGCTATTTAAAATTACTATTTTCCCTGTTCTTTACACATGAAATCCTAATGTTCGATAAATTAAGACTTTCAATAATAAAAGTCTAATTTGGCATTGGAGTTTTGAAAGAAGACCAAAATAACAGTGTCCTTCCTTCTTTTGTGCTTCTCCCATGCTCTGCACCATGTGAGAGATATAAGAAAGATAGTGATAAAATGATAAATGAGGGCTGGAGAGATGGCTTAGTGGTTAAGGTGCCTGCCTGCCAAACCTAAGAACGCCTGTTACATTGTCCAGGTCCCACTTTTAGCCAAACGCAAAAAAGTGACAGAAGGGTGCACGTGTCTGGAGTTCATTCACAGTGGCTGAGAGGCCACTGGCTAACCCATTCTCTCTGTCTGTCTTTCTTTCTCTTTCGATCTCTCTTTCTGTCTCTCTCAAATTAAAAAAATAAAAATAAAAATAAAAAATAAATAAATAAAATGACAAAACTTCTCATCTTATAGATTCCCACACATGGGAATGCAGACACATAACAGTAATGAGTTACCTAATGTTAAAAATCCAGATTTATGCAGAATTACACATTGCAAATTTCTTTATGGATGGATCCTTGCTCGTTTAAAATTAGAAGGGCAGGAGAGGTTGACCCAGGCATAATTCATAATAATTCTATGAACATATATTATATTATACACATGGAACAGGCAACTTGCTCTCCCTGGAGAGAGGAAAGGTGAATAAAGAAGTCCTTGAACATCACAGGAGTGTTGTTTTAACAAAAAAGAAGCATATATTTTATCAGTTTACCATGACCACATTATAATTCAAATTTTATAACAAAGTGTCCACATTGAGCATTAAAGTTTTAATTTGAAATCAATTTATTTGTAGTTGAAGTTAAATGGATTAGAAAGAGATCTAGATGAATAGTTTATTTTTTGCTTTGCAAAAAATGATTCCATTCTTTTTTTTTTTTTTTTCAAATGTAGCAAAGGAAGTTTGAATGACTATTTCCATTTTCAACATTTCTTTTGCTGAGGCCAACAATAGCATTCCAAAATTATTTCATTGACCTCCAACCAACTCCCAGTAGCTGAAGAGGAAACTCGGCACATATTTATTTTTGTGAGTTTTGTCCTTTCTTTCACAGAAACATTTTTTTTTTTTTAAATATAGGCTGATCTAAAATTTTTTACCTTCACCCTCTGCTAACCTTTTCAGGTTTTTAAAGGTCTGTTAAACTTCAAGCACTTGTAGTCCCATAAAGAAATGATATATCACAGATATCAGAGTACTTTACACATAAAAAGGATCACCTGTCATGTTGTGAAACTATTGAGAAAACACCTTTATTGTATCCTTATTCCAATTACAAAAGCATAATAGAGCACCCTTCTCAGTGTGCATTTCTCTCGCCTGGCCTGTCTGCTCTAATACTAAAGGCGAATGGTACTGTCAGAGAGCTTGCTGACCATAGAGACACCCAATTCTTTTTTTTTTTGTTTTCTTGTTTGTTTGTTTTTATTTGTTTATTTGAGAGCGACAGAAAGACAGAGAGAGAAAGAGGCAAAGAGAGAGAGAGAGACAGAGAGAGAATGGGTGCACCAGGGCCTCCAGCCACTGTAAACAAACTCCAGATGCATGTGCCACCTTGTGCATCTGGCTTAACGTTGGTACTGGGGAATGGAGCCTTGAACCAGGGTCCTTAGGCTTCACAAGCAAGTGCTTATCCACTAAACCATCTCTCCAGCCCAGAAACATCCAGTTCTTTATGCTACTGACACTTGTCCACAGAAAAATATATGCTCCAGTTAGTCTTAAGGGTGTTTGTGTTATCTAAGCATAATCCCAGGAAGTGGGGATTTCCTCAACTAAGCCCTATTTACATGTCCGCATGGTCTCTTACTCCCATATGTGATTTGAATAAGACATCAAGATATTGCTATAGAGAACATGGGCATCACTGGTTATCATGATTACCTGGGGCATCTTCCGCCTCTGACTCAATTAAGGAAATTTAAATTAGGAAGAAAATAACTTCATATCATAGCATTAAATCAAAGTCATCTTAATGATCTTGCTTCCTCCTTTATGTCATCTACCTGAATTATCACAGCAATTTACCACTCCAAAAATTGAATACTTTTATTTTTATTAAAAGATACTTCTCTTATCTTTGATTTCTCTAATAGATACTATTTTCATGTAAACTGGGACACTGGTTTATGAAGCGCAAATTATACCATAAAAAGCTAAGTGAATTATTATTATATTAAATGCTGATGGACATTTGATAAAAATGAATAGGTTCATGGAGAACATAATGTTTGGGCAAAGAGAAGACAGGAACTCACAAGCTTCATAACTGTCTTATGGAAAACATTGTAGCAAGGCTGGGTGTGGTGGTACACATCCTTACTCCCAGCACTTGGGAGGCAGAGGTAAGAAGAGCACCGTGAGTTTGAGGCCACCCTGATTGTACAAGGGTGAGAATGCTTTAAAAAGTGCTCAGAAAAGAGGTAGTATAAGGAAACAGAAGATCTTTCAGACCTTAGCAGGTATGCACAGACACCTGGATTTCTACACTGTGTGAGACTGAACTAGAGAATATGGGCACCACTGAAGGGCTTGGAAGGAAGGACTTCATTTTACTGAAGCTTTCAAGAAAAACTTCTGATGGCTGAACTAACAACTGACAGAAACATGGCAAGAAGCCAAGAGTTCAGTTCAAAGACAAATATCATGACACTATTTCCCCCATCATTCTTATAATGAATTATGTGTTATTTATTTATTATGAACCATACATCAGCACTTATAGTATATTGCATTGTGACTTCCCTTACAAAAAGCTCTGTCCTTATTTTATCCTGCAGAAACTTCAAATATTACCTTGTTGAGGAAAAGGCAGGGGTTAGTAGATGCAACTAAGTAGTTTGAGATTAGGAGATTGTGTTGGCTTTTCCCTAGGAGAAGGGATATGAATACAGAGGCAGATAATAGGATGGGTTCCATGCAAACCAAAGATTCTAGCAGTTTCCAGCAAATGGAAGAGACAAAATAGATGTTCCATTGGAGCTTTGGTAGGGAAAATGTCTCTTCTAACAATAGTTCAGACATTTGGCTTCAAAGACTTTGAGGGAAGAAATTTCTGTTGTTTCTAGCTTTGCAGTTTCTGGTAAGTTACTCTAGTAACCTATATGTGAAAATAATGCATCATTTAAAATTAATTTCTTAACAGGAGAATCACCTTCTGTTTTCATATATTTTCACACAGAACAGATAATATTTTAAGACTTCAAATATCCCCCCCCCTTAATACAATATCAGATGGCTTTGCTGAATGTATGGAAAGAAGCCAAAATTCTATGAAATTTTGTCAGATCTTACACTTTAATATATCAAATGAAGTCTTCAGTCACATCTATTAAGTTTCCTTTTCTCTCTTTCTCTTTCACCTGCCTTTGATTAAAAATGTATAATAGGTGATTTACTTTTTAATGATCTTTAATACATTTCAGTATCATTTAAATACATTCATACTGTTACAGCATCATCACCATCATCCAACTATAGAACTGAACTTTGGACTTATCACAAGATGAATATAAATCTATACTTAATAAATACTAATTCCCAATATCCCTCTACTCCAGTTTCTGTTAATCACTATTATACCTTTGTTTTTATAAATTTAACCCCTCATATTCTCTACCCACTTAATTCCAATTCCCAAATTTCCATCAGCTGGGAACCTTGCATTCAGATCACCTAAGTTTATTGGGGGGAGGCACCTGAATCAAACCACCACAATTAGATTACAAAGAATGAGGTTTCATTATAGTGTTTTCAAAAAATTTTCAGTTTCTCTTATTCCCTCTTCTCCTCTTATGCCCCCACCAAGATAGCTCCCCAAAGCCCTATTTTGGCTTTTTTGTTTCTTGTCTCCTTCTCTCTTCCTAGTCCCTGTTCTTGATCCCCTTTTATGGTGTCCTATCTCAAATCACAGTTGAACATGGGCTAGAGTTCTCAGTGTGCCTCTGGGAGTCAAGGTTGCAATGTACCTCCACATAGGTTATTTTTTTACTTGCTTTATAAAACTCTCCCTCATAGTTGAGCAATGCTTCAGTTATCATAGCTTTTAAATAACTTCTGAACATACTAGACACCCAAAATAATCACGTTGGTATTCTTAGAAAAGTGCAGGAAGCATCCAGCTAAAATCACAGTAGAATGAATAGCAAACTTTTACAATGGAGTCCTTTCTCTTAGCAGACCCTGGTTTAAGAACCCAGCATACCAAATGCAAGAATGATGTGGTGATGGTGATGGGGATGTGTGTTCAAAGTGCCAGGGTTTCACAGTCTGTTGAAATCTTTACACATGTTTTTTTCTTCTCAATAGAACTCTTCATTATATTATTTAGAAACTGAAATGATATATTAAATTCCTTCTCACTGAGAAAATAACCAAACACCTTAAGTTTTTAGAGCAATTAGTATGTCTCTTCTTAGGTGAAAGGTCAATTAAAAAATGGTTTCATTTTATCTTACAAAATATATACCAACCTTAAGAAGTTGCTTTATACATTGATCTCTTCTCAATATAGAAAATAATAAGGAACAAAGAAAACCATGAAAAGAAAATAACTTTGCACATAAAAGGATTGAAGTGGAGAAATGATTTGAAACAACTATACATGTATTTTTTCCTTAATATGACTTGAATTACTAGAGAGAAAAATAATTGTTAGCATGCGATTGCTTGAAGGATGGCTTATATATGGTGTCTTCTCATCCTTACTGGGCAGGCCAGGTCAAATGATGCTTGTTGTTCAAATCCATGGCCCTTGGGAATGTAATATTGCACATCCCCACCCAGCCTTGGGTGGGAACAAACATTGAACAAATACAGAGTTTCCATCCCTGTTCAATGGTTTTCTTTTTTTCTCTTCTAAAATGAGATGCTAAATTCTGTCACCTGAGGGTAGTTATAATGATCACAGCTGTTGTTATTGCCAACGGCAGGAACAGAACTGGATCAAGGAAAATTTGACCCCGAGTACACAACTTTCCACTCCAGTTGTGACAGCTAATGCAATCATTGCCTGAGGTAAATGAGTCCCTTGCCTAAACTCACCCTGGTTGGTAATTTGATGAAAAACTGTCTGGTGGAGTGGGAAGGCAGTACTGGTAGATCACTTGGTTGTTACACAAAAATTTGTTGATTTGTAATTGATAATGTCTCATGAAATGCAATATAGCCTGGGATCTCACATCCATTTACAAACATATTGTGTGGTAATAATGTGATATTAAAACTTAGGTTTTTATGGAAGTGATATATACATAAATGACCGGAAGTCACAGATACATTACAAGACAAACTTGTTCCAATGACTTCTGTTCCCAAGCATGTACTTGTTGTCTCCTGGGGAATACCCTATGATTGATTGAATCAGAAGAAGACTGAGGCCAAAATTAAGATAGTGTACCTGGTTGTACATTTTGCTTAGAAGGAAAAATGGTCAGATGTGTGTATATGTACTGACCTGACTATAGCTGTTGTTGAATGTCAAATCTGCCACCAACAGAGATCAACACTGAATTCATGATATGACACATGACCTAGCGTGACCAGCCAAGTACCTAGTGGCAGATTGGCTACTTGGGACATTTCCATCTTAGAAAGAACACCACTTTGTCTTTATTGGAATATGTATTTTTGGAATACATTTAACTTTCCTGCTTCTACCAAGACGACTAACCATGAACTTACATAATGCTTTTTCCACCATCATGTCATTCAAAACAGCATTGATTCTAACCAAGAAACCCATATCACAACCAAACAAGTGGGCTCATCCTGATGGAAGTCACTGGTTTTACCATGTTCTCCACCAGTCTGAAGTAACTGGACAGAATGGTGGAATGAATGGACCTTTAAAGAGAAAGTTAAAACACCAACTAGATGTCAGTATCCTGGAGGGCTGGGGGTGGCTGTATATGCTCTGAAATAGCATCCAATAGATGATGTTGCTTCCCCTGTCATCAGGATTCACAGGTCCAGTAAGCAGTGTGTGGAAATGGGTATGGCACTACTCACCATCTCCACTAGTGTCCTGCTAGAAAAATAAATGCTTCCTGTTCCCGTGGCATATGCTCTGCTAGCCTAGAAATATTGGTTCCAGCAGGAAGAGTTTTTCCCAGAGGCAAAACAAATATTCTATTGAATTGGAAGCTCAATTTTTGGTTCCTGATGTCCTTGAATCAATAGCTAAGAAAGGAATTAAAGTATTAGTGGGGGTGATTGATCCAGACTATCAGAGTTTTTTTTTTTTTTAGAATGATCCTCCACAGTGGAGATAAGAGTATATCCTAAAAGCAGAAGCTCTTTAGGGAGTTCTTGGGTGTTACCATGTCCTGCAATTAAGGTAAGTGAGAAACTATATCAACCCATATTAGGCAGGATGATAAATGACCCAGAACTTTTTGACATGAAGGTGTGGGTTATCTCTCCAGATAAAGCACAAAGAGCTGCTGAGATGCTTGCTGAGGGTGGAGGAAATTCAGAATGGATAACAGAAGAAGGTAGTTATATACACCAGTTAAGGCTATATGAGCAGTTGCACAATTGAGGATTGCAATTGTAACAAGAGTTTTTGTACTGTTTTGTTAAAAACATATTTATTCATATGTACACATACATTAATATATGCTTGTATTTTTCTTTACTGTATTTCTTTACCATATAACATTGATTCAGATAATGGCAGTAGTTTTTTTTTTTTTTTTTAATCAATCTTATCATAGTCAGGGGATATCAAAATACTAAGCATTCCTCTAGTGACTTTGCCATCTACTTGGGGGAAGACGAGTGCATTACCAGTTGTACATGGGATAGTTATATTAAGTTAGGAGAAAATATGTCCTTGTCATCACCTTCATTTAGATATTAACTGTAAGGAGATGTGGTTAAGTATAACATTGACAACAGGTGGACTTGTAATACTTAATCTCAATTGTTAATGTGATTGAATCAGGAATCAAGTGAGCTTCACGCCTCTGTGCAGGTCTGTGAGAGTGTTTCCTGGAAGCATTAACTTAGTAGGTGACAGAATTGGTGTCATTTTCTGGTAGCAACCGAGATGAAAAGTGTTTGATTGCCTTTGCTCCTTGGAGATGAATCCATCTACCTTGCTGCTGCCATGTCTTGCTGACAGAATAACCCTTCCAACATGGACTGAAGATCAGCGACTCTTCAGAAATTAGGGAGGTCTTCAGTACCAGGTTTGCCCTACTAAGTCATGCAGCCTTATGGACTGAGCATCTGATGGATTTCTACCCTCTCCAAAATGCAGGTATCCATATTTGGGCTTCATAACCTGTATCATGTAAGCCAACCTTTGTGATGTATGTTCACTCTTTCCATTCTATTTTTCTAGAGAACCCTGATGGATACACAGTAAAAACAGGTCACAGACACAGAGTGGATTAAAAATAAAATGCCATGCTAAGACTTTCCTTCTCTTCAGTAAATCCTTACATTTTCAGTAGATATCAGCACAGTCTATTTCCATTATTCATCAAGACTATAGACTTTTCATTTTCCACACTTAAATCCTTAGGAGTCCCAAGCATCACCCTTTGATCAGTAAATGCTCTATGATTCTTAGAGAGAGGTGTCTAGTGGTGCTCCATAGGAAATATACCTCCTGTTAAGAAAGGGTGAAAGGGCTCCCTGAAACTTGTGCTAATAATATACACTTAAAAATAGCTACATTGTATTTTGTAAGGTATTTTTTTCTTTCTACTGAGAACATTGCTGTATTATGAAGGAGATGATTTGCTCATTAATAGACATGTGCTTAATTTTGAAATCTGAATTTTTACATGTAAATGAACAGTATTCTATTTAATGTGACAACTTTCACAACTATCATTGTATCATAGAAATCCTGCTATCACAGGATAGTTTTTTTTTTAATTGATATTTAGTGATTCTTGATGATATGTAACCATATGTTTCTATGAAACAACCAGCATATCTGTGCTGCAAAATCTATAATCTTAGTCAAAAAAAAAAAAAAAGGAATTGGTTTTGCAGAAATTTTTAAAAATTACTTTTTTCTCCCCTGCCCCCATTCTACTGAGGGCCTTCCTCAATGGGGTTATTGGTATTCATTGTGGAGTCTTGAAGGACTGTCCTGGGGGAAGGGAAGACCATGCTTCAGGCTAATTCCACCCAGGCTGAGGCTGTTACAATCTTTCCCCTCTTCTGCAATCTTCCCTGAGCCTTGACAGTCATGTTTGAAAGCTGATTTAGTATTGAATTCTCTGTAGCCGCTGGATGTCTGTTTGGAGGAGATTTGAGTAAGCACAGTGTCTATTCTATTCCCTTATAACTGATTTTCAGGCCAGCAATGAAAGCAGAACTTGTGCCACCACTTCGTCTGCAATGACAGATGCAGTAGAGGTGATATGTCCAGTGGTATACAATCTTTCCTTATTGTATGGATGTATCCTGGATCCCCAGTTTTCTCTACCATCTATAAAATAAAAGAGATTCTCCAACCAAAAGTGAAAGCAGCTTGTATTAAGGGGGATAAACAGATATTCGATAGATATATTGATGTGTTTGCCCACTCTTAGCCAAAGAGCAGTGGAGACTCTCCTTGGAGCCTATTGGTTGCTGATCCATGGAATCTGGCTTTGTTGTCATACCAGTGATGAGTTCTCCCTCACTGAGTAGGTTTCTTGTCAATCTAAGAATAGTCGGTTACTGGTACGGGCTGTGTGTCACTATTTCACAGGTACGTGCTTCTTGCCCAGCTGCTTGATTTCTAACCTTGCAGGATCTCCTATTTATTCATGCTGTTATCCCCAGCAGCTCCCATAGCCCTTTCCAGTGCTATGAAAGTTTGCTCGAAGGAAACTGGTTTCCCTTTTTGTTCTGGCGTGGTCTCTTAATATCTTTTGATCAGAGGCTGTGGTGATTTCAGCAATAGAGTCTTACCTTTTAGCTCTGGCAAGTTACCAAGTGCTTTGGCAATGGCCTGCATTATTTTGGGGACCCTGGCCAATACTTCAATGTGTTGGGCAACCCAATTCTGGCACTGGGATTTACCAGACAAAGCCCATGGTTTTAAAGGTAAGTTTCTTCTGACTTCTACTCAGCGCTTTTGTTTGCCTCCCTCTTCTCACTGAAAATCTATCTTTGTTTGTTTGTTTTTTCTTTTGTTTTTCAAGGTAGGTTTTCACTCTGGTCCAGGCTGACCTGGAATTCACTATGTAGTTTCAGGGTGGCCTTGAACTCATGGTGATCCTCTTACCTCTGCCTCCCAAGTAGTGGGATTAAAGGTGTGTGCCACCACGCCTGGTGAAAATCTATCTTGTGTAGAATGTTTCCAGAAGGAAGGTTTCCTTGGTACTGGTTCATGTTGACATTAGTTTTGTGTAAACTGCCCCACATACGTACCTTCCCTTCCCTCTATCCTTCAAAGATCTTTCTCTTTCTCTCTTTCTTTATTTATCCTTCCTTCCTTCCTTGCTTCCTTCCTTGCTTCCCTCCCTCCTTCCTTCCTTCCTTGCTTCCCTCCTTCCCTTCCTTCCTTCCTTCCTTCCTTCCTTCCTTCCTTCCTTCCTTCCTTCCTTCCTAACTTCCTTCTCTTTTTTCTCCTTCTCTTTCTTTCTTTCTTTCTTTCTTTCTTTCTTTCTTTCTTTCTTTCTTTCTTTCTTTCTTTCTTTTTTTCCCCTCAAATTGTTCGTTAAGTAGTCCCTTTTAACTCCCTCCATATTTCCTCTTTTCTTAGCTTCATTCTAGTTCCATATCAATACTGTTGATTATTACTGAAGGGACCAAACTGATGCCATGACTAGGCCAAAGTTTCAGTTTCCAGGAGGGGCGAACTCTGGGGCTGAGTATGTACAAATATAACTGCTGCTTGCTTAGCCAATCACGTTAGGAGGTTATCTCCTCTGCCTGAAATTCCCCTAGACCTGGCCGCCAAAACCTTAAGACCAATCAAAAAAAACACAAGTACAGTTACTGTTCAAATTAGCCAATTATGTTAAAAGAGTTTTTTTAAAGCCCGCCAAAATTCCTTTAGCTGTGCTTCAAAGGGAGTCTACGAGCTCCTCTGGTTGCTGCCCTTTTGTATGAGTGGTTGACCCCAGCATGCTGGCTAATTCTGCAGAATAAACGCTCTATGCTTTTACATACTATTTGACTCTGGGGTCTTTCTTCAGCGATTTTCGGACCATTACACTTACTACTGCTTACAATCAACTGAAGCTGCACCAGGTTAGACCTCACTTATGAGCTAGAACATGCAGTGTTTCTTTCTGATCCCATGTGACCTTACTTAGCATGAGTTTTTTTAAAGACCCCTCATTTTTCTACAAATTTCCTTTTGCCTTATTGTTGAATAGAATCCCATTGTGTATGTGTGCCACATCTTCACTAACCATTCATTTGTTGATGAGCATCTCCAGTTCCTAGTTATTGTGACTAGAGCAGTGCTAAATATGTTTAAGCAAGTGTCTCTGTAGTAAAAAGTAGACTCTTTAGGATATATGCCCAAAAGAGGTAGAACTGGATTTAATGGTTTTATGTTTAGCTTTGTTTTTTTTAATTTTCTTTTTTTTTGATGTAAGGTTTTACTAGTCCAGGATGATCTGGAACTAACTCTGTAGTCCCAGGCTGGCCTAAAACTCACAGTGATTTTTACACCTCTGCCTCCTGAGTAGCAGGATTATAAGTGTGTGCCACCATGCTTGGTTTATTTTTGGCATTTTGGAGAGTCTCTGTGCTGATTTCCATATTTACTATACAAGTCTGCACTCCTACCAGTAGTGAATGAGGGTTCCCCTTTTCCCACAACCCTGACAGCATATTGCTGTTATTTGATTTTTAACATACTTTTATTTAATTATTTGCAAGCAGAGAGAGACAGACAGAGAGAATGGATGAGCCAGGGCCTCCAGCCATTGTAAACCAAGTCCAGATACATGTGCCACTTTGTGCATCTAGCTCTACATGGGTACTGGAGAATAAAACTCAGGTAGTTAACTTTGCAGGAAGCACTTTCACCGCTAAACCCATCTCTCCAGGCCATAGTTCAGCTTTTGGCAATTGCCATTCTGACTGCAGTGAGATGGAATCACATAGTCTTTAATTTGCATAACCCTGATGACTTGAAATATTGAACATTTCTTTAAATGTTTATTGGTCATTAGTACTTCTTCCTTTGTGAACTCTCTGTTCAATTCCATGCCCCATTTTTGAGTGGCTTGCTTGATTTTTTATTTTTTAGGTTTTTGAGTTATTTGTAGATTCTAGTTATTAAACCTCAGTCAGAGGTAAAGTTGGTAAAGAATTTCTCCCATTCAGTAGGTTCTGTTGATGGTTACTCATCTGTACAGTAGTTTTTAGTTACATGAGTTCCCACTTGTTGAGTGTTCACCCAATTTCCTGGGCTGCTGGGGTCTTATTCAGAAAGTCTTTCCCTACCTGTATCTTGGCGTATTCTTCTTCTTATTATTATTATTTTGCCTTGAAGAAATATTTGAGCAAGGTTTGAAGCACTGGAAAAATCAAATAAACTTTTGAGTTGAGTGCATTGAAGACCAATATATATTGGGTTGAGTCTGACAGTTTTTTCCCTTCAGTCCTCAAAATGTACTTACTGTTAGCCTCATCTGCCAGAACTATCAGGAGGTCAGGCAACAATAGAACACTAGAACCTTTATAAAGTTACATTAAGTTAATTGTCTCTAAAAATAAGAAAATAAATTTGGGGTTTATATTGTTGCAAAGCCTTTCCTTATGGAAGGTACATACATAGATACTCCCTTTTTTTAACATACACTTATTGAGAATAACCCTTCTGTATTCAAGTATGCAATAGGCAATGACCCTGAACTCATGAACTTTGTTACCAGAGAGATGTTACTATAAATATGGTGCAAAGAGTTTCAGAAATATAATAGGTTGTCATTTATTATAATCTGTGTACAAAGAAAATAAACAAGTAATTGTCAGTTGTCTTCTTGCATCTTAGTACATTCAATTATAAGCATCCTGTAGGTTGGGGTAGATAGCTTAGGAGATAAATTCCTTGCTGTCTAAGTGTGAGTGCCTGAGTTCAGATCCCCAGAACCCAAGGAAATCTGGTCACTGTTATGGGAGCATCTGTCATTCCAGTGTGCTTGCAATGGTAAGGGAGGTGAATACAGGAGAATAGCCTGGAAGCTCACATGACAATCTGTCTAAAAAATTGATTAATAATAAGAGTTTCTACCTCCAAGCAAAAGAGAAGTTGAGGACTAGTAGGCAAAGTTGTCCTTTGACCTCCGTATGTGTGCCATGACATACATGCATGTATCCACACTCACACATATGACACTCTCACACACCTGCATGGACAGACACAAAAAAAAAAAAAAAAAAAAAAAAAAAAAGCATAAGTGTTCTTTATACTTCCTCACTAGGGCTCATGTAGAGACTTTCTTCTGATACTCAAAGGAGGAGAAACATATCCTGTTTGGAAAAGGCTGCTATTCCACACATAAGACTTAGCTTTCAAATGCTCTCAGAAGAGTAATGATTTACATACTTTTCAAAGCTGTAACAGTGGATCTCCAATAAAACATTATCTTTTGGTTCCCTGAAGATATGAATATTGTTTGTTAAGGGAGTTATGAGTTTTTGCTGTTATAACAGCTGATTCCTTTATCAGGAGGATACATATGTGTTCCTAAGTATCCCTGGGGCATTGGTTCCAGAATCCTTGCTGATAACACAATCCTTGGATGCTTCAATACCTAAGTAAAATTGGCCAGTTACTGTATATAAGCCACACACATCCTCCTTCATATGTTAAAGTCATCTCTAGATTATTTGTCATGTCTAGCACAATGATGACAACATTTAACACCCAGAGCAGCCATTTTCTGTGAGTCTGTCTGACCCAGAAGCTCCAGCCATTCTCCAGTCTCTGCTTCGCACAGAACTGGAATTACAGGCATGTATGGCCATGCTCAGCTATTTATGTAGGTGCTGAGGAATTAAACTCAGGATAAATCAATCTGACGTGCTTGCCTGGCAAGTGATCTTACCCACTGAGCCATCTCTCCAGTCTGTAACTTTTACTTGTCTATTTCATCAACAGAAGTTAAGCTCCGTTAAGACATGGCCTCTCTCCTTCCTTTTTAGATCCATATGCCGTATATTACGTCCCCAATAAATATCAGGCAAATAAGAAGTAAATTAATATATTTTCTAAAGTGCAAAGGATTAATTCTGATAGAAAGGATTAAGGATAAATTATAGGAGGTGATATTTGAACTCCAATTTGCATATAAATGTCAACGGGCAAAAACCTAGTAGGAGAGTAAAGTTTACCTCAAAACATGAAGTAAGACAGGGTAACATGTCATTGAGTGAATAGAAAATAGATTGATTAATTTAGCATAGAGTACTTGCAGTGAAGCCTTAGGTTGAGACATTCCTTTGAGGTAGGAAATGTGTTGCTGGTTTGTATAATTTAGGTTGACAATGACAGATCATCAGAATCAATATTTCCATCAAAGAATTAACATTATATTAGGATTGCTTAAGACATGAGACTGACAGAATGTAAGAGTATATGCAAGTCTTGTAGTCTCTCCTCTGATAAAGGCACCATATTAAATCCTGGAGGCTTCATCCTGATGACTTTATATAATGTTAGTAACTTCTCCAGGCCTAACCTCTAAACACAACAGCAAAATTACATTTCCACTAAGTATATCAAAATAGGACTTAAATCCCAAAACTAAATCAGCCAGGAATTACTCCAGTCTTGTTTAAAGTATAGCATAGACCAAACATCATTCTATCATTCTTACACAGCCCGAGCAAGAGAGATCAGCAGAATATTAGTGGAAAATAGACATCTGGAGAGAAAGATGACTGGAACAAGAACTCAATAAGTTTCATTTTCAGATAACAATTTCTAAAAGTTCATATAAAATTAAATGTAAACAGAATTATGTGAGATGCTAATATATAGTATTCAAGGAAATACTATGGTTAGGGAATGTCCCAACTTTTCAAAAGGGAAAAAAAATCTGTTACGCACCAGTTAGTTTCAGATAATAAATTATTTAGATATAGTATAATTGTGAGTTTTTTAAATGCTTTTTAGTACTTTGTGATTTTATAATTTGAAATCTTTAAATTTGTAAAACTGACATAATATGTAACATTTAAGAAAAACATCTTGGGCCATACCTGGTGCAACATGTATCCTATATATGCACATGTTCAAGTATATTTGGCATATTAGAAAATAACCCAGATATAAGTGATATTTATGAACATTAGGTAAGCAACACTGATGACACTCAGGAAAAATATTTGTGGTGAGAAAAATACAAATATCATTGAACATAGATCATATACAAATTATCTTTCAAAATTATAAAATGTAGTGGAAGAGAATACAGATAGTTTCGATGTCTAGAGTGTTAGAGGTTTTCATTTTTATTTTGATGAAAAACTGTTTAAAGTACATAGCAACGCTAAACCTTTAATCTTTAACACCATGAAAGAAAACCTGGTAACTGCAGCTAAGGAGTCAGGATGATCTGGATGACCTTGGTTGTGAGGGAACTTTCCTCCAGTAGGAAGAGAAACAGGATTAACGTGTAGAGCACAAGCTTTCAAGAAAAAGTTTTTTAATAAAAAAATATATTTTTTAATTTTAATTAATTTTATTTATTTATTTATTTATTTATTTATTTATTTATTTTGTTTTTTTGCGAGGTAGGGTCACACTCTGGTCCAGGGTGACCTGGAATTAACTATGTAGTCTCAGGGTGGCCTCGAACTCTTGGCAATCCTCCTACCTCTGCCTCCCGAGTGCTGGGATTAAAGGCGTGCGCCACCATGCCCGGCTATTTTTTTTTTATTTTTGAGAGAGAGAAAAAGAGAAAAAAAATGAGTTTGCCAAGGCCTCCAACCATTGCACATGAAATTCAGTCACATGTGACACCTGGTCCATCTGGCTTACATGGGTACTGGGGAATCAAACCTGAGATCTTCCCAGACAAGTGCCTTAACTGCTAAGCTATCACTCCAGCACCAAAAGAATACTTTAATGGTGGCCTTTGTGCCCCACAGAGGATGTGGAAGAGATGTGGGAGGAAGATTTGTAGGCTATAGCACAGATAGAGAAATCAGTCTGCCCCTGAATCAGAGGATATTTGGGCTTTGTTTCTGGTTGCTGAAGTGGTTGAGGTCTGATAACTCTTTCATGAGATTGTCATTTCTTTAAGTTTTTTCTTAATGTTTAAGAACTGTTTTCTCCTATTATGATATGGACTTATGCAACTTAGCTTTTGACATATCATGTGTGTGTCACCCTGTGCTGAGCAGATTTTGTTGTGCAATTAGAGTGGAATGAAGGAAATATGGAATAAAGGAAGACCATATTCCATACAATGGATAGGATGAAAACTTGCACTGGCTAAGAGGTTATAAATTAATGTTCAAGAATCTATCCAACGCTTGTCTCCATAAAGGTCCTTATCCTATTTCAAAAAGATTTTGAGAAAATTGCCTGCATATCTGCTAATGGTTAAGATAGAATTCTCCTATAGATTTGAAATAACGACAGTTCAATATATGTCTGCCTTCAGCATCTCTCAGCTGGGACAATCCTAATCATCTAATCAAAATGGATTCATAGATTATGGCTTCTACCCAGCCATACAATTATCTCTGACAAACCCTGTTAAAAACCTCCATTAAAAAGAGAGAGAAAGGGCTGGAGAGATGGCTTAGCGGTTTAGGCGCCTGCCTCCTAAGCCTAAGAACGCTGGTTCCAATCAACAGTGGTTCCAATCTCCAGGTCCCATGTTTAGCCAGATGCAAAGTGACACAAGGGCACAATGCCACACTTGACCACAAGGGTGTGCACACATCTGGATTTCGTTCGCAGCAGCTGAGAGGCTGCTGGCGTGCCCATCTCTATGTGTCTTCCTCTCACTCTCTCTCCCTCTCTCTCTGAGAGAGAAAAGGAAAGAAAAAAAAAGAGATAGGAAACTATTTCTGCTGTTGCTTTCCAAAACCCTCATAATGATTCAATGAAGCTAATTTTGGTTCATATTTCTCAAATAAGTGCTCCTTCTTTGACATCATTTTCAAAATTTTAGATTTAAAAACCTAAGGGTACAATTTAGTTGTAGAGAAATTTCCTAAGCACTAAGCACTGAGTTCAATATAAATTATCTAATTAATTGATTGACTTTATTATTAATTAATTTGTTTATTTGTTTGAGACAAAGGCTCACTCTATAGCCCAGACTGGCTTGGAACTTCACACACAGTGTCCTCACAGTCGTGGTCCTCTGGCCCATTTCTTCAGCAGGGGTTTACAGGTGTGTGCCTAAATGACCAGTTTGAATATCTTTTTAAATTGTATAAAGTAGAATATGTTATTTAGGTATAACATGTTATTCTGTTTTTATTTTTATTATATATTTATTTATTTGAGAGCAAGAGAGAGAGAGGGAGAGAGAGAGAGAGATTGAGAATGGGTACACCAGGGCCTTCAACCACTTGCAAATGAACTCCAGTCGCATACATTCAATGTTCATCTGGCTTAATTGGGTACTGGGGAATTGAGCCTCGAATCAGAGTCCTTAGGTTTCACAGGCAAGCGCTTAACCACTAAGCCACCTTTCCAGCCCATAACATGTCATTTTGATTAATTAATTAATTCAATCGTTTTAAAGATAAGATGTAAGTTCATGAGATATGGATTCATAATGAAAGACCATTTCAATTTTATTTTCTATTTGTATAACACAAATCTTCAACACTTGAGAGGCAAATTGTGGTAGTAATGAGAATAAAAGCAGCTGCACACCTGCTCTACACGGAAGTGCCCAAATTGTCAGGTGCACCTTTGAACAGTTTCTGAAAAATTAGAGGAAAGCAGGCTCACAGACAATCTGTTGTTGGAAAGCATTTCGTTTTGAGCAAAAAGAGATGTGCAAGGCTATTGACATAGAGAAAATGTCAAGTACTTCAAGTAGTCTCCTCAATGCCTTGTTTCTGTTGTCCCTCAAATCTACCATATAGACTGAATATTTTACCCTCCCACCACAACTCATAGTTTGAAACCTGAACCTCAAGTGATGGCATTTGGATGTGGAGCCTTTGGAAAATATCATGATTAGAGGAGGGCTTGAGTTGGGGGAGGATATAATGGATGAGCTGTAATAACCTGTAAGTTCATCTTTCTGCATCATGTGAGGACACTGAGGAAACACAGCTGTCTACACACTGGGAAGAGAAATCTCACCAGAAACTGAGTCAACTGTGGTCTTTATCTCCTCCATTTGCAGACTGTCAGAAATAAAATTCTATTTTTTTTTTATATCACTCTGTTGCCTGGCACCTTAATGACGAAATTGACTTCCAATGCAATTTTGTATTCCCATTGCTTGCATTTCCATGAGTATTGCCTCCCCATTATTTAAATATTTATAATAATCTTCCCCTTTATTGCACTTTCTGAGGAAAGTAATTTCTTCAAACTAAAATGAAAAAATAATCCCATTAAAATAGATTAAATTCTAGTTAATATTTTTTTAAAGTTACAGTATGTGATGACACAATTATATTATTTGAAATTTACATACTCATTTGGCATAGTTAATGTATAAACATAAAGAAAAATAACATTTGTACTTTTCTTTTAATATTATTTATTTATTTGCAAGCGGAAATAGAGAGAGAAAGAGAGAGAGAGAGAGAGAGAGACAGACAGACAGACAGAGAGACAGTAAGATAACGGGCATGCCGGTGCTTCTAGCCACTACAAACGAACTCCAGATGCATGTGCCCCTTGTGCATCTAGCTTATTTGGGTCCTGGGGAGTCGAACCTGGGTCCTTTGGCTTACCAAGCAAATGCCTTAACTGCTAAGGCTTGCCAAGCAAATGCCTTAACAACTAAGTCATTTCTCCAGCCCTTCTTTTATATCTAACATTTAATTACCTGGGTTAATGCTTCAAATTGTCAGTGCTTAATTTTCAAGAAGAAAACAACTTAGTGATGCTGTAATTGTTTGATCAAACTGCACAAAAGAATGAAGAAAAACATGTCCAGGTGCCTATAATTTTTTAACTTTATAAATACTTCAGAATTACAATATGCAGTATAATGAACTGCTCACAGGTGTTTGGCAGAAATTATAGCAGTTTACTTACCAGGACAAGATATACAGAACAAAAACAGGAATAGCACAACGTGGTATGTTTCCAGAGATACCGGAGCATGGCCAAACAGTGAGAATTTCCAAGTAAACATGAAGTTTTGCAACATTAAGGTTTTCAAAAATTTTAACATTTTCTTATCTTTGCACTTTTAAAATCAAAGTGTTGATCAGATAAGAATTTTTAACAGCATATGCAATTGATAAAATATTATCAAGTATATATAATAGCAAAATAAGGCATTTTTTGCTAATAAACTCTGAAATTTTCTAGTACCTAAATTACTTATACAAAGGAAGTGGTAATAATTTTCTCTTTGGAAACTTTAAAACTTATGCATGTGAGACATTTGACAAATCATGACTATTCACTTATCAGGTCCTGCCAGGTTGGTTCTGCATCTGATCTTTGGTGAACTACAGTGGTTCACCCTGCCAGCTTCCAGATTCTTCCTGTAGTACAGGCCATCACCAATCATCTCATCTCTCCATTAGCAGACAGGTCCCAAACCAGCATCTATGTTGATTCCTATGGAGAGCCTCCTATAGCTCTTAGCACAGAATCCAAGCCACCTGGAAACTGCACAGACTGGTAATGTCAAGGAATCTAAATTTTTGCTAGGAAAAAAAATCACCCTGCCTATAATAATCATGGCTTTCCTAATCAAAGTCAGCTCAGAGACTGTACATAAAATAACTATTTTATACCATTATGTATAAAAGAATTTGTCATTTAGTCCTGGCAAGTGGCTGGGAATTCTCTTGAAATATAATTTGCTGCAAATATGTGAATTGCAAACTATGTACTCATTTTTTATTGTTGTGCTATAAATTTAAAACAAAACACAGTTTTAAAACCATCCCTTTACAGAAATATGAAAATGAATAATTAAATTCCCTACTACTGATTAATAGAATACTTAATTGAAATATCTTTATACATAGCTTAATGGAAATTTTCACAATGTAAGAGATAAATACTCTATTTCCCTTAATATAAATTGAAATGTTTTTCTCATTAAGAATGGTACAAAGATTTTTTAAACTAATTACATAATTATGTGTATCTATGTTAGCTTCCAGACCTTATAGCAATTAGGATCTCAGTGGAATATTAACTCCATTTTTGTGCCATTGTTTAAATTAAAGAAATAATTTACTACTTAAGAGGCTTGTATGTAACTAATTGCAACATTAACACTTGGTGTCTAAAGTAGCTGTGCTTATGCATACATATGTACACATGTAGACATTTTGCTTAAGTGCTCATAGCTGCCCATGACTCAAATTACTTAGCAAATTGTAGAGGTTATAATGAGGGACTTTCAGAGTCTGGAGAAGATCCAAGTCTCATAAAATGTAATCTGAAAACTCTTAAGTTTAAGTGTGGTGTTAAAGGATATAAACATCCCAGAATGTATGCGTTTTCACAAAGACACCACTATAACATGATTCATCAGGACACATCAGGAGCTGGTTAGATGATATATACCACGCAGAAACAGTTACCAGAAAGAAATGCAAAACATAGTCTATACTGGTGAGGATATGGTAGGTCAGATGGAGAGTGTGTATGTCTTCCATGAATATCAGTGTGGCTGCTTTTCCCTTAAATTCCATACTTATTTATGCTAGTTGCAAAATACTATTATAATTTAAAAATAAAAACTCTTCTAATTAATTATATATAACACTATGAAAAATGGACCATACTTATTTCACAAATTAATCTAATAAATAAAGTATATATTTAATAATTCTGCCACAAGGCAGGATTTATTTATTTAAAAGACTGTTTATTTAAAAGACTTATAAAATATTCATTTTATCTATTAAAACTTCATTAACATTTGTTACTGTATTGGAAAAACAACAAGAATGATGCAAATTTGGAAATGATAGCACCATTGAAATTCATATTCTTTATTGTTACTTTCAACCTTCTACAGGAGTATTAGTTCATTTCTCTCAAAATTTAAAATTCATTTTTAGGTTTTTTATTATTCCTTATAGTTAGTGTATTTACATATTTATCATTATAATAAAATACATACTACATACTATATAATAATTTTTAGGTAGTTTTTTAAATTAGTATAATATAGGTGCATATATATTAGTACTGTCAATATTTTGAAGTCCTTGAGACTACTATTACAGACTAAGCTATATTTGTTAATGTTTTGTTGTTAATTTAATGATCAAATATAGTTACATTAGGTGACACTATATGTTCTTTAGAAATATAAAAACACACCACATCACACCAAAATTACACCAGTCTAAGCCACATCACTGCCCAGTGACCTTTAGTGAAGTCTCAGGGGTTCATTATTTCATTTCTTCGAAATTTCTGATGTTGAAATCCCATGTTCATAGCCTCAGGCTATTATTCTCTCTTTTTCTGCCCTAACCTGAAACTCAGCCTTGATTCTTTGTTTATACAGAAGCAACCTGAAACAAAATCTTTCAGAAGCATTTGTATTTTGTAATAAACTTAACCTGAAATTTCAGAATAAGCAAGAGTTTATTTCACAATGCCAATTTACAGTTTAAAACAGACATTTCCATATTTAAACAGCAGGGTTTATGAGAAACTTTTATTGAAAAGCATAGACATAGGCACCAAAATTATGCATTTTATGCAGAACAATTAACCTCATTTGAGAGAGGAGACCCAACACAGAAGCCAAGCATGCATTCATTGAAAGCCGCCTAGTGTGAAAGAGGCTTTCAAATCATACCTGTTCGGTAATGTTGGAAAGCTCACCCATTTCCAACAGCAGAAGGGAGGAAACAGGAGTATGTTCAGTCTCTTGGACAGATATATGTGTCTATATACATATATTCATCTGTTAATGAGTTAATACTTGTGCAATCAAAGGACATAAATTCTAAATCTAAGTGATTTACAAAATCTTGAGAGAATGCAGACAATAAACATTAACTTTATGTGAGACAGGCTAAACACAGAACAGACAAGGATAGGAATATTGGGCAACATACAGACAGGCCACAATAAGAAATCACAGATGGCTGGAAGAGGTGTTCAGGGAAGCTTCCTAAAACAAGAGTAAACTGGATGACACTTAAAGAATGAGTTGGAACCATTAATATGTTTGTCATTTCCTGCAATATTATTTTATACTATGGGTAAGATGGATTACTGATAAGTTTGAGGCAATAAGGTGATAAAGAAATTGGCTTATTTACAAAAACTATTTTTATTTATTTGTTTGCAAGCAGAGAAAGCCAGATAGAAGATAGACAGACAGAAAGAAAGAAAGAAAGAAAGAAAGAAAGAAAGAAAGAAAGAAAGAAAGAAAGAAAGAATAGGCATGTCAGGGCCTCCAGCCATTGTAAACAGCCTCCAGCCACTGCAAAAAAACCTGCCAAGTGCATGTACCACTTAGTGCATCTGGCACTTATATGAATACTGGGGAATGGAACTTGGGTTGTTAGGCTTTGAAGGAAAGCGCAATAACCACTGAGATGTCTCTCCAGCCCCAGAAATCGGCTTTTAAAACCAATAAAAATTTGCATGTATTAGAACTTAGGAACTTTTGAAAACTGTTATGTATATTACTTTTATTCAAAGTGTGTGCTACACTTCAAAATATATTTAAAATTGTTTTGAGATGAAACTTTTTCTACTTTTTTTTCTAAATCCACTTTAAAATAATTCATTCTCTGAATATGCCAGGTGTCTTCTGTGAAGCTTCCTTTAGCTATTTCTGTAGTGCGTTATTAAGTGGAAAGTGACTTGGAACTATGAACTCTCTAAACTTCCCACTGATCTACAAAGCCAACATTTACATACCAAGCTGTGAATAAAAGTAGTTTTACTCCTACACAGTCTAGTGATTTTCCATTTCTCCTCATTTTACAAAAATTGTACTTCATTCACCCAGATTATCATTTCTAGAACTCTACCATGAAATCCGTTGGCTATTTTCTTTGCAACAAATGGACCACAAATTCTTTTTATGTTTTTTTTTTTTTTCAGTTCACTTTAGGATTAGCAAAGGCTAGAACCGATGTTATTTAGCAACCTTTCCAAGAGTTATATGTTAGTGTAGAATCTGAAATCAGGCAGCCTCTGAAAACAGCTGCTACAGCTACCAGAAATCCAAGCCTGTATTGATCAACTGCTTCTCAAAAGTCATAGATTCTGAGAGACAAGTCTATTCCCATGAAAGAAGCTAGTTTTGTTTTAGTGAGACTTCTCTAGGCCATCTACAATGTCTAGAATACGTAGTATCTCTTTCTGGGTGGCACCTGTTAAAAGGATGTGCCAAAGTATAAATATTTGAGCAGAACGTAATGTGTTCCTTTGCCAAAACTCAAGCTGTATTGGAATGGCTGGCAGGAAATCAGTGATCGGAGGTTACTTGAGAGTTGAAATCTGCTTGATGGGGAAACTATTGAAAAGCAGAACAGTGAGCTGACTGTGTGTTCTCCCATAAGGACCAGCTTCATGTAAGGACTGAAGGGCTGGGTTTGTCATTCTGGTAGGACTAAGCAGAGGGAATATGGGACGAAATATTCATTGCATTTTAATACCAAGATAGCTTTTATTCCACTTTAATCTATTTTAATTCTGTGAGAATAAGCATGTTATCTATGTTGTGTGTTTTGTTTTCATTATTAGGTGAAAGTGAAAAATATATGTGGGAAATGCTTTCCTAATACAGTAATCCATCCCTTAATATTAGTAATACAGTCTAAGAAATGCATAGACATCAAAGTATAGCTACATGAACCTATGGAATAGCCCAACTTTGCATATGAAGTTTTAATAATACAACATCTGATTTCCTAGGCTACTAGTCTATACGGCATGTTATTGTACTTAATAACAGAGGTAACTTTAATACAATGACATTTGTGTAATGAAATAGAAAAGGTACAATGAAAAATGTTCTTTAAAACAATGGCACAATACAAAGGGTGCTGACCACGAGTAGAACTTTGAGAGGGAAGTTGTTTTGTTTGAGACAATGAGTGGGTGCACCATGGATGTGAAGGCCCGGGATATTGCACTTCTGCAAAAGCATACATGCTGGACATTCGGGTTTCATTAAACCCATGTTGAAAATTCATTTGTAATTATAAATTCATCTTAGTTTGCTGTCATTTTTTACATTATAAAATTTGATTTTTTTCCGTAAGCATATTACCTTGAATATTTTTTATTTATGTATTTGCAAGAGAGAGAGAGAGAGAGAGAAAGAGAGAGAGAGAGAGATTGAACAAGGGGCACACTAGGGCCTCCTGCGAGTGCATGAACTCCAGATTCTTATGCCACTCTGAGCATCTGGGGAATTAAACCTGGACCTTTAGGATTTTCAAGTCAGTGCTTAAACTCTTGAGCAATTTCTCTAGCCTTTGATATATTTTTTTTAAATTTTTTAACTAATAACAGCATAGCCTAAAATATAAATAAATGGTACAGAAACTTTTTTGCTATTTATCCTTATTCTATACCTTTTTGTGTTTTAAAATTTTGTTATTATTATCATTATAATTTTAATGTTTTGTTATTAAAGTAATAAGACAGGCACATGCACATTAGCTTAGAGGTATATCAGGTCAGGATCAGTAATATGTTACAATTATCCAATTCTACATTTTCCCTACTGGCAGGTCTTCAGGTTCAATTACATGTGAAGAGCTGTCATATATTTTGATGTCAAAGACTTCTTCTGGAATACACCCAGAAAGACCAACCTGCGGCCTTGTTCAGAGGCTTCATGTTAGTTTGTTTTTGCAAAAATATGTCCATAGTGGTTTGTTTCACTTGTTTTTTCTCTGTTTAAAAATATTTATTTATTAACAGATTATACTTTAAAAATATTTAATTTATTTATTTGAGAGAAAGAGAGAGAATGGGTGCATCAGGGCCCCTAGCCACTGCAAACGAACTCCAGATGCATGCACCACCTGTGCCTCTTGCTTACGTGGGTACTGGGGAATCAAACCTGGGTCCTTAGGCTTTGCAGGTAAGCACCTTAACCACTAAGCTATTTTTCCAGTCTTTCATTTTTTTAATTTTTATTTTTGATGAAGGGTCTTACTCTAACCCAGACTGGCCTGGAATTCACTACATAGTCTCAAACTCACGGCGATCCTCTTACCTCTGCCTCCTGAGTGCTGGGATTAAAGGTGTGCGCCACCACGCCTGGCTCATTTTTTTTTTCTTTGTTGTATTAAATTTTAAATCTATCTCTACATTTATATATAAATTTAAATGAGAGACATATGTAGTATTTGTCTTTCTGAGAGTAAAAAAAAACATAGTTGTCATTCCAAGATTGCTTGGTCTGTGAGAAGGTCATCTACCATGAGCATTACTTTACTGGTGAAAATATTGTTTGGAAATCTATGTTGGCAGCCTCAGTGTGGAATATTTTGAGGTCTGCTGTAGCTTTTGTTAGATTCTTTATGTGAACTTCTTTGAAGGTCATCCTAATTTCATTCTCTAGCCATTTCCTTTTCTCTTACCTTTATTTCAGCTATGCAGAATCCTGTTCCTGGCCCAATAACTATGTCAGCCAGTTCCTCAAGCCACTCTGGGACCTCTGCAGTGTCTTTCTTATCTACTGCCAGGCTGATTTTTTTTTCTACCTTAGTCCCAATCATATTGTGATATGGATCAATACTGCCAATATTTTGGCAAATCCTCTCAAGTCAGTTCTGAGTACTCAGAATATCCTTTCATATGACATCTATGCACTCATTGGTGGCATTATCCCACCAAGTTCAGGACAAGTTTCTGATACATAGTAGATGTAATTGGTGAATTAGTGCACCAGTGTCTTTTTCACATCTTGCTCATCAGGTCAGACAAAGGTATGCCTAGGTTATATAGTCTTCAATGACTGCTGCTATAAATTGCTGATCTAGTGGTCATATTAAAGAGGTGGCATTTAGAGGAAGAAATAACACTTTGAGATAGGGCTGAAAAGCAAGAAAAGGAAGATATGTGGAAACATTATTGGCAATAGCCAAAATCTTGAAAAATGTGGTCATTCTTCAATCCTCAGGAGGATATCTTGGAAGACATAGTGGGTCATCCATGTCTTTACTGCCACTGTGGTACCCTTAATGTGCAGGTCCTTAGACTAGATCAGGAAAGATTTCAAATTGTAGGCTGCAACATTGTCATCGAGCAAGATTTATCTTGTTCTTAAAATCCTTGAAACTGACTTAGTATTAAACTCCCACACTAGCAGGTCTGAAACCTGTTTTTATCCTTGTTAACAAAGAATTGAGAATGCCAACACAGAGAAGAGGAAATGATGGGATTTATTTTAGTTAGAGTTAGGATAGAGGGAAAGCAAAGCAGGAAAATGCCAAAGCCAAAGGAAATTCTCCCTCTTCCCAGCCATGCTGGAAAACCAGAGCGCAGATGCTAAGCCCAGGAACAGGAAGCAGAAGCTGAAGTTGTTCCTTGTAGGCATCATGGAGGAGACTGAATTAGACACAAATTCTAGTCTTGCCAGGGTAGACCAAGTGCAGTCCATGTTTCTGTGAGCCAGTCCCTAGCTAACTACTTACCAGGAAAAACTACCTTGTTCCTAATATGTATCAAAACCTGGTACTGAATTGGCTCCTTATGGTTGGCACGGGCTCCTTTCAGACAGACATTTTCAATGCAGGGAGATTTGGTCCATACTGAAGATTTACTCTAGCAAGTAATTTTCTTCCCCAGTAGTTTACCTTGAGTTTTTAATGCCACTTCAACTTTCTTCACCTCAGCACTCACAGGCTCACACTCACTTGCACGTTATGTCATGAATAATGATTCATGAATCATTCAAACCTCCCAGAACCAGTAATAAATTCAGTGTTATTCTCTGAGATGGCTTCCTTTCAACATTAGCTACATATATTTTTGCCTTGGCCAATGTGCTGAAAGGGACCTGCTTCTGTCTGTTGTCTTCAATTCAGGTCATTAAGATTCTTTCAATAGGTATTTTTTGAGTTTTTCTCAGTCTTATTGCCTTCAGTGCAGCAGAAACTTCACCAGCTTCTGTCACTTTTTTCTTGTTCTTCAGGATCTTAGTACCAGTGGATCAGGAGGGGCCTGACGGGTGCAATACCCTTCACTGATGTGCCACCTCCACAGTTCTTAATCACTTCTAATTCCATTTCTGAAAAAAAATTGTGAATGACCTCTCACAACATGAGAAGCAGAGGGTTTAAAATTTTCCTGGTGAAATAAATAACTGAGATTCAAAGGAACTTGAGAGAAAATGACATTAGTAGATAATTCAGCAAACACATGATATATGAGACTATTATCTTCATAGCACAGTATACTGTCTTACTTCTTTCTTTACTAGGTAGAAAAATGTATATGCTAAAATATTGATAGAAATATATTTTGTAAGTATATAAACCAGTATCACAATCATCTATTATCATTATCAAATAGAATAGTGTGAAGAAATGCAAGTAGTATAGCTTTATATGACTAGCATCATATTTTTAAGGTCACTGCTATATAGTTGGCCAGTCATTGACTAAAAAGTTGTGATGCAAAATTGTAAATACAGCTATGCAACATAGCTCATTGCCTTTGAAAGAGATTTCTTACAAATTAGTGAAGTTAATATCCCTTAGAAGGAAATCCAACAAACTATAGATTATTGGGCTTAGAACAGACTTTTAAATCATCCTGTCCAGTGATGTTGAAATTATTCCGGATAGCATCCATTATAGGAGTGTAGGATGGTGAAGGCGGCGCAGAGGGCACAGTTAAGGCTCTGTAACCATCCCTGACACATTAATCATAGTAACACCATTAATGCCTCTTTTTGTATTTTGTTTTCTAAATACCATCTTGTAGATTTTTAAATTTTATTTATTTATTAGAGAAAGAGAGGAAAGAGTGAGAGAGAGAGAAAGAGAGAGAGAGAGAGAGGGAGAGAGAATGGGCATGCCAGGACTTCTAGCTACTGCAAACTCCAGATACATGTGCCAAGTTGTGCATCTGGTTTTACTGAGTGTTGAAATCAGGTTCACATTGTTAGCACAAATCACCCGACCAAGAGTAGCTTTTGGGGAAAAGAAAGGGTTTATTTTGGCTTACAGCCTCGAGGGGAAGCTCCATGACAGCAGGGAAAATGATGGCATGAGCAGAGGGTGGACATCTCCTCCTGGCCAACATCAGAGGACAACAGCAATAGTAGAATGGACTGAACATGGTGGTAACTGGCTATAACATGGGGTAACTGGCTGTAACAACCATAAGCACGCCCCACCAAGACACTGCCTATAGGAGGCGTTAGTTCCCAAATCTCCATCAGCTGGGAACCAAGCATTCAGAACACCTAAGTTCATGGGGGATACCTGAATCAAACCATGACATTCTGCCCCTGACCCCCACAAAATGATAACAATCCATGATGTAAAATGCAATGTATTCCATCTAAGTTTAAAAATCCCCATAGTTTTTATCAATCCTAATAAAGTGCAAACATCCCCATAATCCAAGGTCTTTTAACTGCACCATAATACTAAAAAATCTCCCCCAAAGCAATAATGACACAGAATAACCACTCACACTGCAAAAGATGGCATTGGGCATAGCAAAGAAATATTCATCCAATACAAGATTTAAACAAGGCAAATATCAAACTCTGTAGCTCCACGTCCAACAACTGCAGTCAGTGACAAATCTCCAAGTCCTATATTTCTAACCAGCAACAGGTCTCTGGAGTTCCAATTCTGCCCCTCCACCTAGGCTACCCACATTTCTGGAAAACTTCATCAGGGGCCAGCAGCTTTCCTTAGTAGCCATCTCATGGTCCCAGCATCTCACTGGGTCTCCACTGCAACCCACCATTCATCCTTACAGCTCTATTGGGTTTCCATGCAGGCGTCCAGAAAACCTGTTTCACGCTGCCCATGGACATTTCCAAATCACAAGACTGTGTTGCAAACTCAGTGACCCTCTTTTCCTTGCATTTCTTATATTCCACAATACCAGGTAGGGTGCCAATTTGTTAATCCAAGTGGGAATAAAGCAGACTTTGAAGAGAAGGACACTCCTTGAGCATTCGAGCCCCTTCAAAAAAGTGCATTCCTGGGCTGGAGGGATGGCTTAGAGTTTAAGGCATTTGCCTACAAAGCCAAAGGACCCAGGTTAGATTACCCATGACCCAAATTAGTCAGATGCACAAGGTGACCCATTTGTCTGGAGTTCATTTGCAGTGGCTGGAAGCCCTGGAGGGCCCATTCTGCATTCCTCTCTCCCTATCAGCACATTTTGCATCTCCAATGAGGAGGTCAGGGGTAGAGGGGAGGACAGGTCGGAGGCTAAGGTTGGTACCAATATGTGCTGTTTACATACTGAGTATGTACATAACTAATAAAGAAAAGAAAAGTGCATTCTTCCTGTTGCACCAGTGCAGGTCAGCTGGCCCAATCTCAAAGGTTGCAATCTCTCAATTGCAGCTGAATGGGCAGCAGTCTGGGCCCAAAGATTTCATTACTATGTTACATCCCTCTGCTCACTCCAGTAAATTCCTATGCAATGCAACGCTGAACAAATTCTCAGTACAGGGGCAAAATTGCAAGCCTCTCATACAAACTGCTTCTAGCCCAGTCCAACAAAAGTCTCTCACCCTCATAAGCCAAACCTCCCAGTCCATAGTTCTTATTGCATTTAGGTCTTTCAACTCTGACCAGAAGAGTCCATCAATCTGTATTCATAGCACTGCAAGGTGTCTCTTAGGCCAGGGTTTCAATCCTTCCACATTCCTCTTGAAAATCAGCTCCAAAAGGCCTAAGCCATACAGTCAGGTGTCTAGCAGCAACACCACTCTCCGTACCAACTGTACTATTGCATTGCTGACAGAAATCACCTGACCAAGAGCAGCTTTTGGGGGAAAAAAAAAAAAAAAAAAAAGGTTTATTTTGGCTTAAAGACTCAAGGGGATACTCCATGATGGCAGGGAAAATGATGGCATGAGTAGAGGGTAGACATCACTTCCTGGCCAACATCAGGTGGACAACAGGAACAGGAGAGTGTGCCAAACACTGGCAAGAGGAAACTGGCTATAACACCCATAAGCCCACCCCAACAATACGCTGCCTCAAGGAGGCTTCAATTCCCAGATCTCCATCAGCTGGGGACCTAAGCACACAGAACACGTAAGTTTATGGGGGACACCTTAATCAAACCATATGGAACCTAGGTCTTTTGGCTTTCAAAGAAGTGCCTTTACTGCTATGCCATCTCACCAGCCCCCTGGAAATATTTTAAGAAGAGATCTTCTGCTAAAATTTATTTTAAGTTGTCTATCATTTAGTTAGAAAATGCAGACAATGGTATCAATGTTAGTACTATTCTTGGACTTACTATATCTTCTTTTCTGATTATGGATAGTGACTTTCACTTTTGCACCCTCTGACACTTAGTTTGGAGTTTTCACAGTTTCCAAAGGAGAAAGAGGACCATCTTCCAACCATCTTCCACTTGCTACACTGAGATGTCTGTGAAGCAGTATGGAGCAACTTGAGGGTCATATCCATTAGTATTTGAACTGGAGTCAGTTCTATTCAAAATGTGGTCAAGAACCACCTACAAATGAGCAACTGCTGTTGTTAATCTGAAGGAAGACATCAAGCTTGAACCCGAGGTACGGCATCAGTTATCACGTTAGCTGAGAGTTTCTTTTTCAGAGGAAAAAAATTCTTGATAGTTTTGGCTTACATGCTGGAGCAAGTTTGTGTCAGTGTATGTCACATGTTAATCAACTACTTGAAATTTCCAAGACCAAATGATTGACAGCCCCGGTGCATGGAGAAATGGTTGTTCCAAAAGGAAGTGGAAGTTTTGTGCCCAGAGGGAGAAAGTTACTCAGGATAGACATACCTCCCAAATTAACAAAATATATACCCAATAAATTAATTTGTCTATTTAATATACTCTAAGGAGAGTTGTCATTTCTAGATCAATTTTGAGAGAACCCAGGCTTTGGTAAATCTATAAATCAGGCATAACGTGAAATGCAATTGTATATTTGGTTAGGCAGTATCTGTGATCTTTTCTTCATAATACAATAGATTGAAGACACTGTCATTTCCCAGTGATTTGATAGAGGAAAAGTGGAAAGAATGAAGGGAAGTTAGACAAAGTTTTCTTTGGAATTCAGAGTTAATCCAAAGTCATTAAATATTAACCAGTTGACAAGATAAAAGTGTGACTGGAGAAGAAACCCCTCCAAACATATAAATTAGCATGTGCTGATCATAGAAGCCCCTCATTTTACTGTTATGAAAGCAAGCATTGCACAAGGGACAGCTACAAAAGGCAAGGGAGATTTTATTCAGGCTATTGAGAAAAGACAGCCCAAATGCTCTTCCACTAAAATAGAGGGCTGAAATTTTTTGTTAGCTAGAATGAACTAGTGGTAAAGTACTAGGTGATGATAAGTGGAGATTCATCTACAGATGTGTCCAACGTGTGGATGTTTTCCTGTGTGGTTTGGTCATCCATACTTGCTAATTAGCCTTGTCTATAGGAAAATGTTTTTTTTTTTTTTTTTTTTTTTTTTTTGAAAGAGGATCTTGCTAAGCACTTTAAGCTGTCCTGAGCCTCAAAAATTATAATTCTCTTGACTCAGCTCCCCAAGTATTAAGGTTATAGTACTTCTTATTTTCTGTTACCATGACAGGAGGTAATTTTATATATTGGAGCTCGATACACTAACCAAAGTTAAACTCCCATTGTCGTCCCATAGAGATTGAATAATGGAGGTACTAGCTTCCTTGATGTTTTCAAAGGAAAGTGGTTTAGTTCCTGAACTATGGCAAGAGGATGAAATAATTTTAACACATATGCCAAGGTTTACAGTAAATATGTGCAATGACAAAAACCTCTAATATAAATGATTAAAAGAAAAAATATAATAGAAAGCCTCTTACAGTGTTGAAGAAGTGTGTCTAAAACTCAGTCAAGCTGAGCCATGAGGTACATTAAAAACATGGACACTGTTTCCTCACTCCGAACGTTTTGATGTAGTATTTTCAATTAAGGAAATGTTAATTTAAGGAATGGCATTTTTCATGACTTGAAGGTGTTTGAAGCAGGCTGTGTGAACAAAATATAAGTGGGAAGGAACAAAGTCATGAAAGGCCTGGGTTATCACAGGACTGCTGGTTTGATGGAAACATGGATCTGCTCTTTCAGCCAGGCTTAGAAGAAGGGCTGTTCTGCCTACTTCAGAATGCTGAGGGGCAGGAGACTGGGTTCTTTCCAACACACATTGGAACTTCAGTGGCAGGCCCTGGAGGTCTCAGGTGAATTTTAGAGATCAAAAATCACCGCTGCACTTTTGCGAATTTCACTCTCATTTTGTTTCCCAAAGACTTTTTTGTAGGATAGCTGATTATCACATTATGCTAACCAGTACATAATGCCTATACAACTCATTGTATTGTTTTTTTAAAGCTGGGAAAAATCTATGAAGCCAATGATAAATTATTGAATGACCTAAAAATTAGTTGCTAAATTTATCATTTTAGAAGTAGTTCTTTAGTGAATAAATTTGGGTATGACTACTTTTTCTTTATTTATTAATTTCTAGTATGATTTCCAAGAAATAAAATTATTGAATCAAAAATAGAATATGTGGAGAAATTATGATTTCAAAATTTTATCAATGTAATTTAAATAAATATATGCCCTCAAAACAATATAAAAAAATCTACTATTACAGAGCATCTGCTGGCACTTAGCATTACACCTACTACATACATACATATATATATATGTATGTATGTATGAGAGAGAAAGAGAGCGAGAGAGAATGGGTCCCCCAGGGCCTCTAGTCACTGCAAATGAACTCCAGAACATGCGCCACCTTGTGCATCTGGCTTATCTGGGTCCTAGGAAATTGAACGGAGATCCTTTGGCTTTGCAGACAAATGCTTTAACTGCTAAGCCATCTCTCTATATATTTAATAGAGCTTTATGAAGTTGTTTAATTACAGCACTTTGTTTTGCTACTTTTAAATAAAATAATATCTTGTACTAGTTGCTGTGACAAAATATCCGACAAAAGCAGCTTGCATCAGGGCGGGTTTACTTTGGCTGGCAGTTTCAGGGTACAGTCTGTCATGGTGGGGAAATCATAAATATAGGAACAAGAGGCAGCTGGTCACATCACATCTATAGTCAGGAAGTAGACAGAGGTTAATGCTAGTGATCAACTCACATTCACTCTGAGATTCCAGCCCATGGGATGAGGCTGTACATATTCAGGGAGAATCTTCTATTATCAATTAAACCTTTCTGGAATCAACCTTGTAGACATAGTCAAAGGCATTTTTCCATGATAATGCTATATCCAATCAAGGTGACAGAAAAGATTAACCATAAAAATATCTGTTCTTAGTTGGTGTTGAATGGATTTTTGCATTAAACACATTTATTTTTTGAAACCTCACAACTAGCTTTGCAACATGCTTCATTTATTGCATCTGCTTACAAGTATGCTGTTTTTATGAGCTCAAATTCTAGAAAAAACAACAACAAAAAAGAATGAACTGTACTCCTGGACTAGCTGCACATTTTAGTCATCTGAAGAGTAGTACCCACATGATGGAAGGACAGCTGCCCACGTTTTTTCTTTGGCACACACCTTAGAACTCCGATGAAGGGTGAAATGCTGGAAAAAGGGGAAGCTGTCTATAGACGTTTTCAATTTCCGTTTCATGTGACAAGAAATGTGATATGACTGCTAGTTTAATTTCTGCTGCATGGAAGTTAGATTTGGTAGTGAAACTTATCCCTGGAATGTGAGAAATTTTGACATAGCTCTAGGGTGTCTTTGGCTATCTTTCATTATGTTAATTTTCCTTTTAAAGTTGTTATCTCTATTTTAATAGGAAACTTGAACATGCTGATGTTTAGAAAGTTATGTCTGATTTTAAGTGGAAAGTTATTTTATTCATTTGTTTATGACAAACAGAGGGGATGTTGGGAAAATTATTCCCTCTTCTTTCTTTTCTTCTTTCTTTATCTTTCTTTCTTTTTCTTTCTTTCTTTCTTTCTTTCTTTCTTTCTTTCTTTCTTTCTTTCTTTCTTTCTTTCTTTTTTGAAGAACAGATTTCTGAGGATATCTGTCTCCTTTTGGTTTTGCAGGCAAGCACCTTAGTTGCTAAGCCATCTATTGAGACCTGGTGCATGCTTTTAATCCCAGCATTTAGGCAGCAGAAGTAGGAGGATCTGTGAGTTTGGGGGCAGCTTGGCGCTACCGAGTGAGTTCCATCTAAGTCAGCCTGGTCTAGAGTGAGACCTAACCTCAAATAAATGGTTTTGTATATATATATGAAATGTCACATAATTCTACTACTGAGTGTACAGTCTAAAAAATGAAATTATTATTTCAAAGAGATATGTTTCATGTTCATTGCACTATTGTTCACTGTAGCAAAGAACTGAGGAGAACCTAAGTGTCAACTAACTAAGGAATGGTACATGCACTAACAGAGTACTATTTAGCCATAAGAACAAATGCTTCCACTGGCAACACTTCTATGCAACTTGTAATACTCATGCTACGTGAAGAAAGCCAGGCACAAAATAGTACCACTTTGTCCTACTAATAAGTGAAATAAAAAAAAAAAGATTGCATTAAAGTTGATGGTAGAATATTTGCAATGAGGAAAAGTTGATCGATGAGTCTAAGTCACAGTTACAAGCAAGATGTTCCTAGTGTACTAGTTTATAACACAGTGAGTACAGATAACAATAATGTACTGTACATTTCCAAATACTAGAAAAAATATCTTAAAAGGGTTGACCATAAAAAATGATCAATGTTTGAGGACATCAAGAAAACAATTTAATGACATACACATAAGAAACGATATGCTACCCCATTTGTATGCATAATTTTGGTGCTCGGGTGAAACCCAATTGGTAGAGTGCTTTCCTAGCATGCACAAAGCCCTGTGTTCAATCCCTTGTATGACATAAGTTGTGTGGCACACTCCTATAGTTCCATCCTTTTGGAGGTAGAACCAGGAGGATCATCTTCAGCCATATAGTACTTTGGAGGTCAGACTGGGCTACATGAAAACTTGTCTGAAAAAAATGTAACACTCTATTTTGGCAAACTACTTTCAAATAAATTAATTTAAATTAATATAGAAAAATAATTCACATTGAAACAATGCTATGCACTTTTATCTGTCTATAAATATATTTCAAAAGGAATAGGGGCTCTATCAGTTGGAAGGACACTTACCTGACACACAGGAGGCCCTGTGTTTAATTCCCAGCAAGTAGAACTGTCAAATCTGTTTTTCTTTTTAAGAAGGTAGCAAGACCCGAGGAGATAAACTACCCATTGCACTTCAGCTAAGCCACAGCTGAAACCACAGAGGAATTGAGGAGACAGGAAAGACTATTGCTTCCATGCTGAACCTGATAAATAATGCCAGGGTAAAGAAGACAAACCCTGACGATACTCAACACTTACCAAAACAGAGATCCAGAGCTCAGTAAGAATTGGCCCAAGAATAGAAGTCTTTTACAGTTATAAGTATGCAGTTGCTACAATCCACTGTCCTTAGTACACATTCCATAACTGTTCATAGGATACTTCAGTGTTAAAACTTAGATTATTACCAAAAGAGTGAAAAATATTTTATAAATTTATAATCATAGGGGTGATTATATATGAGACTACTGTTAACTTACTTTTATTTTGTCTAGAATTTCCAGAAACAAGTAGGGCAAATATCAAATTGGAAAGGAAAGCCATGGATCAAACTCCTTAACAAATATATTTACATATATATATTATATATATATTATATATATTATTATATATATGTAATTATATATATATTATATAATTATATATATAATATATATTATATATTATATATATAATATTATATTATATAACATATATATTTCTAAATAAAGTATTAGCAAAACCAATGCAGAAATGAATTTAGATGCCTACACATATATTCACAGATCATTTAGGTATGGCTTCATGAAAATTTGGATGCTTAATAGTAAAACATCAGTCAATGTAATTACATAGAATTCTTCAGAATAAATGCAATAAAGAAGGCCCAGGAAATATATTAAGAATAATATTAACCTTTGATTGAATTTATAGCAACCTTAACATATGGGAATAAATTCCTTTTTTGAATTAAAGGACAGAATATAAAAAAATCTTATTTTCCAAAGGAAAAGAAATATATATATATATATATATATATATATATATATATATATATGATTATATATATATAATTATATATGCATATATCTATATCTGCAATTCCAGTTAGAATTCCAATTTTGAAGATTTTCCATGTTTTTCTTTTTTTCTTTTTTATGCTTGAAGCATAATAAAAATTCAAATTCACATGAAGCATAAATGCAAACCGGTAAAATGACAAGGGGGCAGGTTTCTGTGAGAAGTGGCTCTAAAATAGAATGTCAGGTCATTAATGCTTTGATTTCAGGATACAAAAGTGGGATCAATATCACAGAAGTGGAAATTGGAGAAATGGTGATACATTTGGCATTAGTATGGGATCAATGAATTCATCCTTTCTTGGACTCAATGAAAATTCACTTGAAACATTGTGTTCCAAGTTTACTTAGCTGTATGTAGAAGTCAAGTTCCCAGCAGGAGATGTCACAGCTCTTGGAACTCAACTTCCAACCCTTATATCTCAAGTGAATGTTTGGGTGCATGGAATAATCTTGAAATTTACACGAACCAAGTTTAAGGCAGAGAAGCTACCAATTCCATGCTTCCAGACTATTCTCTTATTCATACCTGTTGCACAGATTCACAAAGAATCTATAAGAATATTTGCCTCTTGATTTGTTCCAATTACTGCCATAGCTGGTTACGAGGACTGCCACTATTAACAGCCAAGGACAATCTGCATCACAAGCAAGAAATCTGTGTTGCAAGCAAGCAAATCTAGGATGGCCATCTAAACAGTCTTGTATCTAGGAGCATGTTTCTCATATTTGTATCTAGTTCTATAAGACTAAATATTTCTTTGTTGGTGGCTTGAGGTTCCCTCTGTGTACTGTAACATTTTGAACAGTGTGTGCTCATACACTCCAGCACTAACCATTTCAGTTTCTGACAGACACAAATGTCTGGAGACATTTTCAAATTTACTTATAGTGGGTGGTAGTGGGTTATATAAATCTTGTTTGAGAACCAATGGTTTAGCATAAGAGTTATGTTAACACTTCATCCTTACACGTACTATAGAAATCAACATCTGACAAAGGCAGTAGTTAAACTCAGTAGAAAAAGAATGGCTTAATTAAGCTTACATAACTGTAAAACAGAATAGGTACTCATCATAAAAATGTAAGTATCAAGATAGACTCTGGAACTAATTATTAAATATGAAAACTACAATCAGGTAATAATACAGTAATATTCTGCAAAATACAGTAGAAGAAATATTTTTGACCAAGCCCATAAAAAGAATGATAGTCACTGACTGCATTAATATAAAAAAAAATCTGTCAAACGAAAATAAAAAAAAATACATAAAGTGAAAAGCAAGAATGTGTTTCGGGTCGTCCTTGCAGTCTCTGCTTTGCTAGAGAAATACCTGGCTTCTTCTAATTTCTTGCCTAAAGGAAACATAGATGTGATTTTCCATAAACAACCTGAGTCCCTTTCTGGGAAGGAGTTCCCCTTTCCTAAAATTAAGGTTTAAATCTGATCCTGGAATACCTGTTGGTTAAACTCAGCACTAAACTTGGCATCATTGCTGGCCTCTTCTTGAGCCAGCCACTGAGTCCACCAATCAGCTCTCTCTCTCTGGCTCACCTGAGCTTGGGGATAAAGCCCACCGCAGTAACATTATAAATAGATGCTTACCAGATAGGCAAGGCCTCTTGTTGACTTTTCACCTCTTCTGAACTTCCAGGTCTTTGCTCTGGTAAGTGTCCCTCATCTCAGCCCTGCTGAGCTGAGAGGAGGGTATCCTGACCCCTACTCCCACATGGGCTCTTTACCACCTCCTGCCTTCTACATGGCAGGATCTCTCTGCACTTTCTTCTCTTTTCCTCTCTTAATCTAATAAAGTCTCTGAACCTTGTCCTCTGTTCAATGGATTTTTATTCTTTAAATTCATAAAAAAATAAATTCATAGACGTCTACCCTGTTTATTGAGGTGTTGGCATATTGGGGTATTGGCAAGGAACCCTAATGATCTTGTTTCAGGTAGAAGGGAGGTCCACACTGGAAAGTTGTCCTTTGACCTATACATACAAGCAGTGTGTATATGAACACATATACACATAAGAAAAATATATTAGTCATAATTTTCACATTGGTAGAACTTAAAATAGTAGTAAAAATCTACTGTTGTTTTGGCTTTGTAGGATCAAACATTTGTGGTACCTAAACAATGTAGATTTTCCTTCATATAATATTGAAATTTATATCAAAATGTTACAGCTTATTAATTGTACTCAATTAAATTTAAAAGGTGTTTGTAAGAGAGATAAAGTTAAAAATAATGTAGAGAGTGAAATAAAATATTTACAATATATTTACATATATTTGCATACATTATAACAGTAATATATCATATAATACCAACAAATACTTCGAAGTTCAGAAGCTAGAAATGTACACCCAAATCAATAAGGAGTAGACAGAGAAATGTGCCCAATAATATGAACAGAAATATACTCAGAAATGGAAGCTTTCCTGTTTGATAGCATTGATAGGAGCATCCAACTGTTCTAATAAGTAAGTATGCACAAAGCAATATTGTGTAGCAAAGTATTTTTTCCTAAGTGATAAATATTCCAAAAGTCTCAGAAGTTCGGTACTGCGGTAGCTGTTCTGCTGGCTTGGGTTTGGATACTTTTACCACAAAAAGTCAGGTTCATAAGACACCAAAAGGAGCCACAAGAAGGAAGACGGAGGAAGAATTCGTTTTTGCTCAGGAACTGTTGCCATTTGTGGATGTGCCCATAAATTTCTCTCCAGAGCAGTGGCGAGGTCTACCCTGTTTAGTCCAAGTTCTGTAGACACGTGATGCTGGGGAATTACAGAAATCATGTTTGTTCTCTCAATGTCATACCTGCTCCCATTTCTCCTGTGGATGAGTGAGCCTTGGAATGTGAAGGGACAACAGTAGAAGCCACATATCCAGACACAACACCTGATAAATGTGTGGAATGTGGTGGTACTGCCTTCGGTCAGCATTCACTCCTCATCTGACAGCCTGTAATTCACAGTCATGAGAGAAACTCTACATACTTGAAGTATGTTGAAAGGCCTTTAATGCTCGCTCAGGATCTCCAAATACAAGATTATTCATACAAGAGATAAATCCTACAAATGTAATTTCTAAGTGTGCTTCAAAACTTAACCAACACCAGAAGATCAGAGAGAACCCCTTTACATGGGAAACACGGGTCAGATCCTTTATTGGCTGTTCAGCTTGCATTCTACCACAAATAATTCACCCTGCCAAGAAGTGTTGCTAATATGAAGACGGGCCAGGCCCATGATGTTTGCACAACACTTATTAAACACCAGAGACTTCATACTGGAGGGAAACGCTACAAATGTGAAGATTATGGGAAAGCTTTTAAATTGGTCTTCAAGCCTTAGCGAACACCAAAGAATTCATGCTGAAGAGGAACCCTACAGTTGTAATGACTGTGGTAAAGCCTTCACTGTTTGCTCAACCTTTAATGGGCACCAGAGAATTTATACTGAAAAAAAAAAAAAAAAAAAAAAAAAAAAAAAAAAAAACACCCTATAAATGTGAAGAATGTGGCAAAGGTTTTAATCATTCTTCAAACTGAATTCAATACTTAACATTTCACACTGGAGAGAAACTGGACACTTTCAATGAATGTGTCTCGGCCATTAACCCTTCTTCACATGTTAATTTTAAACCTAGTCTTCACACTGTAGAAAGGCCCTGCACATGTGAGAGCTTTTAATAATTGTTTAGTCTTTACTCAGTGCTAGAGAAAGATGCTAAAAAGTCATGAAGTATGGGGAGGCCTTTAATTAATAGTTCAACAAGGACTCAACACCAAAAGATTCAAAGGTATTAAGTGTTAACGATTGATGCTCCTTGATGCATTATCATTCATGCGTGAGAGAAAGCCAACAGTAAAAATAATATAGCAATGCCTTCGCTTTTCACACCTTAGCATGATACAATCTGCACTGTTGAGAAATCCTGCAAATACAAATAATGTGGCAATACCCTAAATGGAAGTTTCAACCTCATTTGCTATCAGGGAATGCATATTGGTCAGAAACCTTACACATGCAATGACTCTGGAAGGAATTCTGTCAATACTTTTACTTGAGACGATCAAGACAGTTAGTTATATTGTACAAAAATATGTAAATGAAGAAATATACAAAGCCTTTGCATAGTCAGATCTTAATGGATACAAGAGAAATTTTGTAAGAGGCAAATCCAATGAATATATGGAAAATAGCAAAAATGAGATTGTGCTTAAAATTTATAGAGCATTGTTACTTAACACAATTTAAAGAAGTCATCAGAGACTCTGTTAGGACATCAGATTGTTATGCATCCATATTATTCTAGCCTCCCTTTTGAAAAAGGAATGAAGCATAATTCCCAGATGATTTTATTATAAAAAAAAAAAAAAAAAAAAACATTTGTTCCAGAGAATATTTGATCTTTTTTATTTCTTTTGAGAATGTAAAATTAATTTTGAAACAGATCAGGGTAAAGTTTACCTGCTTTTTTTCTTTATAAATGTGAGTGTTTATTAATACAGTAAACTTTAAAATTTCTTGTGGTACCTAATGGTGGTCATTAAGTGGTTATATGAGAAAACAGAAATGCCATATTTTTGAAGTGGAGTTATTTTGTTATTTATTTAAGAGAGAGAGAGAGAGAGGAGCCGGGTGTGGTGGCGCACGCCTTTAATCCCAGCACTCGGGAGGGAGAGGTAGGAGGATCACCATGAGTTCGAGGCCACCCTGAGACTACATAGTTAATTCCAGGTCAGCCTGGACCAGAGTGAGAACCTACCTCGAAAAATCGAAAAACCAAAAAAAAAAAAAAAAAAAAAAAAAAAAAGAGAGAGAGAGGAAGAGACAAAGTGAGAAAGGGCATACCACAGCTTCTAGCCACTGCAAGGGAACACCAGACATATATGCCACCTTATGCATCTGGCTTTACGTGGGTATTGGAGAATCAAAACTAGGTCCTTAGGTTTGCAGGCAAGTGACTTGACCACTAAGCCATATCCAACTCATGAAATAGAGTTTTGTGACAATATAGGAGACTAAAAAGATTGCTCTGTCGTTAAGTATACTTTCTACTCAAGCATGAGTGCCTGAGAGAGCCTGAAATTGTTACAGCTCAAACCCTCAAAAGCCACCTAAGCAGTTGGACATGGCCGTGCATGACTGTAAGCTCAGTCCTGTGGGGAGCAGAGACAGAATCACTGGGGACCACAAAGAGAAGGCTCTGGAATTAGTAAGAGATTTAGTCTCATAGACAAAATGTCTGGTAAGTGATGGAGGCAGACACCCAATGTTCTCTAGCTACCACAGGCAAGTGTACTGGCTATGGGGTGTTGAAACACAGGTGAGCACTCACAGATGCCACATCAGCACGAGTGTGCATACACATCACACATGCACATACCACACAACAAACAAAACCTGAGACTAGATCCTTTACTATACATTCATCTTACAGCTTTGGTATATATCCGAGAGACTCATTTACACATTTAATACAAAGATACAGACAAAGGAATGTTCATAATAGTATTGCCAATAGTAGAGATAATGTAAATAAGGTCAGTACATAAGTACATGGAATATAAATAATTCATTTTATTCATATAATGGAATGTTACATACTTTTGTCATACCTAGCCATATAAATATGCATACAAATCATATATGAAGCAAAAGTTAAAATATAAGTATAAAACAACTTGCTATTATAGTACTTTGTAAATTAAGTTATGCTTGGTATATGGTTATGTAATATGGATATTATAGATTCTTAACTTTAAGGTTGCTATTCTTTTTTTTTTTTTTTTCAAGTTAGGGTTTCACTATAGTCCAGGCTGACCTGGAACTCACTAAGTAGTCACAGGGTGGCCTCGAACTCACAGTGATCCTCCTATGTCTGCCTCCCAAGTGCTAGGATTAAAGGCATGCATCACTATACCTGGCTAGATAAACTTAATAAATATAAAAATAATCGGGATGAAACATAGTCTCTAAACTAGTCATCTATTTTATCCTTCCTTTATCCACTTGTTTACTCATTCATACAGGTAAGCAAAGCTGTGTCTAACAACCTTTAGAACATTTTAGAACATAAAAAGTTTTATTTCAATTTTAGAAATTTTATTCAATTTTAGAACATAAAAATTTATCTGTGAAAAATGAAACAAAATTTCTGTGCTTTGTCAAGAAAATGATTGCTTATGTGTATATCTAGCAAAATATAAAGGACAAAAGATCTGATCAGACTGGCTCATTTCCACATGAGATCTTTGACTGAACATTAATGATTCCATATCAACGAAACACTAAGCATTTCAGCAAGCTTCCAAGTTGCCCAGAGCCGTGTAACTAATTAATGGTGCCTCATGGTTGAACTCACTGATGCCAGGGACTAGATGTGACTTCCATGGTGTATTATAGGAGGAACATTGATGTCAGCTCTGGAACTTGCTCTTCCCTCCTCATGCAAGCGACAGGCACTGCTGCCTGTGAGTAAACCTCATCATTACACTATGATGCCATTTCCCAGCATAGACAACCAAGGCATTCCTAAGCAAGGGTGTTCTTAGTAGACTATATCTGATATGTCTAGGATGAATACTCTAAATAACTCTGAAATTATGACCTTGTGGGATACCATTGGTTGAAGAAACAAAGTCATCTAGGTGCATGACTGATAGGATATTGAAGTGCTTCATTTTCTCTTAGGTGTACTGCACACATCTTTACAGCTCATTTGCTACTCTTGAAAAAAAAATTACAAGGGCTGGTATAACTTATTTTAAAACTGAATTTGCTCCTTAGATCCTTCTAAAACCTGTGATTTGGTGCCTTGCTGTGGTATTGGTTTGTATTCTTCCTTAACTTTAACCATAAGGGGCAAATTTGGCATAGAGAAGAGAGAGCCAGTCCATTAGAGGAGATAGTGGGACTGCCTGTAATGATGCCATTAGGAGGTCGGAAGTGGAGAAAGTTCCAGTTTAGAAAGAAAAATGTTATGGGATTTTCTATTTCAAGATAGGGTTGACATTAATACTAGTGTTAGTTAAGATCACGATCTGTATACATTTTCTTTCTGTTTTTTTCTATTTTATTGTTTTGATTTTTTAATTTTTATTTTTTACATCTTCATATGTATATACAATGTATATTATCTTATTTCTTCCAATACTGTCTCTTAGCTGCCTCCCACTAACACCCAACTTCTTCCTAATTTCTACCTATCCTGCTTATATGTTATTTTTGTTGTTGTTACATGTTTGTAGAATATGTGGTGTAGTGTATGTGGTGTGTGTGAATCCTATGTGTGGTTTGGTATGGTGTGTGTCTGTGCTGTATGTTTTGGTATGTGTGGTGCTGTTTTACATGTGGTGTGTGTAGTGTTTATGTGTGTGTTTAGTGTGTGGTGTCTATGTGCTATGAGGTATGGTGTATATGTGTATATAGTGTGTGTGGTATCTGTGTGTGTGTGTGTGTGTGTAGAGTCTGTCTTCTATGTGTGTGAGGTGTGTGTGGTTGCTGTGTCCTATGTGGTATGGTGGGTGTAGTGTCTGTGTGCTTTATGGTGTGGTGTGTGTGTTGTATGCATGTGTATGCTGATGTGGTACCTGCCTGTTCACCTGTGACCCTCTGCGTGTTTGCTTGCAGCAGCAGGAGGACAACTCTGGGTGTCCCCCTCCATCACTCAGCTGCCTATTTTTCCTTGCTGCAGAGTCTATTTCAGATTCTGGTGCTTGCCTTTGGAGCCCCAGTGATTCTCCTATCTCTGATACCTACAGGACTGAGGTTACAGATATGTGTGACCATGCTCCTCTGATTTCATGGGGTCTGAAGATTAAAAGTAAGTGGTTTCAGAACCTCTCTGATCCTCATGCTTATGAAGGAAGTACAAATCACCACTAAACCGCCTCTCTAGCCCCCATGCCTTTTTACTTAACCCACTGTGATAAATTAGGGTTGCTTGTGTGATCATGGGTAGGCGGTTACTTACTAGAGAATGATCCATTTACCGGTGGCTATACCACTGAAGAACATGACTCCTCCTCTCCTAGCAGCTATTAGGTGCTATTAGCTACTCTGGGAGGAATGAGGTCTTAAGATGGTAAAATATTAACAGGCTCAATGTCATACAGGAAACCACCACTCACTGCTGTGAGTTCATGAGTATAAGAGCCATGTCAGATCCAGAGACAGCATTCTGCAGCTCTCCTCCCCCTCTTTCTGTTCTTACATTCTTTCTGCTTCCTCTCCCTTAAAGTTCCCTGAGCCCTGAAGTATGTATATTTCCTTAACCATTGTGCCTTTTATTTCTTCCTAAAGCCTCCTTACATTTATCAGAAATGAAGAAAGGGATTACAGTTTAGAGGGTGTGTATGGTGGCCACTTCAGTACTCATGAGTCAAAAACTGCAAGCCCTCAACAACTGTGATCCTGGAGATAAAAGTCTATTAAAGAAAATGCTTATATTTACAAATAGATAAAAATCATACCTTTTATGTTATGTGTGTTTCAGAGAATTTTTTATGTAGCTGGTTATTAGGGCAGAAGATATGTTGACTGTAGTGTGTGTTTGCGTGTGTATGTGTGTGAGTAAAAGTGCATGTGTGTGTGTGTGTGTGTGTGTGTGTGTGTGTGTGCTCATGCGCTGCACATGCATCTCCTCATGTGCACACTCTCACCTAGGTGTGCTTCTTACTAAATGCATGTATGTCAGAATTTGATGGATGAGGACTCAGCTAGTCTTCTTGTTGTGTGGGGGCACTCTCTCCCTCAATGATCTAAAAGCAGAAACAGCAGAAGCCTTCTATCTGTTTGCTGTTCACTGAAGATCAGCTCATATACTCTCTTATTCAGCTTCTTAAGGATACTTGGATGTCTATAAAATCTTCAACTGACAACATGAAACAGTGAAATTCATTGTGTATTTTATACTTCTTTTTGTAGTCAGTGTTGTGTATCCTTTGCTTGTCTGAAAGGTGTTTGAAGACTATTGAAAGGTAGAGACTTTCTTGACAGCTAAGGTACTTTTATTTTGCTTTATCCCACAAGTCTCGGACTGAAATCCATTAATTTATCTAAAGATATTAGATATGAATTCATAAGTTTGATTGATAGGTAAAAGTTTTATAACAAAAAAGCAACATTTTTTTTTTTGTACCTAGTATATGCAGCTAGGTAGAATAAGCCTTATTTGTCCTTCACTGTTGTGGGAATGATGTTGGTATTTCAGATGGGTCCTGGGAATTAGAAGTAATAGTAAAATATATAAACAAGAGCACAGGGACTCTTCAGAGCTGAGAAAAGGGCTTAGATGACAGAGAGATAGGCTCAAATTAAAAATTTAATTAATGAGCTAAACTAAATAAATAAGATACCTATGAGAACTGCATAACCATAAAGTGCCTATTTTTATGCAGCTTATAATTGGTGATCCAAGAGAGAAAATGTTGTCATATCACAGGAGATCACAATATCAGATTTTAATAAGCAGAGAGCTAATAGAGGGAAATAACATGTAGAACATAATTTAAAGTATAATCTTTTATATCATTTTAGACTTAGCACATTTTATAATGAAAACACATTAAAACACCGATCATATGTGTTTAAGTCAGGTTATTTTTATTATAAAGTTCTTGGTGGAAGTTAATGCCTTTCCATAGCTTGTTCATAAAGAGGTTCAAAATGATACTTTAAAAAAAAAAAAAAAAAAAACGCTTATCATTTTTTTGTAGCTGGAGACACCATTGAAAGAGATATTTTATCTTCTCTCAGTTATCAAAAAAAATATAACATAACATCAGATCCAATAGGTTTTACATAAAGAACTCTGAATTCATTTTTAATGTACTTGTTTAGGTTACATAGCTGAACTATCTGTTATTGGAAAGATGCAAATCTAATAATGGATATGGATCATACATTGTTCCATTCCCCTAATGAAACTTCTCTTAACTCAGGAGAATTTTTTGATTCTATAAAGGCTGACGATGGGGCAGTGCTAAGGCTATTTCAAATCCGTGTTCTGGATGTAACAGCATTCCTAAGGATATAGTCTGATAAAAGCAATGTTGAAAAAACAAAAATATTAGGAGTTATAAAGCTAGAAGATTAGTATGTAATTCAGTTACAAAGTCAATCAATGATAAGTCATAAATCCCTTAGCAAACAAGCTTAATTAGTTTTGGGTGCATGCCTCATGAAACTACATCAGGGAACTTAATTAATTTTATTAAAAATAGCAAAATAAAGCTTAGATTAGAGGCAATAAAAAATCCTATGCTATTTGACTATTAATAGTGATTTTGTGGACACATATGACACAAAATATGATTATTATTTTTCATTACAAAGTAAACTCATATTTATTATCATATTAGTCCATTTTATGTTGCTATAAGAAAATATCCTGTGCTCGCTTTGGCAGCACATATACTAAAATTGGAATGACACAGAGAAGATTAGCACGGCCCCTGCGCAAGGATGACACTCAAATTCGTGAGGTGTTCCATATTTTTCTGAAGGAAGGATCACCCTATCACACATCACCAGTGCCCCAGCTGCAACAATAGAGTAATGTGAGGAAAGGGCAAGAGTACAGCTTTCTTGGTGAACACACCAGAAAAAGGCAGAAGGAGATAAACACAGACAACATCCAACTCCTACTAAGCCAGATATCCAGAATCACAGAGACTCCCAAAACCTTATCACTGAAGTAAAACTAAAATGATCCCAGTGTGGCTCAGGGAAATTCGTGGAAGAGGGGGAGGAAAGAATGTTAGAGCCACAAGTTGGGGCATTATGTACAGAGACTTGGCCTACCCCCCATAATTTTTGACTACCCCCACAGTGCAAGACCCACATTCCCCATTGATGAGGGTCCCTTTGGAGGGTGGAGGACAGGGAGGAGGATAATGGAGTCATCAATATGAATGTAAAATTACAATAATATAAACAAAATAATAAATTATTTAAAAAAATAGAGACCAAAAAGTTATGTGTGGCCATTGTGTATCAGCAATTGCAGAATGAATAAAAATAATGAAAAAGCAAAAAAAAAAGTTACCTTAATATTCATGACCTCACCGTGGGTGATGCTACCTACATAAGACCAGTGTAATAAAAAAAAAAAAAATGGCATCAGTATAGAAAAGAGACATGTTGGAAAGAAGAAAGTATTCAATGGATGGGGGCTTGAGGGCTGGAAGTGAGGTTGATGGAAGGGTATTGTGATCATGGTATGTTATTTATATTTATGGAAGTTGTCAATAAAAAGTTTTTTTAAAAAAAGCAAAAAAAAAAAAAAAGAAAAAAGAAAAGAAAATATCCCATGTGGGGTACTTTATAAAGGTAAGTGGTTTGTGAAGCTCATCATTTTGAATATGGGGGAGGATGCTACTAGCATCTGCTTAGACTTCATAGTGGGTCATATCACACAGAGAGTGAGAGAAAGGGAGAGATTATTCAGACAGCCAGACTTGACTTATAACACATTCTTGTGAGAACCAATCAAATCCTTGAGGCCAGTATTGATGCCTTCTGGAGTGGCATCCATTTGTTTTTAAATGCACACAGTGTTTATTCTTTTCTTTTCTTTATTAGTTATGTACATACTCAGTATGAAAACAGCACATGTTGGTACCATCTTTAGCCTCCTCCATGTCCTTCCCCCTCCAAAGGGACCCTCCTCATAGTGGATGTCAATTATCCCCATGCGGATTGTGGATGGTTCATAGTGGGGTTATCTATCAGTTATGGGGAAAAGGCAATGTACCTGTGCATAGTGTCCCAACTTGAGGCTCTAACAATCTTTCCCGCCCCTCTTCAGCAAATTTCCCTGAGCCATGTTGGGTTTGTTTTAGATCTACGTTAGTGATGAGGCCTTGGGATCCTCTGTGTCTCTGGATCTCTGGTTTGGTAGGAGCTGAGTGTTCTCTGTGTCTATATCCTTCACCCATGTGCTGATATCAGGTTCACCAAGAAAGCAGCAATCTTACTCATTTCCCCAGTTACTCTATGGTTTCAGCTGGGGCCCTGGTAGGGTGTGATGGGCTGATTCTCTCCTCAGGATCTGCATCCGCCTGAAAAAGAGAAGCAGATTCTCCAACAGAGAGTGAAGTCAGCACTGGATAAATGTGGTAACATTATTGTTTTAGGGAGAATTTAATAGGTGTAGGCCCTCTTGTAGCCCAAGACTGGAAGATGATTATTTCGTGATTATACTTTGGCAATCCAGAGTCAGTATTATAAAATATGTTGATCTTGTGAGGATCAGTCTTTCTTTGTACTATGTGATTTTGACTGAGTCAAATTCTCTTTAGAAAGTATTCTCTCAAGAATAGTTGAATATTTAAGACTGTAAACTCTCCTTTAATTGATCTTGAGGGAAATAAAATTGTGTGGACCATTCCTTTTGTTAAGTCAAAACTTGGATGCAACTCTTGTTTTTTTTCAATCCTGTCTATAGAATTTTTTTGTGCTAATGTATCACTGTTTGTCACAGTAGCTTGTGATCATGGTTAAATAGCAATGGGTTAAAGTGAAAGAACATGTAACAGAATCCTGATGAAAATAACTTCTCACATAGTACTGTTTTCTTCTGAAAGGTTGCATAACCATAGTTTTAATAGCTCCTAAGTTATTTTTTAAATTTTTCTCATAATACAATTTTCTCACTTTTTCTATTCAGTGATATAAATGTGTGAAGAATGGACTTTTAACATTTAATAATATCATTGAAACCAGAATGCTGACATTTCACAATATGCTAAGTGACCCTAAATACAGAGATTTTCATAAAACAATTTTTGTTATACCATCTTAGTGAGGGAAGAATTCTGTATTTGTGTGGGGAATTAAATGCTATTCCAAATTACATTCCACATTCACACTTTTAAGTTTGTTATCAAAATTTACAAATTTAAGCATCATAATTCCAAGAGGAAGCAAAGTGTCAGTAATCATGTAAGCTAAGGAAATACTTGGAGTCAATCGTATAACATAACAAAATTATATAGGTATAGATATATGGTATAGGATGCCATTATAAGAATAATTATTGGTGGTTTGACATGTGTGAAAACAGTTAATAAACATCTGTAAAGGATACATATTTAAAAACATCTATCTTTATTCTACTTGGTAAATCAACACCAATTAAATAGCTTCTTTCTGTCAATTGAAAACTATTGAATATTGCAAGTTACAAGTAGTCCAAATTACAAAATATATAGAATTTAAAAGAACAGAAGGTAATTTTTTGTGTGTTTTTTTGAGTTAGAATCTCACTCTAGCCCAGGCTAACCTTGAATTCACTATGTAGTCTCAGGGTGGCCTTGAACTCATGGTGAACTCCTACCTCTGCCTCCTATGTGCTGGGATTAAAGGTGTGTGCCACCATGCCTGGCATGCTCTCCTCTTTCAGTAAAATATTTTTATATCTACTTGAAATTCTTTTTTGCATAATTACCACAAAAATATTAATCTTCATAATTTTTCTTAACTGAAATGAGGACAAATATATATCAACATTCACAGTCATCTTAACTCATTTGTAAAATATCAGATCCCATTACTTCTGTAAGTCAGGTCCTCTCTAAGCTTGACATTTTACTTAGATTTTAAACATACTTCATTATGGTATGGATATCTTACCTTCTCTGTGCTTTGCTTTGCTTTTCTTTCTTTCTTTCTTTCTTTCTTTCTTTCTTTCTTTCTTTCTTTCTTTCTTTTTGGTTGTCTATTCCTATTTTGCCATATTATTTCTATATTCATGTGTTTAAAATGTCCCACATACATTTTGTTAATAGTTATAGAAAAAAATGATAGCATTTTAATATTTGAAACATGGGAAGAAAATACAATTATTAGGTCATTGGATTTTTTTTGAAGATATGTAATCTTAGTTGCATGAAATCTGGGATTATGGAAGATTCACAATAAGAAGTGAGTTCTAGGGCTGGAGAGATGGCTTAGCAGTTAAGGTGCATGCCTTCGAAGCCTAAGGATCCCGCTTCGATTCTATAGGTCCCATGTAAGCCAGATGCACACGGTGGCGCATGCGTCTGGAGTTTGTTTGCAGTGGCTGGCCGCCTTGGTGAGCCCATGTTCTCTCTCTTTCTCTCTCTCTCTCTCCCTTTCTCCATCTCTAATAAATAAATATATTTTTTTTTAAAAAAGAAGTGAGTTCTATGTTTCAGAATTTAATAATGATTTTCAGTGGTGACCAATTTACTAAGAGTTGTGCTCCTTGACCCTCCTGGATGTTGCTACTTCTCACTAGTAACTAACAACTTTCACTTCCAGCTTGAAAGTTGGGTCCATTACTTCTGCTCATATGCTGCCTGGTGAAAGTTAGAACATAGCTGCTACAGACTGTGCAGTCACTGTGGCCCCTCCCCTTACAGTCCTCTCTTTTAGGCATGGCACGAGTCAGTGCCTTCCATTCATCTAGAGTAACATCTGCTATACATATTTCACGTTTTTTTTTTTTTTTCCATTCAGTAGATACCATTTACTTTTATCATCCAGTGAGTCCAACAGTTAACTTTCAGGCCTATGAGTCAAGATTGTGTTCATTTTATCAGCTATAATTTTTCTATTGTTATAGAAATGGCAGTGCATCCAGTCTATTATCTTTTCAAGAATACCTAATGGCCTTTCAAAGTCCCAAAGTCCCAACGTTATGCTTCTGAACCTTCTTCCCAATATGATTATGTCACTTCTAATTTTATAAGGACATTAACATAGTAGAGGACTGAAATATTTGGGGCTATCATAAAAAAGTTCACACTGGAATAAACATTTGTGATGAATGTTGGAAACTGAGAAGGCAAAGAAAGTGAGAAAAGGTGTTATAAAAATAGCTAAGAGCTGTGTCTAGGGAAAAAAAGTGTGAAATGGCAGTGTATTGTGTGAAAGGTGAGATGTTTAATATCTTTTGAACTGAGGTTGTAGTAAAGTGATAGTTGTTGAAACTCAGGAAATAAAATTATTTTATTTAATTAAAAGTTAAGTAATTCACTAAACTAATATGTACTTAGGAAGATGAAATGGTCTAACTTATCTTTTAGAAGCTGAAATTAATGACAATCCAATTCATGGTTTAAAATAAGGACAGACTATATAAATAAGGAGAGTCAGGCAGAGGACCCCTAGAATTTATAGGATCTTAGACAAAATTCTGGAGGTTTGGATAAAAATTCATTATTATCCAGAGAAACTTGTAAGAAAATAATTTTCTTTCAGTTTTCTACTCAATTTTATTTGTATACTGCAGCAGAGAATTTAATGATTGCACCAATCTGAATTGCATGCCCTGACAATCTGGATTATTTAAGAATAAATTTATTTGAGAAATAATTTTCCTATTATGGCAAAGAGAATTCTGAAATGAAGTCTTTGAAGTCTTTTCCCTGTTTTACAAGTTGTACATACTACAAAGCACAATGAGTAGTAACAATTTTACTCCTGTATTAAATTTATGTATATTGGTGAATATTATAGATATTTTTCTTGTATTTAATTTATGTGTGACAAGTGTATGGAATTAATGACATAAGGAGGTAATCCACATGGGTCTTCCTGAATCACAGGAACTCTTTAATGCCATAATATTTATAGTAACAAATTTATTAAAACAGTCTAAAGATTTGTTAAGAGATGTGTGGATGAAGATGTATGGTTGTCCGTGTGCTGTGAATTATCAGGAAATGTTTAAAGCAAAGTAGATAAAGCTGGAAAGAATTTTGTACAAGTACACTATTTTTAACTGAGGGTCTCTATATTTTCACAAAAACAGAGAGTGGAACAACAGCAGTTACCAATGATTGAGGAGACATGAATGCTAAAGGGTAGAAAGTTCCCAATAGAATTAAATTTGACTAATTTTTGAGATACACAGCATAGAATGCTGAATATTGCTAATAACTGATTGGTGTGCTTTTCAATATACTTAAGAGAATGAATGCTAATGATCTCACAATAAAAATGCTAAATGTTTGTGGTATATATTAATGCATATATTAATTAGTTTAACTCAGTCATTCTACATTCTATCAAAAAAAAGCATAAAAAAACTACTTTGAACCTCATAGATATCTGCCATTATAATTTGTCAAAATATAATAAAAAGTACATGACTGTGCTGGTCAGTGAAAAGGAAATCTAGAAGGATTCATTGGGTCAGTGCTGACCTAAAGATGCAAAGGAGTGTGTGACAAAGCTGAAGGCAGCCTCTAGGGTCTGAAAGTTGTTGTTGGAAAAGAAAAGAAATTTAGTCTCAAAGTTACAAGGAATTGCATTTTTTTTTCTAACAAAACTAAGGTTGGAAGTGGCTTTTTCCTTAGAAATTTCAAAGAAGTCAGACCAATCCACAGCATGATTCTGGCCTGTTATGTCCTTCACAGAGAATCTGGGCTGTTATGCTAGTCTTTCGGACTTACAGCGATGGAGTGAATAGGTAGACACAGTTCATGTTACTACTGTTTAGACATTTCAGTGTACAATGGAAACTCAATATAGAAACAGTATCAAAGAAAAGAAAAAAATGTAAAAAATAACTTTGAAAGTGGATCAGAAAGCTATTACTTTTATGTAAAAATAATTTGGAATTTTAATTAAATTCAACAGTTTCCTTTGATAGCCCGATTCTAAAGCACCTAATGTGAAATAAAGAAAATTAAATCAGTAATCGTGGAAGAAGGTGAATCAATTATCATACTTCCATTTATACACAGAGACTGGATTGTTTTTTAGTTTACATATTAGAGCTTTTTAAATGTTTCTATATTTTATATGTTGAACATTTTATGAAAAATGACATTTTCTATCAATTTTTGAGTCACAAATATAAACATATATTCTTTGTTCAAAGCAATTATACACATCAAATATGAAAATTAATAGTATATTAATAGTATATTAATACTTGCAAAAAACTGCACAATTCAGGGCATGCATAGGAAAATAATCTGTGTGAAGAGTCACCTAGACATACGGGAAGCTATAGTCAAGAAATCTCAGGATATCCCAATATTCCATGGGTTAGAAATATGAGAGTGAGGGCTGGAGAGATGGCTTAATGGTTAAAGCACCTGCCTGCCAAGCCTAAGAACACCTGTTCAATTCTCCAGGTCTCACATTTAGCCAGATGCAAAAGTGACGCAAGCATGCAATACCGCACTTGCACACAAGGGGGCAAACGTGTCTGGAGTTCATTCACAGAGGCTAAAATGGCCCTGATGTGCCCATTTTCCCTCTCTCTCTCTCTTTCTCTCTCTCTCTGTCTCTTCCTCTTTTTCTGTTTCTCACTGTCCCTCTCTCAAAAAAAAAAAAAAAGAGAGAGAGAGAAAGTTGAAGGTGACTACTGACATCAATTCTAGAGAGAAGTTGCAGAGTGTGGAAATATGGTATGCCATATTGGGGGTGTTTTTTTATTTCCTTTATCCTAGGCAAAACAAACAAACAAACAAACAAACAAACAAACAAACAAACAAACAAACTACAGAATACAACAAAACATTAACCTACAGAGTGGCATGGGTACGTTAACCTACAGAGTGGCATGGGTACGTTTTTCCTGGAATGACTGGTCTGCTAACATTGTGGAGGATGAATACCAGTAGATGTAGGTGACCATGGCCAGTTGAAAGGTCTAGAATATAATTAAGGACAAAGATGAGATATGAAAATAAGGACTTGAAGTTGAGATAACATTTATCAGCATGAGTTCTGCTTTCACTGCTAGGCTGACATCCAGCTTCAAAGAGGAGGCAATAGAGAATGAGGACACTCAAAACGCTTCAAAGAAGAAAATCAGAGATTGCTAAATTTACCACTTGTGTTGGTTTGACTCAGCTGTCCCCCATAAATTTAGATGTTCTGAATGCTAAGTTCCCAACTGATGGAGATTTGGGAATTAATGCCTCCTGGAGGCAGTGTATTATTGGAGGCAGGCTTATGGGTATTAAAGTCAGTTTCCTCTTGCCAGTGTTTGGCACACTCTCCTGCTGATTTTGGCCAGGAGGTGATGTGCACACTCTGGTCATGACATCATTTTCTCCTGCCATCATGGAGCTTCCTCTCAAGCCTGCAAGCCAAAATAAACCTTTTTTTTTTTTTTTCCCCACAAGCTGCTCTTGGTCAGGTGATTTCTGCCAGCAATGTGAATCTGACTACAACCAGAGGAGTGGGATTGCTGCTAGACACCTGACTGTGGCTTTTGTCTTTTGGAGCTGATTTTCAAGAGGAATGGGGAAGGATTTGAAACTTTGGCCTAAGAGATGCCTTGCAGTGCAGTAAGAACTATGGACTGTGAGGTTTGGCTTGTGAGGGTGAAAAGAGCTTTGCCTGAACTGGGCTAGAAGCGGTCTGTGTGAAAGGCTTGTTGCCATGCCCATGTCCTGAGAATCTGTGCAGGATTGCATTGCATAGAAATGGACTGGTGTGAGCTGAGGGATATGGCACAGAAGAAAATGAAATCTTTGGGCCAAAATTTTTGCCTGTTCAGCTGCAATTGTATGAGAGATTACAACCATTGAGATTGTGCCAGCTGATCTGCATTAGAACAACAGGAAGAATATAGACTCTTTTGAAGGAGCCTGAATGCTGAAGGAGTGTCCTATTCTTCAAAGTGCTTTATTCTCCCCTGGATTAATGAACTGGCAGCCTACCTGGTATTATGGAGTGTAAGAAATGCAGGAAAGAGAGGGTCATTGAATTTGCAACATGGTTTTGTGTTTTGGAATGTCCATAGGGAGTATGTAAGCTGATTTGCTGAACTGCCTGCATGGAGATCCAATGGAGCCATGAGGATGAACCCTGGATTGTAGTGAAGACTCATTGGAGATGCTGGGACCCCAATATGGCTGCTAAGGACAGCTACCAGCCATGGATGAAGTTTTCTAGGACTGTGAGTAACCTAGTTAGAGGGGCGAAATTCGATCTCTGGAGACTTATCAGCGGTTAGAATTTTTGGACTTGGAGATTTGCCACTGACTAGAGTTGTTGGACTTGGAGCTACAGAGTTTGATGTTTGCTCTGGTTGTTTTACATCTTGTATTGGTTGAATGTTTTCCTGCCATGCCCAATGCCATCTTTTGCAATGTGAATGCTTATCTGTGCCATTATGAGTTTGGGGGGAATTTTTGGTATTATGGCCCAGTAAAAAGACCTTGGATTAAGGGGATATTTGAACATCACTGGGATTGAAAAAACTATGGGGACTTTTAAATTTGGACTGAATGCCATCATGTATAGTTATCAGTTTATGGGGGCCAGGGGCAGAATGTGGCGGTTTAATTCAGATGTCCCCCATAAATTTAGGTGTTCTGATTCCCAGCTGATGGAGATTTGGGAATTAATGCCTCCTGGAGGTAGTGCATTGTTGGGAGTGGGCTCATGGGTATTATAGCCAGTTTCCCCTTGCCATTGTTTGGCATACTCTCCTGCTGATGTTGGCCAGGCAATGATGTTCACCCTCTGCTCATGCCATCATTTCCCCCTGCCATCATGGAGCTTCCCCTTGAGCCTGTAAGCCAAAATAAACCTTTTTTTTTTTTTTTTTTTTTTTTTTTTTTCCTCACAAGCTTCTCTTGATCAGGTGATTTCTGCCAGCAATGTGAACCTGACTGCAACACCACTAATGCAGTGTTATAACACAATGGTCAAGGCTCATAGAACATTATGGAAGAGTGGGTAGAAAGACTATAAGAGCCACAGGGTGGAAAAAAATACCGTATATCTACCCCCACCCTAAAGAGATGGACTGATGTATTAATGACCCCATAGTGAACACCAATAATCCCACGGAGGAGGGTCTTCAGTGGAATGGGGGCGAGGGAGATAGAATAATAGTATAACCCACTGGGAATAAAATCAACACATGATAGGTTCACATAACAAAATTCATAATAAAAAAAAACTAGAGAGACTAGTTGGAGGGAAGAAGGAAGGAATATGGTTGTGGGGAGGCAAGGGGACTATAATCAAAATAAATTTTGTACATACGTAAAAATTGTCAATACATATTTTTATAAAAAGAAAAATTTACAGTAGAATTAATTATATCTGGGAGAAAGATAGATTTTTGTTCAATGAAAGAATAAATTATATTTATTGTTATTTTTAGATTATAGGAATTAACAGATGGTCAGCACATTTGCTTACAGAATGAAGAGACCATGAGATATAGGAGTAAATATAATTCATTTACTTTTGGATTTAACATTTGGTAAATTTGTCTCAAGTGAATTAATGCATCCAACCAACATAAATTTAATCGGTAGCTCAATACATGTCAACATGTAACTAACATAGTGAAAACTTTAGATTACAAAATCAATGAATAATTTTAATGACATTAATTCAAAAAATGCCATCATCTTAACCATAGAGTATGAGAGAATACTTTGGGAAACAATGGATACTTGGGATTTTTTCCAGGTAGAAGGTTGTTATATAAATTATTATCAAATTACTGAGTTTTTTGAGTGTTTAAAAGTTATATTTGTGTAGGAGGCAGATGAATTTGTGATTGACTTGAACAAACATAATATTTCTTTTTATAGACTCCAGTCATGAAAAGTCTATTTAAAAGCTTCATAAAAGAAAGCAATAATACATCTATTACATTGTCAACAGAGGGACAATGTTTTGATTGCTTGTCATTTTATAGGTAGATATCATGAAACTGGTGTAATATTGCTCAATAAAATATTGAGAAATATATTCTGAAGTCAATTTGTGGACTCATTGAGAACATAAATTTCTAATTTCATATAATTAAACTATATGAGGTTATTTTTGTTAGATGAGATGGAAACATTTGGCTTGACTTATTGGAGATATCAAACTCTTTATCTAAATTAGACCCATTTTTAGAAAACCATATGGTACATTCAAAAGTAACTTTATGATATTAACTGGTATCTAATTGAAATTCCATTTTTGATGGAGGTGTTTTTGGTCACTATGATAGCTAACTTTATGTACCAACCAGTCTGTGCTACAGGATGCCCAGACATCTGACAGAGTATTCCTAAATATCCTTGGGTGACTATGTCTTATGAATTGTTGGATAAAATAAGTATGAGGGCAAGTATCATCAAATTCACTGAAAAATCTAACAAAAGAAGAAGGGATAGAAATAGTGAATTTTCTTTCTCTCAGAACTATGATACCTAAGTTTCTTTCCAGGTTTTGTTTCTCTGGGTAACCTAATACAAGCTATAATGCTCATAATGGAGAAAGAGAGAGAAATAAAGGTACAGATTATTTTTCTTCATAGTCTTGAAATTTCTCTTCCTTATCTGATTAAATTTTATACCTCTACTTCTAGTGGCAAAGATCTGTTTATGGACTACAGTAGCATATAAGCATTTGATTCTCTCAGTAAACTTCTTGTAAGACACATAAGACTAAATGAATAAGAATTGCATCATCCTAAATTTAACAAACCAAAAACAATACCATATTCCTAGAAGAAGAAACACTGATTAATGCCACCTGAAGGACTTACAAGATGCAGAAGTGGTGATACATGTTATAACCAATTCAACTCAGATGTTTGAACCTGTGCAAACATTTTTTAAGTGAATCTTAGAAATGGAAAGCTTTGAAATGTATATAGACTTCTGTACCAGCTGCTTTGGCACTTTGGAGCTATATGACTGTGCAGGTCCAATGGTACATGAAATGTCAATAACAGATAAGGATGCCATTTGGAGATATTGACATGCACAAACAACTGAGTTGCAACCAGGTGCTTTGGATTTTGGAGCAAGCCTTTTCCTCATCTTCAGATTATTACTGCTCCTTTGAGAAATATTTCTAGCCTACTAATGGACCTTGTTACAAATTGAACATTTGGCCATGAGGCACAGCGTTATAATTTAACTTCACATGCCCATCATGAAGTGGTTATTTAGCATACTAGTCATAAGCCTTGATGTATACAAAGGCTTGATGTATTTTATTATTCAATTATTCAACCACATTCATGTTTGTCCATTAGCTGGTCCTTAAAGTGCAAAGAAGTTTTATGAGGTAGTGGTTCAAATGCCCTTGGTCTTTTCTATTGCTTTCTCCCTCCCAGCTTGGAATATTCCCTTTGATTAATTGAAAGAGGAAGAAAAGATTATTGCATAGTTTGCAGGAAGTAAATATATACACATCACTCTAATTAATACTAGTCATGGTACTATTCTATATATTTGGCAGCTTCTTGGTGATAGGTTAGTTTCACTGGACTTTTTCTATCATTTAAGGGGCAGTAATTTACTCTTATTGGAGTAGGACTCAAAGTACCATTCATGGACTGGCACAATACCTTAGGGACCAGCAGAATATCCCACAGAGCATAAGACTGATGTTCTTAGAATGTCCTGTGGCATTCTGAAGCAGCTGATTTGGTAAAAATAGGTGGCATGGATGCCAGCAATCGAATCTCAGTATTTAGGTGGCAATCTTTCACAGGGCTGAGGCAAGAGTTTTCTGAAAACTGTATGTACTCTGAGTCCATGCTCAGTATATGATACCATTTTACCTATAGCCAGAATTTGTAAAATCAAGTTTAAGCATTGAATAATCAGGTATGCAGGTGGGAGTTGGAGCATTCACTTCATACGAGTTAATTCATTAGATCATTAAGCCATTCCTGAATGTATACTTCTGAAATGATACTTGTGGCCTTTTATCCCCTATCATATAAGACTTAGTTCAAGAGAGAGAAATGCATCCACCATGAGACTCAAGGATTCCACTGATTTGTGTGTGAAGACTGGACTCCTCATGTATGTTAGTCAAAGATGGCAGCTGCCGCAGTTCCCAGGATAATTGGTTCTGAATATGAAAATACAGAGCTGCAACTTTTAGGTAGAAGCATGGATAAATATATTTCCATTTTAATAGAATTTTCAGAACAACTGAAATATCCAGAATTCATCACTCACTGAGTTTGAAACTACTCAGAAAATGTGTATTTGCCAGTGCTTATGAGTGAATCATTTCTTTAACTTCAGTATATTATTTTTAATTTCATATAAGACACAGCTAACTATTTAAAATAAAACATTTTAGAACCAGTGAGGAGTTTAAAAGTCAAACAATTTAACCCTCATTTTGCACTCTCATTTTTTCAGAAACATGACTTATTAAGCATCATGCAAATATTGTTAGAGACTAAACTTTGTTTCACTGCAACAGAGCATACAAAGGTTGAATACGTTTTGTAATTTATAGCTGAAAACTATGAGTATATTCTTGAACTGAAGTTAAAAATGTATGAAAATCATATATATATAGACCTCAAGCATTATGGAGAGCTGTGATAGTTGTGACTAATATGAGGTAAATTAATTATGCTTCTTTTCTGAGATGTTTTAAACTACTAATGACTAATATAATTGTCTGCAATCTTCAGTTTTACTACTTAAATGCAATACTTACATTTATAAAAATCAGATTTATGGTTATAGTTACGAAAGACTTAATTATTCTAAAGCCCACACTAAGAGATTTCACTAACAGAATTCCCTATAATTTAAATATCCACTGACCCCCACATACTACTTCCTCCCAATTTACTATATTGCCACTCTACCAATTACTACCTTCTGGGGTAACGGAGATTGAATTTAATACTGGGAATAATAATAATCACAAATGAACTGTATTTAATTTGAGCCCTAAATGTAGGCAAGAACATTTCCAAACCTAGTAGAGAGCAATAAGTAAATTATTTGTTAGTGATAATATTAAGGGATTCAGTGACAGCAATAAAATTTATTACTTATATTGTTGAATATTTTGTAAAAAGCTTAACTTAATAGGAATGTGTGAGATATGCTTATAATGCCAGCAATCTGTATGCAGAGAAAGGAGAGTTTATGGTCCAGCCAGAGATACATAGTGACAGTCTGTATCAGAAAAAAAAAAAAAAGTCCAAAAGTATCTCCATATAGTATAGCTAACATCAAAAGAAACTAAGTAGTGAGGTCAAAATTTTGAGTTGAAGTCTTGTCTTTTGTAGCAATGTATGCATAGCATAATAAAGAGCTTGAACTTAGCTCTATAGGGTAAAAAGAGTCAGATGAGCGTTTTTATTAAGGCAGTGGAAAATTACTTCATTGCCTGTTTACAAAACCATCACTGAATAATTATGAGAAACAAAGGATGGGGGAAGTCTTAGTATATAATGCTCTTGATGTGTAAGGGTGAGTTTGGATGCCCAGCACCCACATAAGTGTAGGAAGGGCATGGCCACCCACCTGTAATCCCAGGGCTCTGGAAACAGAGGTGACAAATGGAGCCAGTTGGCTAACCAATTTGGTAACTCTGGTTTCAAGTGAGGAATCTCGTTTGTCAGGATTTTGCTATTTTAAGGAAGGGAAGTGTGGTTCTTACCTTTGCCTTCTCAGCTGTTACTTCTGTAACAAAACTTGAAATGACCAAATTTAACTTTGGGCTCCCACATTTTCTACTTTTGCTAGTCTTTTAATTTTCCCTACCTCCATGATTAAAAATGTTGATTTGTCTGTAACTCATTTTTTTAAAGTCCATAGTCATCGTTAGAATATTTTTCCCTCAAAACATTCTGTCATTCACCAGCAAATGCTGTAAATTGAGCAAGGCATGGTGGCACATGCCTTTAATCCCTGTACTTGGGAGGCAGAGGGAGGAGGATCTTTGTGAGTTTGAGGCCAGCCTGAGAATACATAGTGAATTCCAGGTTAGCCTGAGCTAAAACGAGACCCTGACTTGAACCCCCCCCACAAAATTATAATAATAATTATAAACTTTACCAAACTTCCACAAATAACTAACTCGTTACTTTCCTTTCCTTTCAGTTCTTTGTTTCTTTGCCTCTTTTTTCCTCCCTACCTCCCTTCTTCTGTTCCTCTCTATCTCTTTCTTCCTTTCTTTCCTCTCTTTCCTCCCTCCCTCCCTCTCTCCCTCCCTCCCTCCCTCTCTCCCTCCCTCCCTCTTTCTTTCTTTCTTTCTTTCTTTCTTTCTTTCTTTCTTTCTTTTCTCTCTCTCTCTCTCTCTCTCTCTCTCTCTCTCTCTCTCTCTTTCTTTCTTTCTTTCTTTCTCTCTTTCTTTCTTTCTTTCTTTCCTCCCTTCCCCTGCCACTTCCTCTTCCCCTTCCTTCCTGAATGTTGGGATTGCAGGTGCATACTCCTCAAAATAAAAGCTAAGGCTTTACATGGTTCTACTTGCCAAACTGTTAACCATCTTTGCAATATCATCTCTCACAAAATCCTCAAGCCTGCTGTAAAGGCACTGACATCCTGTGCATGTCTGAACATGTCAGGCAGAGCCTTTGCATTCATGGTCCCACTACATGTGATATGTTTCTTTATACATCCACACGGTTCACTGGCTCATGTGAGTCAAAATACTCTCTATTGTACACTAATCTTACATAACCAGACCATACAAAGGAGTTGAAAATAGTGCCACCCATCCCATGTTGTTACTACAGTTTTTCCTTTGATATTTAACATGCTTATTGTAACCAAAAATTATGCAATGATTATTGCATTGTTTCAAGGTGTATGAGAACATATGATATATCTATTTTTTATTGCAGTAGGTACACAGCCAAGAACAGTATCTTGAAGACAGTAGTAGTTCAATAAATATTTTTGATGTATTATTATGTTAATAAATATATTACCCAATCTTTACATTGTGGCCATTTACAATTAGAATTGTCTTCAACACATTTGAAATCTAAAGTTTAGAATAATCAGATTATACTACTTTTAGAATTATGGCAAGTGACAAAAGTGTTTTCCTTATTCAAAGAAACCAATTTCTTTTATTTTAGAATAGAAGCAATATTTTAAATATAGAGTAATGTAACTGAAATTAGAGTTGAAAATGCTTTATATTTAAATATTCTCTCTTTTTCTTTTCTTTCATTAGAATCTGATCTTTTCAATATTAAATTTGAAACTAGTCAAGTAGCATGAAATTCTATCTAGAATGGACCAATTGTTCAAATTCTAAGCTATATTTTAAGGAAATGATTATAGCACTGTCTTTGGAAGGTTATCAGCTGAAGTTAGCTTACAAAACTGATTAGATATTTCAAATCAATCAAAAAGACTATGGGATTCATAATCAGAATACTCTCTTTTCTTATTTATATAATGTGCTTTGTTTTCTTTCACTTTATAAAATTATGAGAGAAAACTCTCCAAGGCAAATATCATAATGTAGTCATTTCACTGAATGTATTGGCATAAATAGCCTTTGCAAGTAGCATGAAAGTTCCTATTTCACCTTTTGCTTGATATTTTAAAAGTGATTGGCATTAATTTATTTTTGTTTGACCTTTGTGTTGAGATCTTATTATACTAGGAGCTGTCTATTTAGTCATAATATGGGGAGATTTTTATCATCACCAATTCTTGTTAAATTGATAGAAGACAAAACAACAGAAAGATAAACATGTATGGAAAAATTTCGCTACATCTTTTGTCAAGTAACTAACTGTAACACTGTCTAAATTTCTTATTTGATACTGCAGGCTTGAGTCATCTAGCTTTGCTAAACTGGAAATAAAGGGTATAAAAAACTGGTACCCGAGGGAAGAATGTAGCATATATTTACAAAGTCATAGAGAATGGGTGGATTTTGGCTAAGAAAACAAGGAAACAAATTTTGAAAAAGCTTATAAATCAAGATTTTATATTTCATATTTGATTTATTCTTAGAAACTGTCCTCTCCTGTTTTTGTCTATGTCAAACAATTTGAATGTATATACCTTTTAAGATGGAACAATTTGGCAGTAGAGTCTATTTGCTAGTAAAATAATTTCATTTTAAGGTAGATGTGTTGTCAAAACTGTACCCCACTTTAAACTAAAATGAGTAAAGTAAGGCTTATCTAAAACACTGCATGCTTCTTTGTACAATTTTTTCCAAATTATTTTTTTTATAAAATATTCTTTATACTGGGCTGGGGGGGATTGGCTCAGTAGATAAAGGCTTACAGAGCAAGCATAACTAGCCAAGTTCTGATCTGTAGAGCCCAAAAAAAAAAAAAAAAAAAAAAAAAAAAAGCAGATATTTTGGTGGGCTTCTGTCATCCCAGTGCATCAACAGCAAGAAGGGCAACAGAGACAGAATTCCCTAGAAGTTCTTGAACAAAGCAGTAAACAATGAGAGCCCCTGCTTCAAACTAAGTGGAAGGCGAGGATTGACACCCAGTTGGCCTGTAACTTAAACAAGCAATGACATGCAGGCTCCTGCATTCGCACCCTGGCAAAGATTGTTCTGAGATTCAGGTACAGAGCTCCATGTAGATGTTCTGAGAGCCAGCCCAGTGCTCTCATTATGTATTACTGGTCCTGTGGGGAAAGTTGTGAGGTTTAGTATTAAAGCACAAGGTATTATGGGATAAAGTCCAAATAAATAGGATAAATCAAAGACAAATGGAAATTATCTAATTCACTGTTTTTAATTGAGAAAAATTTGTCTCTCTTGCCTGTGTATATGTATTTGTAGAGTGATTTTTATACAGAGACACACACACATGAGAGACAGAAAGGGAGAGAGAAGCAACGCACATACTTCATATACACACATACATTCATCAAAAACAAATACTCTTAACTGCTCTCAAAACTGTTTTTGGTTCAATTGTGTTTTTTTGTTTGTTTGTTTTTTTGTTTGTTTTTTAGTATTCTGTGCTTAGTTTTCATCTTCATTCTTATTCTACATTTTTTGCATTTTATTTTTTTACTATCTTTTTAAACATCACTTTAAAGGAACCAGTTATTATTTGATTTCTTTTTCTTTCTTTCTTTCTTTCTTTTTTTTTTTTTTTTTTTTAGGAAGGGTCGCTAGCCCTGGCTGACATGAATTCACTATGCCGTCTCCAGCTGGCTTCAAACTCACAGCAATCCTCCTGTCTTAGCCTCTTGAGTGCTAGGATTAAAGGTGTGCATGACTACACCTGGCTATTTACATTTTTGGAGACAGGTTCTTGGTATGTAGCCCATGCTAGCTTCCAATTTGCAATCTTCCTGCCTCAGTTTACTAAGTGCTAGGATTACAGTTTTGTGCCACTAGGCCTAACTGCCAATGGTCTTCAAAGTACTCTTGCTAGTAAATGAAAAATACTTTTCCCCATCTATGAACACATGTTTGGTTTATAAAGTTCACACATGCACTGCTATAATATGTCAATAATACACTGGGTGAAGTTCATGTTAGATATAGTTGATATAAATATACTGTTTAGTTGATATAAATGTTCTACATATTTTTAGATGTTTTGTTCATATTATTTTAACCTTGTAAAACAGAAGTTCATTCATAATTACATTGTCTTTGAAATTTGCAAACTTTTCAAAACAGTGGCTATATCATATCAAATATCGTATCTAGTCAGTATATAAATATTCAGTATTCAGCATATAAATAACCTAGCAGAAAAATAGAATTATAAAACTTATCCAAATAAGTCTAATTAATTTTTATCAAATCATCAGAAATAACTTCAGTTCTCAAATTACTCACCTTGGTAACTATCTAGTTTATTTGGAATACTTTTCACTTTGACAATGAACTATAATTAGAAGAAAATGGGAAGATTTAGCAAAAACAAAGCAGTAAAAGCCACATTTATTTTAAGAAGATAATGTGTCAGTGTGAAAACTATATTAAAACTAAAGTGAAATGCAATGTTTAGAGTTGTAATAAAATCTGAAAGATAAATTTAGAAAAAGAAAATATATGGTAAGGTTGAATTATTTACTCAAAATCAATGCTGTCAAATTAAATGTCATCTCAAGATCTAAAATTTTATTTAAAACTAAGATAGCAAGTTTTATGGTTGAGCAAATTCACAGAGACATTAAGTTCAGTATAAAACACAAACTATCATGGGAAAAAGCCCAAGTAAATGGTATAAATTAAAGATAAATGTAAATTATTTAATTCATTGGTTTTATATTAATAATATTTTTCTCCCTTTCCTGTGTATATTTACTGGTGGAGTCATTTTCATTGTTTTGTTTTAGAAGTTATGGGGCTTATTGTAATCTAGTGAACAGAGAGTGGGGTATTGTCAATCACCATAAAATGTTCATTATAATAAGCACAACCATAAGTTAACCTAAAATGACAATGGGGCATCTGTCATGAAACCCAGGCAGAAATGGAAAACAAAACTGAACTCCTATTAATTGCAGATGGAAAGAGGCAACAATAAAGGAGGAGTAAATGAATGGGTAGACAGAGAAGGAAGAAGGGAGGCAAGAAAGTAGCAATGAAGAAAGAGAGGCTAAAAAATAAGAGGAAGTCAAAGTGAAAATAATATGCAGATGAACAGATGGAAATAAAGTCAAGTTTCTGTTTGTAGTTTTGACATTTGTAGAATCAACAAATTACCAATCCAAAATACTTGAAGTGCAGCTGGGAAGATGGCTCATTGGTTATAGGAGCTTGCTTGTAAAACCTGATGGCCTGGGTTTGGTTTCCCAATACCCACCTAAATCCAGATGCACAAAGTGGCACATGTGGCTATAGTTCATTTACAGTGTGGCAAGAAGTATTAGAGTGCCCATTTTCTTCTCTCTCTCTCTCTCTCTTTCCTCTCTCTCCAAATAAAACTAACAACTATCCCCATAGCATTTGTATTATATGAACTATAAGTAACAGGAAGATAGCAGATACCCAAAGATGTGTGCTGGTTAGATACTGTACCATTTTATATAAGAGACATAAGCACCCACAAAATTTGAAAGGATTATAGTTCCTGGAATAAATTCTACAGGAATAGTGAAGGATTACTGAATACATACCAGATAGAGAAAGATGCATAATAAATACTAAACTGTCTGGCTTTATACATGTATTATTTCCTCGTGAGATCATGTGTCTTCACCCCCTCTTTCTGGGTGCTAAGGAAGAACACCATATTGACAGAAACCATACTTTTTTCACTGGATAGCTATAAGTGAAAAGCTATGAAATGTTTTTCCTGGAGGAACAGTAAGACACTTTTAAACCCATACCTTTCATGTCAAACTTGCCTTTCATGGAAGACCTGCACAGAAGGATGGTGTTTTCTTCAGAATTGCGCCATGCCTTAATAATTAAGGTCCTTGGCTCTACACATATAGTTTTTCTTTTTTAATATTTGTGTGGTGTTTGTGTCTAAGTTTGGAACATTTATTTTATTTCTGTGAATGAAAGTAAACACGCTTTAAAATTTAGCTTCACATCAGATATGGCTTTGTGCTTTTCAAAAGACCTCTAACACCCCTAAAACTATAAAGAACCAGGCACAAAGAGAAGAATTTGAATAATAACACTTATCAGACCCATGTTAAATTATTTCTGAGTCCAAAGAAACTTTTCAGATGATTTACACAACTATTGTTTTTGAAATGTCACATATAATATAGAGAAAATTAGACTAACATCTCATAAACTTAGATGCTAAAGGTCACTGAGGTTAAAGACTTGACCATAGTTGCACTGAGCTAATTTAGAGGCTAAAATTCAGGACATCTGATGTCAGAGCTTGTTCCTGATCTGATTCCTTGTTAATTTATTTGTATGTGAAACTTCAAGAAATTTCCATAGATCACTTCAATATTCTTTCATTTATAGGGTGGAAATTGGCATAAGTCTTCAGTGTCTCTTTCTTCTAGTTTCTCTTTTTCTCTAGTTTCAAAATCTTGATGTCTTTTGAAAATTAAGGTATTTATTATTATTTACTTATCAATTTGATTGGATCTTAAACTATAACATTTACACAATTTTTCTTAAATTTCCAATATTTCTCTACTGTCCAATTGATAAGAGAAAGAAAATTAATATTCAGAGATATAACACCAGATTACCCACAGAATGGGAGAATATTTTCACCAGCTATACAACTGACAGAGGCCTGATCTCTAGAATCTACAAAGAACTCCAAAACCTAAACAATAAACCACCAAACAACCCACTCACAAAGTGGGGCAGAGAACTGCACAGGCAGTTCTCAGAGGAAGAAATACAAATAGCAAACGCACATTTAAGAAAATGTTCAACATCCCTAATCATCAGGGAAATGCAAATTAAAACAACAATGAGATTCCACCTTACTCCAGTAAGGATGGCTAACATTAAAAAAAAACAATGAAAACAAATGCTGGCAATGTTGTGCAGAAATAGGAACAAGTTTTCACTGCTGGTGGGAATGTAAAATGGTTCAACCATTATGGATAGCTATATGGAGACTCCTGAAAAGGATGACCATAGACATACCAATGGATCCAGTTATTCCCTTATTGGGCATTTACCCTAAAGGCTCCAAACCTCAGACCAGAGACATTTGCTCAACCATGTTTATAGCTGCTCAATTCATCATAGCACAAAGCTGGAATCAACCCAGGTGTCCATCACTAGATGAATGGATAACAAAGATGGGGTATATCTACACTATGAAATTCTATGTAGCAGTAATGAAAGATGAAATAAGGAAATTTGGAAAAAAATGGTCAAACATGGAACGGATCATCCTCAGTGAGTTCACCCAAGAACAAAAAGATAATCGTCGCATGGTCTTGTTTATCTGTCGCTCCTAACCTGAATCTACGTGACATGCAGCCAAATCTAATAAACACTCTGAGGACCAGACAAGAGGAAGGGTGGGATGGGGGGAAGGTAAGGGTGGGAGGGAATGAGAGGGTGGAGGGGAAGGACAAGGGGCGGGGATACAATTGGGACCCAAAAGGAAAAGATGCTATAAAACCCATTACTCTGAACAACAGGCTAAAACATTGATCCTTCAGCAGGCCCGCAGAGGGAACACCCAAACCACAGGAATCTGGAGAGAGCATCATGAAGGCTAACCCTAATCTTGTCCTGCTTCTCTCTCTCTCTCCCTCTCACTCTCTCTTCCTACCTCTCCTCTCTATACTCACTTCCTCTATAATATTATCAATCCTTTTCTTCCCTCACCTTTCTAAGTGCAGACTTAAAACTCCCAGTGCCAGCACGGGGTTAAACTCCACAATGAGCTTTTGTTCCGAGACACCTACAAGGTTCCCCCCCCAAAAAAAAAAAGACAGACTTCTGTCAGAGTTCTTGGTGACCCACCAAAGGTTAATGGTAAGACCCTACTGTCGAAGATAGCATACATGTGTGAGACCAAACACAGAGAGACCTGGCTAGAATCTGGAAGAAGGTCAGTCCCCAGAGAGTTAGCTAGTCTAGTACCAGAGGGTGCTACATGAGCAACTGGGGGAAAATGTCTGACATTGGTCCAAACAACTTGCAGTCTAAGATACTCAGCAGGAAACAACTTGACGTAATGCTCATACAAGTGCAGTAGTGACAAACAGCCATGATGGGTAATCAACTGCTCTTGATTTGGCTAACAGATCTACTCAGTGGAATGGAACTCATTGCTGGAACTGGGAAATAAGTCAAAACCAGGTACAAAAAATCAGCTCAGTCTCCAAGAGCAAGATACCACCAAATGTGGGCTAGAAGAGAGCCAACACATATAAAATTCCCTCCAAAACATATATGGTCATCCTTTCTATCTAGTACTAACTTCTCTCTCCGTTGGAGAATTTGCTTATCTTTTTTTCAGGTGGACAATGAACCTGAAGGGAGGATCAGCTACCCACAACTCACCAGGGCCCCAGTTGAAATCATAGAACAACACAGGGAAAGGGCAAGAGTTCAGCGTTCATGGTGATCACGACACCAGAAAAAGGGTGAAGGAGATAAACACAGAGAACATCCAACTCCAACTAAGCCAGATATCCAGAGTCATAGAGGCTCCCAAAACCTCATCACTGAAGCAGAACTAAAATGACCCCAATGTGGCTCAGGGAAATTTGCGGAAGAGGGGCAGAAAGATTGAGTCACAAGTTGGGGCATTATGCACAGAGACTGGGGCCTACCCCCCAGAACTCTTGACTAACCTCACAATGCACGACCTACATTCCCCATATCAATATGGATTTGTATGTTTAGGTAAGCTTTTGTGCCAGGTACCAAAACTGTCTCTGATTGCAAATATAGATTTCTTTCTTTCTAGCTCTAACAATATCTCCTTCATGTATTTTGAAACTGTTTTAAGGTGTATCAAATCATGATTATTGTGATATCGTAGTAAATTTCTATGTAATGTCAAAAAAAAAGAAAAAAAAATCAAAAATATAAGAAAGACAAAGTTAGAGGCAGATTAATCTCAATTGTAGGTGTAGGAATAGAAGGACTGGCAATATAATCTATATGGGAAGACACAGTTGCATTATGTCACAATTACCCAAGAGATGAGTAGAAACAGATCCAGCACCATGCTAAGGATGAGTGAAGATTTCTAACAGCTGGTAGCCATAGTTGGTCCACTGACTGGTAAATAGAGAATCTAACAATTCTCAATCTCTCTGCATTGTTTTATGCTTGGATCACAGTGAATGCTATCCAGGAACAATACTGGACCCTCCTAATTTCCCTTGAGGGAGATTCACTGAATTAGATGGTTAAATAATGAGAAATTCTCACTTTCTGCAATTCCTTTATTAAAATAATGTTTAATATGAAGAAATAGAGCTGTACTTCGAAATTATTTTGGATCACTGGTCTTTTATTTATTATTTATATAATAGGTGACTAGAGACTAGCCTCTGTTCTCCAACATCATAGACAATGGATGTTAGTTGAGGAATACCAGAAATGTCCCTTCCCCTGAAACAAGTCATTCTTACTATTCCCTGAGTAACAAATTTCAGCTAATTCTACATTTCTATTCCCTTCTTGAGAGGAATGGTATATCAGATCATGTTTTTATTTTATCCGACCTTGTTAAATTCTGACATAATATGTAATTCTTTGGTGTTGACATAGAAATCTAAAGGGAAATCAAGGCAAATAATTTACTGCCTAAATGAATGCATTGGCTTGTATCTCTACCTTGCTGAATGTGGCAGTTATACTCACACATTATCAAAGCTCATCAGATCAGTTTAGAATTAGAGTCATTGCTAATCAGTTTCAATTACTAGAGAAACTGGGAAATGTGACCATTATACACGGATATACAAAGACCAGTTGAGAGCTTCTCAGCAGAAAGGAACTGAAGAATGCAAAAAGTTAAAGTTTCAGTTATTTTTTACTTCTTTATGCTTTCTCAAATGCTTTACATATACTTATGTAAGAACATATGTTTACAAATGTATTCATATGAATAAACTTTTTCCCTTTGGCTTTTACGTGGAAGTTACAAATCTTTGAAAACTGACTTGTGTCAAGCTTATGCTCATTTCTGACCTTTTGTTTTTGTTTTTATTTTTCCTGAAAGCGTTTGATTTCACTTCCTTTGGCATATTTCATACATAAGCAACTGCATTTTCTTAGTTTTGAGATATTGTTTTCACCTCTGTTTTCAGAGTATGCTGTTTACTTTTAAGAGGTTTGTTCTGTGTCTCCTTTCCCCAAGATTTCCTATTCTCAGGTTTGTCTCCAGAGGGATAACTAACTTCCATGTCTTCTATCAGCTCAATGACACTCATCCAAAGGAACAGAATCAAAGCCATATTGAAGACACAATTACATTTTTTTCAATAATATTATATTGTGTTCTATCATGCTTGAAGAAATGCAAGAAATTTTACCCACTTTAATGTTAGCTTTAATAATGAACACCAACTTCCTTCATTCACAAGCGAATTATTGTAGGTTTTTTAAAATGAAAATATAAACAGTTAATTTTAGAAGAGGCCCAGAGCAACAGCATATCAGGTCGGTGTGGGGGAAGGGAGATGGAAGGAGAAAAGCACAACAGAAATCAATGTGTATATGTAAGCAAAATAATTGTTAAATGAAAAGGAAATGATAGCAAAAATGAATTTTATCTAAACAACATAGAATGCTATATAAAACTTTATGAAACCACTTGTTCATGTTTAACTTATATAATAAAACACAGCAGTTATCAGAAATGATAGTCTGTAAAATTAGAGAAAATAGATAAAACTAATGTGAACTATTAGATGTCGAAAACTTAAGAAAGGTATGAGACTAGAAAACATGCACATGGTGGCTTCTGGTGTGTTAGAAATGACCTTTTTCTCGTTGTTGAATTAACATTTCTGTGGGAGACACAAACAAACTACTAACCTCATAGAAGTACAATTGCATCACAATGAAGTTATTGGAGCTAGTTACAGAGAATGGGCAAAGGGTTATATGCAGTTCATGGATGACTTAAAGGCAGTTGCATCATTGAAGTGCCCACCCTAAATAAAGTGAGTGAGGACTCACAGAATGTTACACCTCCGTAGCTCACTGCACAACTTGAAGGCAACTCTGCCAATTCTTCTGCCAGCAATAGTTTACTGCTTGTATAATAACCTTGGAGACCATCCTTCAAGATCTTGCACTTTTAGCTTTCCTAGATTTGTTTACATAAGTCTCCCTTCCCCTTCCATGAGGGACTGCTTCAATTCAGGAAAAAAAAAAAAAAAAAAAAAAAGCCATACAGATGGATGCCTGGCATTGCATAAGTATTTGATTTGTGAAAATTCAGGGTGCTGGACATGTGCATTTTTTTTCTCTCAAAAAATGCTACATTTGAATTTGTTTGTTAAATGGGACACACCAAAAACTCTTATCAACTAGATGCTACATAGACACTAATTTAGGACAGTCACACATCAAACAATTTATACACATAAACTCTAATGCAAAATCTATGAATACATGAATGCATGCATTTAAAATTCAGTGCAAATAGAAAACACTCTTGAATGGGAAGTATTGCTCTATGAACACAGTATCATCCTAAAACTTCCTCCAAACATGAACAAAACAAGCATATAAATATGAAGCAGATACAACTTCAGTACTACTATAAAAAAATGAATACCACACAATTCATGAATTATAGTCACTAAAGAAACAGTCAGCAAGCCCTGTAGATTTTTCTCAGATTTTCACTGCCCACTTTACAACTTCATGCATGTAGAATGAAAGATAAAATATAAGACACTGTAGAAATGAGGTAAGACTGTTAAACAATTATAATCTAACACTAATATTGTGTTAATATTTATCACTGTATATTATTATATATTATACATTTATATTAATAAAATGAATTTTATATTTTCATATTTAGCCTATATATGTGTGTGTGTGTCATTATAATGTCACTATCTAATGATGATTTAAGGATTGGATTTGTAGCATATTTTAACTGAAGCATAAGAAACAATGAGGCAAAACAAAATTAGAATGGAATACAACTATGATTTAAAATTATAATCCAAGAACTTTTTAAGAGTTAAAAAAAATACCCAAATGGACATATTGCAAGTTTTGAAAGGATTTCTGGTTTAAATGAACTTCAGTACTTAATTCTGAAATTCATCTTAACAAACCTATTAAAAGCTTTAAAAGAAAAGAAAAATCCTCAGGGGTTATTGTTGAAAGACAAAACTACTCTACCTATAAGGGAAATAGAAGACAGAACATTGATAGTCAGTTGAATTTACATGATGAACAGTGAAGTGACATGTCAAAGAAATGCAATGACAAAGAATTAATAATTAGATTCTATATCTAACCAAGCCATTCTCCAAAAACCTTAACTTTGCAAAAAGGCAAAGATTACTGCCCATATGTACTTTTTTCTTTGGGGGTAATGGCTATATTTTTTGGGCTTGGCATAGTTAAGATTTTCTGATCAAAAAAACCTGGAATGTGGGTGAAAATAGATGTCTAGAACTTCAGGTGAATGAGTTCATTGAGACAGATTGAGACAGTCTATCAACTGCTTTCTCATTGATGAGACAAATACTTGGTCAGAAGCAGTTTAACAAAGAAAAGGGTTGACTTTCAGCTTAATGTTTCAAGTGGAATTAACCATTATAGTAGGGAAGGCATTGCAAGGCTTGAGCAGGAAGACTCTAACACATCTTCACATTATTAGGGAGGAAGTAGAGAGAAGTGAATGTTTGCCTAGCTTTCTCCATTTTATAAGGCCTAGGAAACTAGCCCATAGAAAGGCCAGGTCTTCCCATCTCAATTAACATAATCTAGACAATCCTTCAGGCATAACAGAGATTTGTGTTCATGGTGATTCTAAATCCTGTCACAGGCTAAAACAAGAAACTTAAACTTCATATCTCTGGACAATATTTGGATTTTAAAAAAGTAAAGATGCTAGAGATACTCATTTACATTTCCAAGGATGATAGATTAGAAACCTTCCCTTAAATTACAGAAAGGACAAGTCTACAAGACAGAGATAGAGCCTCTCTCCCTTTCTTAGGGGAAAAATAATGCAAGCTTGGCAGTTTCTACCTATACTCCAAGAATGTAATCTTGGGTTTTCTCTTTTGTAGGAAAAGACCCTTTTGTACATGGACATTAGGCTATAATGATGTAATTCTGAAGGGAGAGAACTTGGAATGAAACAATGTGGTCTTTGCTATAACTAATAGCAATAGCCCATCTTTAAGCCAAGAACTTCTGGATGATTTTTAGAACAAAAATAAATATGTAAAAATGTCATCAGCTACCTAAGGAATCTATTTGAAGGTTAGTTTTGTCCCACTGGACACTGATAAAAGAATATAATGGTGATGAATATAATGGTGGTACAGCATTAGTAGTGTAGTGCTGGGTATAATCACATTCCTAGCATATAACTGTTAACATCTGATGTATTAATTGTTCTAAATTTTCAAAAGTGTTCAGGTAAAGGAATAATGCATAAGTTATACATTTGACTAACTCATTTTGTTATATAAATATGTAATATTTGAATAAATTTATTGAAACAACAGGCAGGTGAGTTCTGAAGTGATGAGATGGGGAATCATGAGACATCTATGTTTCCAATTTAATTTTGCCCATGGGAAAAGTGAATTTTTTTATATCTTCATAACAAGAAGTAGTTAGATAACCTTTAGAAAAGCCACTATACTTCCACAGAGACTGAGGCATAGGGAATACTTTGGTTTGGATGTGTTTATCCCTCATGTTTCCATGCATTTTTTATTTTATTCTTAGTGTGGTGATAGGGTGGTTACATTAAGAGTGGGATCTTGGGGCCTGGGGAGCTGGCTTAGCAGTTAAGGTGCATGCCTGTGAAGCCTAAGGACCCTCATTCGATTCTCCAGTTCCTATGTAAGCCAGATGTACATGGTGGTGCATGCGTCTGGAGTTCGTTTGCAGTGGCTAGAGGCCCTGGCATGCCCATTCTCACTCTCTTTTTTTCTCTCTCTCTCCCTCTCTCTGTCTCTAATAAATACAAAAAAAATTAAAAATTAAAAAAATAATAATTTTAAAAAGAGAGGGATCTTATTGGCTGGAGAGATGATGGCTTAATGGTTAAATCCATTGCCTACAAAGCCTAAGGACCCAGGTTTGATTCCTTAGTACCCAGATAAGCCAGATGCATAAGATGGTGCATGAATGTGGAATTCATTTGCAGTGGCCAAAGGCCCTGGTACATCCATTTTTTCTCTCTCTCTCTCTCTCATAAATAAATGAAACAATAAATAAAAAAAAGCCGGGCGTGGTGGCACACGCCTTTAATCCCAGCACTCAGGAGGCAGAGGTAGGAGGATCGCTAAGAGTTCGAGGCCACCCTGAGACTACATAGTTAATTCCAGGTCAGCCTGGACCAGAGTGAGACCCTACCTCGAAAAAAAAAAAAAAAAAAAAAAAAAAAAAAAAAAAATTAAAAAGAGTGGAATAATAGGTAATTATTAGATCAACTGGGGAATGTCCTCGGAATGCACTCTGGAATGCCAGTCATTCTAATTCCTTATGACTCTTCTTCACAGATACCCTGCCATGATGCCCCTCAGCTAAGAAGTCTCTGGTGTGACCTGGTAAGCCCTTGATGCCAGTACCAGTGCCTTAAATCTTCAAGGCTGTGAAGCATATGCACCTTATTTTTTGTAAACTTGCCAGGCTTGGGTATATAATTATACTTATGAAAAAAAGACTAATAAAAATCATGCTATCTGGGTTGGAGAGATGACTTAGTGGTTAAGGCACCTGCCTGCAAAGCCTAAGAACTCCTGATTGATTCTCCAGGTCCCATGTTTAGCCATAAGTGAAAGTGACGTGCAAGGGAGCAATGCAGCACTTGCCCACAAGGGGGCACACGTGTCTGGAGTTCGTTCACAGTGGCTGAGAGGATGCTGGCATGCACATTCTCTGTCTCTCTCTCTCTCTTTCTGTCTCTCTCAAATTAAAAAAAAAAATCATGCTATCTATCTTGATGATTATATGCCAACAGGATGGCTCCTAATTCCTTGGGAAGAAGTTTTAGACTATAATACTGGTAATACTTTTGAAAAATAGTTGCATCTCAAAGGATCATACGAAGAATGTACAATTCAATGTAAGTTTTCATACACAGGGGTTCTAAGAAAACAGAAGAGGCTTCTGTGGTAAGAATTCCAGGGTTGGTAAGGACTGAATTGAGAGAGAGCTCAGAGAAATATCTTTAAACCTGGCTAATGAGGAGAGGGAATTGCATAAGGGGGGATGGTGGAGTGCAAACAGGTATATGTGATGGTTTAACTCTGGTTTATCCATACCAGACCCGTGTTGAGGCATGTTCCTCAGTGGAACAGTGTTGAAACATTGATGGGGCTTTTAAGAGCTGTTTTGAGCTGTGAGAAATTTGCCCCATGAGCATATTAGTGTTTGCTTAAGCATTGGGTTAGTGATCATGGTGTGTTTCTTCATTCTTCCAAATATTTTTGTTTGTATTTTTTCCAGGATTATCAGGGGATGCTGGAAGAAAAGAGGCAGGACACACACACACACACACACACACACACACACACACACAGAACAATGAAATTGAAAAGTTATTTATGAAAGGGGGGCATAAAGCAACAGAAATATAGTACAACTTGTCTAACTCACTTAGCAGAAGGTGTTATTTCTCCTTTGCAATTTTTTATTCTTATTTCTTGCTTTTCCTTTTTCATAATGTTTGTTCTCTAACCAGACTCCTACAAGACCATAACTCCATAAAAATGATCAGGTGTATTTTGTTTAGTATTATATACTCAACTATCATGATGTTGGATGTATTATAGTTTATTTGATATATTTTTTTGAGAGAGACAGAGAGAGGGAGACAGAGATGGGCTCGCCAGCAGCCTCTCAGCTGCTGTGGACGAAATCCAGATGTGTGCACCTTCTTGTGGTCAAATGTGGCGTTGCACCCCCTCATCACTTTGCATCTGGCTAAAAGTGGGACCTGAAGATTGGAACCAGTGTTCTTAGGCTTAGGAGACAGGTGCCTTAACTGTTAAGCCATCATCTCTCCAGCCTTTTTGATATTTTTAATAAGTAATGCCTGAGGGTTGGTGTTCTAATTTACTTTTGTTTGCATATTTATTTTTCCAGGTCTTCAAGACTTACCTTGCTGCCAAAAGCACCTTTCAAAAAAGTGAATTGCAATTACCCAAATTCTTGACAACCTATCAAAAGATCTTCTATTAACTAGAAGATAAATCTCACACTCTTTAATATAACTACTCACCTTGGCAACTAATTTTCTGTCTATAATCCCATGTTTTCACATGAATCCTGGTTAATGTGTAGCAGAACTGAACACATTGCCTCTTTTACATGAGGATTATTTTGGATGTATTATTTGGATAAACAGTAGACATCGAAGCTTTAAAATATAGTGAGTTACCACTTTGTATGAGAGGTATATATTTGTAAAGAAAAACTCCATTGGCAATGGTGTGGCACTGTACCAGAAAGACACCAATGAGGAAGGATAGCTCTAACTTACATGACACTTCCTTAATTATTTTTATTTCTCTCAATTATATTTTTTATCTTAGAAATGTCATAATTTACTCACCATTAAGCTCATGTCAAGTCAATTAGAATATGAACATACTTTCATATATTCTTACCAATATAAAAAATTGAAACTGTATTTTGTTACATTAAACATAACATATACACAGAGAGAGCAAAATCCCCATTCAAATATATCACATAGAAAATATTTCAGAAGTCCATAAAATATTATATTATATGTACTGGAAAAATATTGAATATCATTAGAACTGAAAGAAGTTAGATGAGGTCATAAACATGAATAGAAATTTTGGGTTTTTTTTGTTTGTTTTTAAGCTTAAGATGCCAGTGAACAAAGTATATGAAAATCTTGATTTTGTAGTTAGAAAAATATTGGGCTAAAAAGAAAATTATAGTTTCTTGATTTTGAAATCAAGACTTGCTTAATAAAAATAAGCTAGAATCTTCCTATGAAATAACAAGTGAAAAGTTTTTGTTTTCACACTTGGTGTTGAAAGATGTATTACAGGCATGCTGTCTATACCTTATGGGCAACTGATGCCACTAAACATAAATAAATAAATAAATAAATAAATAAATAAATAAATAAATAAATGAAATTAATTAATTAACTTATGCATCATCTTTGTAATTCAATACCTAACTATTGCTGGAAATGTATTTTCTCATCCTTGTTGAATATCCAGTAGTTTTCCATTGGGAAATGTAATTTGCCTGGTAATGTCCTTGTGAAACTAATGCAGTGAATTGGACCAGTCATGGATCATGCATTCCCCTATTTCTGCTATGGAATTCATTAACAGAAGCACACCACCATTAAGTATTCTGGAATATATTTCATATATACTCATAGACATAGTCATTTTATTTTGGAAGAAGAGGGAATCTAAGAGATTCAAGGGAGAAGAATTAATAAAGGACAAGATACTGCTTAGTCTGGTTTGATGTGTAACCCTCTGAGAGAGGCACAAGAAGAAGTGGTTTACAAGATGGTATAGGGATTACAGCCAGACAAAGATGAAGATGAAACCCATGGCTTAGGTTCCTGAGCAAGTTGGGATGTAAATGAGAGGAGTTTCAGGGAAAAGATGCTTAATTTGTGATTTGGGGTGAATTGCAGTGAGTTCAGGGATATGTGCAAAGATGAGGTTTCCAGAAAGGTGATACTTGAGCTGAAAGTTGACCTAGTTGTCAACTCTTTTTAGAGTTTTTATTATCTCAATACAGCAGGGATAGTGATCACAGGAAATGGACGACACAGAATTGCTTGAGTTTCAATTTATTTTAGCTGTATAATAGTATGTTTTTAGGTCATCAACACTAAACATAGTAACTAATATGTAGAGGCTTTATCTTATCTCATTAAAGCCATTAAGTTGGGGGAGGTAGTTCAGTCTTCTAGCCTTTATCTCACATATGTGAGGTCCTGGATTCAATCTCCAACACTACATAAAAAAGTACTAGGGTTGCAGATGTTCCTATGTTCCCCTACTTTTTTCTCTGTCCTCACCCACAAACACAGTGTCTTGTGGCTTAAGGAACTGATAAATTTTCACTCTCAAGTTTGTACCCAGGAATGGATCTGGATCATTCTCTAATAAAGATTTTGCCTAATGCACTGAAAGATGCAAACCTTGATCCTGAGACAAATTCCTTAAATTCTCATCTATGCAACATACCTTCTGTGCCTCTTGTAGACATACCTAGGTACATTTCTTTCCTTCGCTGTCTATCTTGTGCCCATCTTGAAGATCACCTTACCCTGCTCTGTAATTTACCTCCCTGATAAATAGTTTAATCACTCTGGTATTTAGTATTCTTTTCTCTGGATTCTTAGCCAACCCTTCTCACCATCTCAGGGCAGTTAGGATTATTATTTTGTGGGAAACTTTTAAATTGTTTTTGATTTATTTATTTGTGAGAAAAGAGAGAAAGAGACAGACACAGAGAGAGGGAGTCACCAGAGCCTCTTGCTGCTATAAATGAACTCCAGATGCATATGTCACATTGTGCATCTGGCTTTATGTAGTTACTGAGGAATTGAACCCAGTCTCATGGGTCTAATGGGCTTTGCAAGTGAGTTCCTGTAACCACTGAGCCATCTTCCTCCCTTTGTGGTGACTCCTGTGCCCTTCATTTCTGGGGCAATTCCAGGCATAATTTGACTGTATGAAGCAGAATACATATATGCTATTTTGAATACCTGGAAACAATGACTGCATGCTTGTAGACAACAGTTATCTTCTATTCCATGAAGTTTTTTCTGTCTAACAAAGCAGAATTAATTGATTTGGTTGGCCTATGTTTCACTTGAGGAGGAAATGGGCACAGGTGAGGAATTGCAAAACTCCCATCCATACTGTTCCCTGGGGTTTCTCTAGCCACAGAGCTGACAGAATAAAACTGTGTATTTGTGCTTGACACATGGAATACTCTTCACCAGAGGTTAGTGCTTAAAATGTGGGCTTGAAAAGGTCAGCACTTTTATCCATTAAGCCATCAAGCTTTTTTCTATAATAAGAGTAGATGAAAGGGCTTAACTTGAATCACAAACATAAAGTTCAGCAGAATGATCATATCTCAAATTGAAAGAAAAAGACGAAAACACCTTTGTCATTCCCTGTATTGGAATCCAGTGGTTTAAATGTCAGTATAGAATGACAGAGTATCAAAACTGGATCTTATCACCAAAAGCAGAAGATATGGAGTTTTTCAAATTTCTAAGTCCAAATTATAGTAATAAATAGCATCACAGTTTTAATCCTACTTAGCTAATATTAGCACAAGTTTAGATTTTATAATATCAGGCTTATTTTTAATTATATGCCAATAACTTTGATTCTCTTTTAAAATCCAACTACACTTTTGCTATTCTATTAAATGCTGCATACTGCAGCAGCCAAGCAATGGCTGTGCTTGCTATCAAAGCAGTGTTTAATTGCATGCTTGGTATGATAAAATGAAGACAGATTTAATTTCATTGTTCTAATGAAGTAATATTGTATGGGACACTTACATTTACAGTGGTATTTATAGTTCTTTTATTAAGTTGTGACATCCAAATATCTTCTCAGACATTACTGAGCTGTTGTGCTGATAATTTTCTCCCTAAGTGACAAACACTGGTTTCTCTTTATTGTGTTTTTTTCTTTTTAATACTTTCTTATTAAATTTAGTATATTTATATAACAAGGCAAAGAAAAATGAAGGTGGCAAGTTTTTCTGAGATGCTCTCTCCTGTATATTGAGAGATCATTTATGTTTTCTCATGAAAAATAGACTTTCATAATATCCAAACTCGAGGAAATACAGAATTCTCCCATATGAAAGCAAATAAAATAAGCAAATTGAACAAAGGTAACTATAAATCTCTTAAATCTATTATTACTCTGTCCTAATAAAATGATCTAGGAAGCTAAACAGGTATAATTTCTTCTATCCATCCTCCTTGCTGGTGGCTTAAACACTGCATATGACTCACCTTGATGCTACCTCCTTCATAAAATTATTATATAAAGGCTTTGGATATTTCAATAATGTCATAGTCTCGCAAAGCTACTATAACAGGGTACTATAAAGTCAGTTGCTTGTACACAACAGGACATGAGGCTGAGGATCCATGATTGTGGTGCCCTCAGATCCTGTGTCTAGTACAGGTTGTTTATAGTTCATGGATGGTATTTTCTCACTGTTTCCTTATATGACAAATTGGTCAAAGAAGTTCTCCTACATATACTGTGGCTATGTTCTGATTCATGATCACCTTCAAAAGTTCCTAAGTTTCTATATCATCCACGTTTGTGTCAGCATTTCAACAGTTGAATGAGAAGAAGATACAAGTATTGAGATAATAGAACACCTCACAAAACTGTTTAAGCCCTAGCCTTCAAAATCATGAATGTGAATATTCTGGAAAGTGTCTTTGCAGAAATGATCTGGTAAGATACAAGCAGATTGGTACATAATTCAATATGATTTTTGTGCTTGGAAGATGATGGAAATTTAGACTGAGTCACAAAAGAAAACTGGCCCATGAAGACGGAGTTGTAGACTAAATGAAGACTGCCAGGAGCAAAGGAAGGCTTGAAGCCACCTGAAGGTAGAAGAGGTAAAGAAGACTTTGGCCTTCAAAGTGAGAACTGTTGGAGCATAAATTTCTGTTTTTAAACAATTCAATACATCAGTATTTAGAAGCTAATACAATGTTCATTAGGCAGGCCATTTTTGAAATAAAATACATATCATATAACTCAATCTTCAGACTGGTTGTCCAACAGTGAGTAGTACTACATCACACCATCTCCTTACCATTTTCATCCCCTTAGTTTTTATCCCCTTACTCTGTCCTCCACAATTCACTGGGAATATAAGCAACTAGTTCATATTCCCCACCCCCTCTCTCTCTGTTTCTCTCTCCCTCTCTTCTCTTCTCCTCTTTTCACAATGGCACAGACATCATTATTCTCTATTAAATTCTATATAGACAGTGTATTTATCAGTCAGGTCTCTTCATTGTTAAGCATCTTCACTCAACTGATAGTTGTTTTCATTCCATCTTCACTATCCCCCTAGGCATGTTCTGATCTCTGTGAACATGTGAACATGACTTTCTATTTTTTTTTTTTTTTTTTTTTTTTTTTGGAGAGAGACAGAGAAAGACAGAGAGATAGGGAGAGGAAGACAGATAGAGATGGGCGTGCTAGCAGCCTCTCAGCTGCTGCAAAAGAAACCCAGATGTGTGAGCCCCCTTGTGGTCAAGTGCAGCATTGCACCCTTGCGTCACTTTGCATCTGGCTAAACGTGGGACCTGGAGATTGGAACCGCTGGAGATTGGAACCAGCATTCTTAGGCTTAGGAGGCAGGCACCTTAACAGCTAAGCCATCTCTCCAGCCTGACTTTCTATCTTTTCATCTTGCTTTTGCTATTATAACTATTCTTTGAAACACATTGACTCTATCCCTCTTTCACTGTCATTCGTTCTCCATTAGTTTTATTTCCACTCAAAAGCAGATTATTCCTTTTAATTATTTAAATTATTCCTTTTAAAAGTGTCCGAACCACTTCTAGAATATGATATGGCAACTGTGGTTCTTATCTCACATTATTCCGTCAAGATTCATCTCTAATTACTTGGCACAATTATGAGGCAGAACAATGGATTTTCCATTTAGAGTTATGAATGACCTAGATAGTCCTATAGCTTTGCCAACTTGAAGTGCCATCTCCAATCAAAAATAACATTTAACGAGGCTTGATAAATGCTTGATTTAGCCAAGCATCTACTCTCAGTTTTTGTTGGGGTCCCCCCTAGGGCCAGCCCAGGAGGGACGGTAGGGTCTCTACTGAGTTGGGGTGAGAGGCGCAGAGTCACGACACAGACTCTGGGAGTTGGGTAGAAGCAGCAGAGGGCGAGCTGCCACAAACTCGTTTATTGAGGAAGTACACGGAGTTTTAAGGGGTTTGGCTGGCCATTGTATGGGGTATGTATGGCACCATGCAGGCCTGGCCCTAGCCAGACCGCATGGCAGAGAAACCAGGAAGTGGCTTCTGTGAATATGGCGTTCGGCGCAGGCCTGGCATGAGAATAGCTGCAGTCCTATGCTCACAAGAAACCTGCTACGAGATGATCTGTCTGGAGACAGGCTGTCATTGGTCACAAAAAGGGGACCACCCCATACAATGGCCAGCCAAGCCCCTTAAAACTGTGTACTTCCTCAATAAATGAGTTGGCAGCAGCTCGCCCTCTGCTGCTTCCACCCAACTCCCAGAGTCTGTGTCGTGACTCCGCGCCTCTCACCCCAACTCTGCAGAGACCCTACCGTCCCTCCTGGGCTGGCCCTAGGGGGGACCCCAACAAGTTTTATTATTCTGGGTGCTCCAAAGAAACAGAACCAGTGGAAGTATGTATTAGAAACAATTGGTTCATGTGATTATGGATGGTGCAAAGTCCCAAGTTCTTCAGTGTTCGTTGGCAAATCATAAACCCCAAAGAAGTTACTAGGTGTCTCTACACTGAAAGCTTGTGGATTCAATGTCAAAGAAGGGGAAAGATTTTAACCCAAATATAGAAAACATCTGATGTTTTTGTTCAGGGTGGCAAGAGTGGTTCCTTCTAACTTTTCTATTTTACTCTTCTGCCCTACTCAGGTCTTCCATTGGTTGCATGCTCTACATTAGAGTGCAAGTTCTATTAGATCTATTGATTGCAATGTTAATTTCATCTAGAAACACTCCTATAGACACTCAGAATAAAGTTTGACCAAATCCCTGCACATCTGTGAACCAGAGCATCAGAGAAATAAAATTAACTATGGAAATAGTGTTGATAGATCAATTCACAGAGGAGTTTGATCTTTTCTTCACCTGAATAACTGTCTAGTATACAATTTGTTCTTCTCTGTGGCTGAAGTTTAAGGAGAGAAAAGGAGTGGGAAAGATAAGACTATATTTAATTAAGTTAGCACTTTCATAAATTCCCCCATTCTGTTAGAATCTGTCATATGTTAAAATCTGGCACTCCTTACATAGCCTCATCAATTCTTGAACCAATCTTATTTTGAATATATGTCCCCCATAGACTGAAGCATTTTATTAAAGCTTGTAACTTGGATCTCCCACTGCCTGACTGGAGGAGATGTCACTGAAAGTGGATCCTGGAGTCCAGCCCTAAGGAGTCACTGGGGGCAGGTCTGCATCCTACCAGGTGTAAGAGAGCAGAGTTTGCTCTGCCTGGATTCCTGCATACTGCTGGTCGTGCTGGCTGCTTTTTAGTGTGTGCTGGTGCTTTGCTTGCTGCAGATTTTCTGCTTGGATGTATGGAAACAGTTTCTTCCCACCATTGATGGAACATTCCCTAGCACTGGGATCTGAAATAAACCCCTTCCTTCTTTCTATAAAATGTGTCTGGTTTGGGTCTTCATCCCAGGAACATGAAGCTGTCCACAACAGTTCCTATTGTGCCTTACAAATATTTGGATTTCTTGAATGAACACAGAAGAAAAGTCGATCCCATACCAAAAGTATCTTCATTTTGATGTATTTGCAAAGCAACTGGCAAGCTTACGTCACATTGTGATGAGAGTCTTCTCCAAAAACTGAATTTCCAGCCTACTGGCTTTGCTCAAGGTAGAAGGAATACACATTACAATCTGAGTAGCCCAACTGAAGCCTGCTCCAACAATATGGAATGTGAAAGAGCCAGTTCACTAGATCTATTGTGAGGCCAGCCTGTTTTACAAATTCAGACATGTTATGCAAAAAGAAACAAAAAAATATCCAATGTATATGAAATAAAAAAAGTAAAAATTGTTGTTCTTCTTGCTTTTCAAAACTTAGATCCTTTTTAACTTTTTAGAATTATTTTATATAATATTTTTATTATTTTATAGAAACAGGATATATTCATGTATCTCCTCAGCCTGGCTCCTGTTACCCTGGGGGCCCTGCTCAGTGATGCTTGGTATTCACTATGGGGCATGAAGACCTCATTCAGTCAGTCACTGTGGGGAAGTAGGGGGTGCGATCTTTCTGCCCCCTCTTCTGCCATGTTCCCTGAGCCATGCCAGGCTTGTTGACAGTCTAAATTAGTATTGAGATCTATGTAGCCTCTGGATTTCTGCTTTGATAAATTTTGATTAATCACCACATCTGTCCACATCAGCCTGGACAGGGTTGCCAGACTAGCAGCAAGACAGTGTTCATGTCACCTCTTCTTCTCCAATTTCTCCTTGGTCCTGGCAGATGTGGTAAAGGTAGAGAGTGTCCTGGTGGCCAGTTGGTTGTCTTCTGGTTTTATCTATGGATCTTCGCTGTCTTCTGTTTTCTCTGCCACCTGTAAGATAAAACAGATTCTCTAACCAACAGTGAGAGCAGCTTGGATTGAAGGGGATGTGCAATATTATTTGAAAGATTTCCTCTCCAAAGTGCAGTGTGTATGTGTGCGTGGGGGTCTCTTTGATGTCTGAGTTTCCTGACAATGGGATTCTGGCTTGGTTTCTAGTACCTGATATGAGTTGTCTCCAAGAAATAAGATAGGAAGAAGTCAACCTAGTCCTATTCACAGATGACATGATTTTATATATGCATCTTCTATAAGAGATAAACACTTTCAGCAAAGTGGCTGGATATAACATCAACACACACACAAAAAAATCCTTAGCCTTTATATGTGTCAATGAAAACAATATGGAAAAAAAAAAAAAAGGAAGCCATTGTATTTACAGTAGCCACAAAAAATCAAATACCTTGGAAGCTGCATATAGTTATATGATTAAAACACTGAGGAAAGAATTGGAGGAAGATCTGAGAAGATCAAATGATCTTCCATGCTGATTGATGGAATTAATATTTGTAAAATGGTCTTCTACCAAAAACAATATACAGAATCAATGTAGTTCCAATAAAAACCCCAGCAACATTCTTCAGTGTTAGGGAAAAAAAAAAAAAAAAAAAAAAAAAAAACAGTCTCTAAATTCATAGGGAGGCATAAAAGACTTCAGATAGCAAAAAATGTACTGAACAGAAGGAACATTTCTGGTGGCATCACCGTACCTGATTTTAAGTTACACTATAAGGCCATAGTAATAAAAACAAACAGACAAAAAAGAAAACATAGTGGTACTGGCATAAAAACAGGCACATTCACCCATGGGATAGAATTTAAGATCCAGGTATGAGTATAGCTACCTAATCTTTGACAAAGGGGCCAGAATCACCCACTGGAGCAAAGACAACATCTTTTGCAAATGGTACAGGAGAAACTGGATAGTATCATGTAGAAGATTGAATTTGGAGCTTCTCCTCTCACTCCAAATGGATCAAGGACCTAATATAAGACCTGAAACTCTAAATCAAGTAGAATGCAAAGTAGAGAAAACAGTCCAATATATAGCCACGGAGAAAGACTTTCTGAGTAAGATTCCAGTAGCCCATGGAGTCAGGTAAACATTCAACAACTGGGAACTCATGAAAATGAAAAGCTATTGAACAGATAAGCAAACCATCAACAGGGTCAATAGACAACCTACTCAATGGGAGAAAATCATCACTAGCTATAACACTGGCTGTGACAAAGGTTTGATATCTAGAATCTATAAAGAACTCAAAAACCTAAATAATGAAAAATCAAGCACTCAACTCAAAAGAATGAGGCAGGGAATTAGACAGAGAGTTCTCAAAGAAAGAAATACAAATGGCCATTGAACACATAAAGAGATGTTCAACATGCCTACCCACCAGGGAAACTTAGATCCTTTGTGTATAATTTTCTTTTCAATTTTGTTATTTTACTATTGCATCATAAAATGTAGAAAGTTCTCGTTCCTTTTATAAAGGCATTTGAATTATTCAGTTTTCTTACTTAAATCTTTTATAATGTGATTTCTATTGAATTCCAAAATAAGTTACTGTGCCATTATCTAGTACTTAATTCCAATGTGAAATATTATGCAAATAATAGAGTAACTGATTATAAGACATTTACATTAGTGGAACCCATTTGTATAAAAATCACATCTTACATATTTAAAATTTTGTCTTCTATAATTATAATGAGCTAAACAATGTATAACAAAGATATGTTCAAGTTTTTAATAAAATACATTGTCATAGAGAAAATAAACAGAATTTTAATGATTTGTGCTTAGCTTACACTAGATTTTAAAGTTTAATAGACAAAAGCTCAACTATCATCAAAGCACAATTATTTTTGCTTAAATAAATTCATTAACACTCCATCACATAAGTAATTTGTGTGAATGTTTAATAGAGTCATCCATAAATGTCAAAAGGAACAAAATTTTCTACATATTGACTTTTATGAGAGGTTTCACAGGAAGAATGACATTTGACCTAGCATATGGCACATCATATAGTTTAAATAAATGAAATCATGAAATAAATGTTATATCTGAGAAATACCTATGATCTGGATTTATATATTATTCATTCATTCATGAGCACTTAGGCCATCTGCATGTTTTGTCTATTCCATAAAGTGCAGCAATCATGGACTTGCTTATTCCTCAGTGTTATTACTGAACCTTTGGGTAATGGCCATGTCAGCAGATGAGATTTAGATTTGCATTTCCTTGCTACTGAGGTGTGCTGAGCAGCTTTTTGTATGACCATTGGCTATTTTTATGGAAATGGAAAAAAATAATATATTGTGATGGTCTGAATGTAAACTGTCCCCCATAGCCTCATGTGTTTGTGAATAAGCCTCATACTTAATACCCAGCAAGTGAAGCCTTGGGGAGGTGAATCCTTGTTGGAGGAAGTGTACCACTGGGGACAGGCCTTTTGGTTTTTGAGTCCTGCCTATGGGGTGTTCAGAGGTAGCTCGCTCAGACTAATTCTTCCTGCTGCTTTGACAACATATGATGTCCCAGCTGCCTGCTCTGACATGCTTTCCCTGCCATGATAAAACTTTACCTCAAAACAGTAAGCTGAAATAAACAACCTCCATTTATACCACAGCCACCAGCACAGCCAAAGGAAGTAAGCCTTGCACAACAATACGTAAGACATCATCTAAGTGGGGAGACATCCTTTGACGAAAGCAGTTAAAATCCATGAAGATAAAGCTAGTTGTTAAAGAAAAAAAAAGATGAGAGTGAAATGATAGCCTACAGTCTTCACCACAGAAATGTTTACATTTAGAATTTCTGATGGTGTTAGTTTATAATATTATAAGGAAAAGGAATGAATAAGATTATAACAAATATTCAGATATTTAGAGAATATATTAATGCCTACAATAATATGACTACAGAGTGCTGCTTTTCATGGAGTGATGGCTTCATTACTTAGGTCTTGTGTTTCCTTTGGAACTCACAGTGGCTATCCATCACCTGCATAATTCCAGAAATGTCTTCAGTTCATATCATGGTTCACTTTGTTTGTTTGTTTTTTGGCTTTTAGAGGTAGGGTCTCACTCTAGCCCAGACTGACCTGGAATTCACTATGTAGTCTCAGGGTGGCCTTCAACTCATGGTGATCCTCCTACCTCTGCCTCCCGAGTGCTTGGATTAATGGTGTGTGCCACCACGCCTGGCTCATGGTTCACTATATTAATTCACTAAGGATGCTGAAGCTAATTGCCCCAAACTGACTGAATTAAAACCACACAAATCTAGTCTTATACATTAGTAGAAGCCAGAAGTTCTAAATCAAAGTATCAACAGACCTAGTTTTGTTTTTGTTTGTTTGTTTTTCCTGGCAGTTAAAACAGCTTTAACATTCCCTCAATTTCATTAAACTTTTGATTTTTTTTCTTGCCTCTAGGTCCATGGTCTTTCTTTATATCAGACCATCTATAATTGTAAATTCTTCCTTTGCTCATTTGAGATGCATATCTTTTGAAAAGCTTACTCCCACTTTCACAACTTAGCATCCATAGTCTTTCTTTACCCTGGAAGCCATTCCTTTGAAATATAATCATGAAGGAAGATGGTACTCCTATCTCCCACTGTCATAAACAGAAAGAAGAAACTTCTTATAAAGATATTTTCATTACCTTTGGGCACATCCTAATCCAGTGTGATTTCATTTCAATTATATTTATAAAGGTCCAATTTCCAAATAAGATTACATTTTCAGGTACCATAGGTTAGGACTTGTATATATTTTTAATGGGAACATGGCCCATATTTGAACCATCTCTTCTGAACTAGATTTAACAGAATTATACTTATTTCCCTTTAGTCATGGGTGTGAAGGTCTGGCAGTAGCATATGTTCAAGGATATTTATGCTTGGAGATAGCAACTTATCTTTTAGACCAGGTTTCTGCTGTCAACTTTTCCATCTAGTCAAGCAGAGGTTTTCTGTAGAGAATTACTTATATACCTTCTGACTCCTAACAGGGAAAGAAAGTGGGTCATCCAGCTGTAGTTCATTTTTCTATTTCTCCAAGAATTTCTCAAGCCTTACATACTAGCCAGTGTTTCAGCTGATTGGAGACATGCTAGGAAACAGTGAGTTGTTCATGCTTGGCCAGGACCTTAGTTTAGTACTGAATATGTTCAGCAAATTAGAAGTTGTAGTTTTTGCACTGCTGATGTGATATATTTATTTTTCCTAAAATTTCTCCTTGATGGTTAAATTCTTTGTCAATGTAATCAGATTTGGAATGCACCAAGAGAAAAGCCTCTTAGGCATGTCTGTATGGGAATTTCCAGGAAGGATTGAGGGACGGAGGATGACCTTCCCCCAAGGTGGACAGCCATTCCCATGAGTGTGGACTATTTATAAAGAAACTCAAGGAGAAAACCACCTTTTGTCTGTCCCTCCCCCATTGCTACTTGCTGTTTCGTGCATCTCCCATGCTGCTACCATCCTTCACTGGCATTGGAACCCAGCTTCATCAGACTTCGAAAGTGGGCTGAAGACCAGTGACTCTCCAGGAATCTTCTAGGCCTTCAGCGTCGGATTGGGACTACTGAGGCATCTAGCCTTGTGGACCGAGTGGCTACAGGATTCTCAGATTCTTTAGTCTACAGGAAGCCATTTCTAAACTGCCAGCCAATATCCTGTGAGCCAGTCCAACAAATCCCCTTTAAAACTATGTTCATTCTATTGGTTCTGCTGCTATAGAGAACCCTGACTAATGCAACCCTAATCACAGTTTGAGAGTGATTCACATTTTGTTACCACTGCTAAGCTGTAATTGCATAGACAAGATTTCTGCACTCTACTTTTCTCTTAGAGGAAAAGATGAGTTTATGCCCTTACTTATATGAATTAGATACGACTTTTCAGATTTACTAGGAATTTTATCCCTACAGGTCTTCTCTGAGTAGTATCTCTTCTTTTAGAGTATCATTGTCATTTCCACCCTTTCTGTCCATGTTACTGTAGGGCTGGTCACTGATCATAAAGATAAGCAGGTACACCGTTCTTTCTATTCTGTAGTTTTCCTTTGGAAAACTTCAAGAGGCAGCACTTGAGCTTTCTTGATCACAGTGTTTCTATATTCCTTACTGGAATTCCTCAGACTACCAGAGCTATATATGTGTGTATTTACCCATATTAAATACTTTCCTTGAGCGTTCTCTATTCAATTAATGGCATTTCTAAGGTGTTACATGAAAAGTTATGAAGCATAGAAGAATGAAGATAGATACTTCTACAATTCTTTGATTAATGCAAGGTGATATTGTCAGTTGATATGGGAAGTATAAAGAGGTTTGAAAGTTTAATCAGATGGTTAAGTTTATAAATATTTGATTAGAGTGTAATAGTCCACAGAAATTTCACCTCACAATGTACTCAACCATACTGTAACACCAAAGTTAAGCTCAAAATCCTGCTTTAAAGGAAATTCTCACAGCACCTTATCTTAGTTTTTATTTTCTGAAAGGATCTCAATTTTGTGGTCTCTGGACCAAGTTGAACCCATTCAATATTCTTGCAAAGACAGTTGTGTGCAAATGCAGTCATGCCCATATATGGAGGTGATATCTATTTTTGCTCCATATTGGAAGAATTCTGTATATAAAACAAAGACCATTTGACTCTGAGTGATGAAGATATCTACTTTCTGACCCTTAACAGAAACAGTTTTAAAGGAGAAAGAAACAGTTTCTAGACAAAATAACATCTAGTTATAGATGCCTACTTTCATTTATTCACAGTGAATTCTGGTTATAATCTTATCTTTCTCTTTTATGTCTATACCCTTAATTCCTGTCCTAGTACTTGACACCATGGTAAGGCTATAAGGGCATTCTTAGCAAGAATAAGTGAAATATAGGAAATATATTTATATTTGTATTTATATTTATGTTCTCATTTCTGGGACAAACCACTTGAGACAAAGTAGTTGATAAGGGAAATAAAAAGTTTTGTGTTGGTTTACGGTCTTGATGGGAAGCATCATGATGGCAGGGGAAATCATGTTATGAGCAGAGGCCGGGCATCACCTCTGTCACAGCAGATGAAAATGAATATCAAGACAGTGAGCCTAAGTCTAGCAAGGGGGACCTGGCTATAGACCCCTAGCCTCTCCCCAAACAACACACCTTCACCAGAAAGGCTACACCTCCCACATTGCCATCAGCTGTTTTTAGAAAGGGAAAGATAGACAAGCATGATTCCATCCTTCCCTTTCTAAAATCAAATAGAACATATGAGTTCATGGGGGACAAATGATTCAAACCACCATGTAGACACTCATTGCAACCTGTTCCTAAACTGAAAGAGCTGAAATCACCCCAGTGTTAGTGAAAATTACATTGAAATACCTTGACACATCAAAAGATGATGTATATGCTAACTGGGAAGGAGGTACTAACTTCGTGTTAATAGTTGATGAGTTGAGTTGGAAGGATGGCTCAGTAGTTAAGGCACTTGCCTACAGAGTGTAAGGACCCATATTAGATTCCCTAGTACCCACATAATGCCAGATGCATAAAGTGGTTCTTGCGTCTGGAGTTCATTTGCAGGGGCTGAGGCCCTGGTGTGCCCATTCTCTCTCTCTCTCTTTGCTGCTGCTTCTTTCTCTCTCTCTCTCAAATAAATAAATTAAATAATTTTAAAGTACTTGATGAATAATTGCCCAAGAGGGGTTTTCATGAATGAATGTTCTCAGACATATACCCATTATGAAGACTAGAAGATTAGAGAAAATATAAAGGGAAATTTTACTTAGAGACCATAACTACACTGAAGTGATTGTAACTCACTGTACCTACCCAAAGAAAGAGGTACATTCACTCCTTAAAATTAAGGTAAATAAACTGGAATGAAGTTGTAATTGGTTTTAAATTATGTCTATGTTTGGGAATGTGTTTGACACACATTTACTATATTTAGTCAAAAAATAGTCTTCAACTGAGAGATAAGTCCAAAAATGATTTTATGCACCCAGGTAGTATGTGAGCAAGAGTGAGTATGAGACCAAGGGGGGAAACATATTGAAAGACCCAGAATATACTCATTGTAATTGCCAGAGAAGGAAACAGGAAAAGAGAAGCCAAAAGTATCATCAAATTACTACAAAGTCTAGAATTTTTGACCAAGAAAAAAAAAATCCTGTTTGGGATATCAGGTTCAACACCCTGGGGAAATGCCTCACATGATAGAGAAAATTCATGAATGTGGTAGATGTAAGAAGGATAGAGAAAGTGGAGGCTGATGGAAAGCAAAGGCAAAATTCCTGGTTGAAATTCCATATGGCAGTAAAAGGATGAAATGGTATCGGCAATATAGGCAATTTAAATAGATATATCAGGTATCATGGGGTTATGCTATGAGAGATCAGGATATAACTTTCAACAATGGTGCAAAAACCGTGCTGGAGAGAAAGTTGCCAACATTACATGATGAGTTTAGAGGCTGTTTTCATAAGCAAGCATGTAAGAAAGGCAGTCTCAGAACTAGATATTGGCTTATTAAAAGGAACAATGAAGATCATAAGTTACAAAAGTAATAAAAGTCAAATGGCAATACTTAACTACCAAGGGCAGGAGTCACTATTTCATTAATGCCTCAGCAGATAATAAGGTAAATAATGCATTTTGATGTTTCTGGAAACAGAGATGCAAGTAACCAAGTTTCTACTTAGTTTGACAATCAAAGGAAGTAAGAAATGGAGGAACAATAATTTAGTGGCAATGGCTGTAATATATAAAGTCACAATCTCTCATTCAGTTTTCCTATGACAAACATGAAATATCTATATTTATAGGAAAATGGACCCTATACTCATTGTAATTGGATAGGACCTGCTACAAATATGCTATCAGTACTTCCCCAGTGGAACCTACCAATACTTTCTTAAGTGATCAAATAGTGTAGAATGATGAGTTTCTCACTTACAGAAAATTAGACTCAAGGTCTTAGCTGACATTGAAGCTTGAGGACACATGACTTTCTTATAGATCAATGACATGTGGTAGCTAGATGATAAATGAAAGCCTGGCTAAAATTCACTGTAGACTATTTATATTATCAATTGAGCAAAGAATTGATCATTTTTTTCTAGTTTCCTGGTGTATAATTAAAGCAACATACTTGGCTATTGAATAACTGCTTGTGTCCATAATGTCACATAACCATCTGCAAGGTCAAATACTAACTTCAAAAGCTACACTTAAATATCTTTTGATAGATTTTGTTTTTAGGACTGACATGTGCTGACAGGATTCATATCTAGGATAGCTAATGACAAAGCCATCTGGGGGCTATGTGATTTGTACTGTTACAACAAATACCTTATCCCTCTAAGAGTCAATCTGAGCCCCAAGTCGCCCTCATCATAAGTAAAACTATACAAATTCCTCGTCTTTCCTCATTTCTTCTTCATGCAAGTTTCAGATTTATATCATAGTTTGATGGCTCTCCCTGACTACTAGAATATGTTATAGATATTTTTTTTCCAATAAATCTCTTGCTCTTCTGAGTATATCTTCACATCTGCTTCCTAGAGTCCTTGAACTGAGACAAAATCCATAGCTTGGTCCAAAAGGCACTTAATAATTTAAACTTTTCCTCCTTTGCACTAGCCTTGCCAACTGCAATTTTCCCTCTTGAGTTCTAGGAATCTGGAGTCATTTTTATATTTTATGAAGTCATGTGCTCTGGCTCTCCACTGTCTTGCATATTTTCTGTTCTTGGAAGGCCTTTCCTCTTCACTACTTCACACTTACTTAGCAACTGTCACTTTCAGGATAGGTTAGTTAAATCTTGGAGACTAGTACCAAAAGAAAGTATTTCACTGTATATAAAACACAAATAAGAATTTCAAGCTCGTGTGAACTAATGTTCATGGAAAGCAGCTGCACCTACTGAAACACCCTGCAAGGCTGGTGGATTAAATTGTAATGACTGGGGAGAGGTTGGAGTGTTGCCATGTCTACAACCAAATTATCCTGAGCTATCTTAGCCTCTTTCATGGCCATTTATCACCCACCTCTGCATGTGCTCTAACACCCTGTTACTCTTGAATAAATCTTTTTGGAATGTCTGAAGAGGCATCCCCTAGCTTCCACTAACCTGAAAGCCACGAATGCCATCTCAGTCCTATAGCTGTGATCTGCCTGCCCCATGTCTATACAAAGTACTCGAGGCATGCCTTGATTTATAACCATCTTGTGTTCTATCGCTACAAAACTTTGATTGAAATATAAAATTTGGGGTAACCTAAATGAGTGTACCCAGTTCATGCTCACACACATTTGGATCCAGACTCAAGTATCTCTTGTTCCCTTTTTGGTGAGAGGTATTTTCTTGTGTGTGTTTTTTTGTTTGTTTGTTTGTTATGTGTGTGTTAACCAGTTTTAGCAAAGCAAAAAACTAAGCATGTTCCCTGCTATGTTTGGTCCTGATTAAGTTCAAAGATCTGTGTAACTGCACAAGTCATATATCCCTAAAACAGACAGTCAGTGATAGCTCATTAAGAAAATTTTGACTGTATGTCAGGAGTTGGCAAGCTTGCGCTGTTGACCTTATTTTTTGCTGAGTGACAACCAATACTCGTTTTGACTGGAACCTTTTTAAATATATCAAAATATTAAAATAAAAGTAAAATGTTCTTATTCTTTTTAAAGACAAAGTTTATATTTCTAAAATTTACGTCAAATTTGATTTTTTGATAAATCTTCTTTTTGAGTTGGTCTTTTTTTTCATTAAGCATTGTTTAATTGTATGTCCCACATCCCATCAACCCTTTCTATGTATTGTATTTCTTACTAGCTTTAACAACACATACAAATTGAGTGTGGCCCTTGTGCTCTGTCCTTTTATTCCTGGGAGATGAACTGATCTGATTTAAACAGTCATCTTAATTGCTTTGAAATGCACTCCCAATAAATGTTTGCTGGGATTTATTGCATCCGTCACCTTTGCTTTGGCATTCTATCAATCTCAAAAGCTCTTATTGTTAATAAAATGCAAAGTAATTAGTAGTATTGTTTTAATGGAGGTACTTTTTTTGTGTCTAGTGACAAGATAGAAAATAGAATTGCCCTGAGCTTCCTTTGTGGGTTCATAAGTGATTCAAGATTTTAGAATCAACTTTATTCTCTAAAATGTTAGTAGATGATTCAGTATACATTTTTTGTTCTTTTCTTGGGAATGTATTTGTATAATTGTCATATTTTAAAACATTTTCAATGATAATATAGGTTATTGTGATACATATGACATACACAGATAATTAGCAAATGGAATTATATAAACCAATCAACATCTCATTCTAAAGACACAGCTACAGATAATCATTGTTTAGCTTTTTTAAAGCATGTAATAAAGTTAAAATATGAATTATGTTTTTAAAGACAAAAATATTATAGTTCAGAGGCCTTCTTCCTTTATTTTTCCCAAAATCCAAGTCCTCTTGTTATAGTTTGCAGACTTGAGGTCACTAAAGACAGACCTCTACCTCAGGTTTCCCTCCTAACATTTGAATAGGACACATCAAAATATCTCCATAGCATTTAAAACAACATATGGAAAGAAGAGCCACTTTTACTGGGGAAGAGAGTTAAGTCCTCGGGTACCTGATGGAGACTAAATTATCTCCATTAATAGTTAATTTATCACTCACCTGGTCAAAGACCATGCCTCACCTAAAGAAATGTTAAAGTGATGGGAGGAGCATCTATCCCCTTAATGAGATAATGAACTTGAACCTGCAGAAGCCACTCACTCTGTGAAATTCCACACAGACCTTCAATTCTAAGCCACCTACTTTTCTGACTTCTAACTCAAGAAGCTTAGCTTTTCCTTTGATCTTGTATCATTCTTCTTTGGATTCTGGTCAAAATTACAGACCATACTTTCCCTGACACACTAGGGTTCTTTCTCCTTTTCTTCCACAAATCTTCATTGTTGCTGTACTCATTCTTTGCCACCTGTGTGCCTATTTTTCATGGTCTTTGACAAAAGACATGACATTATGAAAATCTGTACCACTCTCATGGTTGCTTGGACCTTTCTGTCACACCTTGTTTCAAGTTTATCTTTCCTACACCATATATATATATAAATTTTAAGTTAATTTGCTACACAATATCATTATATTCTAGGAATAATGCTGGTAAGAAATAATGTTTGACATTTTTGGTATGCTATTTTCCATGCATATGAGAGATGTCTGGTCAAATCTCTTGACCATACTCTTGACCATATATGTTGGACTGTATTATTGTTTTTTAGAGTTCTTTATATATGAGTACAAGCATTTGAGTAGATTCATTTTAATTAATTTTTTTTTAAATAACTATTTGAGAGCAAGCAAGAGAGGCAGATGGAGAGAGAATTGGCATGCAAGTGTATCTAGCCACTACAAATAAACTCCAGGCACATGTGCCACCTTGTATATCTGGATTTATATGGGTACTGGGGAATAGAACCCTGGTCCTTAGGCTTTTCAGACAAGCTACTTAACCACTGAGCCATCTCTCCAGCACATAATTTATTTTTTTTTAATTGTGTGTGTGTGTGTGTGTGTGTGTGTGGTGTGTGTGTGTGCATGCATGTGTGCATGTATGTGCACATGCATGGGCATTCCAAGTCTCTTGCTACTGCAAACAAATGGCCATCAAGATTTATGTGGGTAGCTGGGGAATTAAACCCAGGTCAGTAGGCTTCATTAGCAAGCACTGTTAAACACTGAGCCATCTCCCTAGCCCCAAGGTACATTTTAGAAATACTTATTACCCAGTTTATGGCCAATATTTATTAAAGTTGTCTTTTGAAAAGAGATATTTTTAAATTTGATGAAATAATTAGGTTATTTTATCCTCATTTGTGCTCCCTAAGAAATTTTTACAAAACCCAAGGTCACATTTTTCTCTTTGTTGTCTTTTAGTAGCTTTATCATTTAAACTTTTACTTTAAGATGTTAGTTCTACTTTGTATTATCCATCTTAAAAATCAGTGTTTTAAAAATATAAATATCAAGTTGTTCTTTCATTAAATTTTGAAAAGACTGGTAATCTCCACACACTTACTTTTTAACTTGTCTTTAAAAAGTCACTTGCTGGGCTGGAGAGATGGCTTAGTGGTTAAGGAGATTGCCTGGGAAGTCTGAGGACACAGGTTCAACTCCCTAGAACCCATGTAAGCCAGAGGCGCAAGGTCAAAAATACACACAAGGTGACACATGCATCTGGAGTTCTATTGCAGTGGCTATAGGCCCTGACATGCCAATTTTCCCTCCCCCCTCCCTCATTTCATTAAAAAGTCACTTGCCTTTGTATAGGATCCTCTTCTGCACTTGCTATCCATCCTTCTGTTCTGGTTATCTATATTCATGCCAAGACTACACGATCTTGTGAACTATATACTTTAGTAATGAAATCAAGTGATGCTAGACTTCTAACTTCAGTCTTTTTCCAAGTTTTCTTACTCTAAATACTTTATATTTGAAGATGAAATTTAAAATCAGTTTATCAATTTCTAAAAAAAAAAAAAAATCCTGGTTGTAGCATATTTGGGTGTATTATGAATCTATAAGTCCTCTCTGCTCAAGTAATGATGCATTTCCTCTTCCTGGCATGCTTTCCCTGACATGACTGACTTCCCTTCAAATTGTAAGACAGAAAATAAGCCCCCGCCCCCATTATTTCCTTAAGCTGCTTCTGGTAGGCTATTTTGTCCCAGCAACAAGAAAGTATCTAATACCATGGAGAAAGAAAAAAAAAAAAAAAGTGGCTTGAACTAGATCTTTGAAGTAGTCAGGTTATAACTTTTGAACAGAGAACCTAACTTTTAAGAGCTATATAGCTCTTACCTCATGTTATCCCTCAATGTAAGGAGGCACAGCTGACTTCTTTAGCTTTGGCTTTGTTTTGTTTTGAGTTTTCATTGGGCATGGTCTCCCTATGCAGGTCAGGTCCTCAACTTTATGAACCTTCTACCTCAGCCTTGAACTGTACTTTCTCTGATGTATAGACATACTATGCACAGCTTCACCTGTGCTACATGACACCTTGACAAAGTTCCTTCCATCCTGTTCATCGTCTCCTGATTGTACCAAATAAATCAGCTTCTCTACATTATTTTCCTAAAGATTTCAATCTCTACTCATCCTTGTCAGTGAAATAATAAATTAATTATTATCTATATACCCAACATCTTTTATTTGAAATTGTTTTTCTGTTAATTTTTTGCTTAAAGTCTGTCTCACTCCCTCTCTCTCTCTAGCTCTCACTCTCTGTCTCTTTTGTCTAAAATCACAGGGATAATCATGTTGCACCATCTGAGATGCTAGGCCTATTTAGACTGGAGGGTTGTAAATCCCCTGTGGAACCTTCATATCATCACTAGAGCCAGCAGATACTTTACTACCACTATGACTCTAAGATTATGGTCATTTGCTCCAGAAATGTCCTTGAAATATGGCATCAAAACAAAAAAATCAAGTTTCTGTGTTTATAGAACAATTTTATGTGAAAATATTTATATGATATTTAAGATTAAGATTTATAGATATTTTTATAAATAGTTTTATTGATTTATTTGAAAGAGAAAGAGATAAAGAGAGAGAAAAATATAGAAAAAGAGAGAAAGTTAAAGGGCATGCCAGGACCTCTTAATGATGCAAATCAATTCCACACCCATGCAGTATTTTTTATTTAGCTTTTACATGGATATTGGTGGATTGAACCTGGGATGGTAGACTTTTCAAGCAGGCACCTTTAACCTTTAACCTTTAACAGGAAATTTTCCCCATTCAAGATTTATATTTCTTTCAGAAAAATTTAACATTCATATTTAAATTTGACCTGTGTAACAGTGCCGGGGTCCAGCCCTACCATCAACAAGGGGTGAGACCACGAAGCTGGGATGAACGGGAGCGGCGATAATGAAATGAAACAAAACTTAGGACATATTGGTACTAGCTGACAGGTCGGGCTTCAGCAGCGAGCCATTTTTCTTCTCTCTCTCTCTTACTCATTCTCTCTCTCACTCACTCATTTGCTGTCTCTCTCATTCACTCTCCCATTCATTCTCTCTCTTCTTTTTCTTTTTTATTCTCTTTTTCTCCTTCTCTTTCATTCTTGCACTCTCTGGCTTTTCTCTCATTTGCTTGCTCGATTTGCTTGCTCGCTCTGCTTGCTTGCTCTCTCACTCGTTCTGCTCACTCACTTTGCTGCTTCTTGCCACAAAACCCCAGTCTTTTATTTTTCTCATACAAAGAAATAGGGTTCAAAAAGAGAAAGGCAAAAACAAAACTGTGTCCAAATCTGACACATATGCATAATCTTTGAAATTACAAATACATAATGTTTCCGGGAAAGTTAACTCCATCCCTTATAATCTTTATGAGCAAGCACTGTTAACCATTAACTGGGAAAAACACCTTTGAAAAACACCTTGACCAATTATTTTTTGAATAATGGGGCACTAGTTCCTTATGGTTTATTTTTCATTCTTTGTTAAATGTTCACTCTATTTTTACTTGCAAGTTAGCAAAGGTGAGAGACAGATTGGCTACAATAGGTACCTATTATTCAATTATAGTTAAATCAGTAAGTCTTTCTTTTCCTTTATGCAATCAATACTTTATAACTTAATCATTACATCCAACTTGCATTTGCTAAGCGTATGCCTGAATTAAATCTTTATGAAGTTGTATTTTCTCAGCTTTTGGATAAACAGTCATAGGGTCTCAAATCCCTAACAGCTAAATAATAAAACCTAACTCATCAGCCCATTTTCCTCTGTAGTCTCTCCTGTCCCAGATCCTAAGTCTCACTCTCCCACTCTTAGGGTCACACTGATATTGACCACCTGGAGGAAGCAAGCTTTTAAGATCTAATCTATGCTCCTTATGAGTAGCCTGAGGGGGGCTCCCACCGTTTATTATTGTTGTAATAAATCCATTGTTTTCCATTCCATTTTTTGTTTGATCTGAGAACACATCTCCTATTGCCTGCATAATACTATTTCACAAAATTGCCTCATCAGAAGGTGGCAGTATGTCTAACTCCCTGGCGTAATGGCTGGCTTGCAGATCATTCACAGAAGAGAAAGAACAAGCCAAGATAAGGAGAGAAACCAGAAAGATCATGGCAACAAACATGAGCTGTACAGCTGAAAGAAGTAGATGTCCTTGCCAAGCTAAATGAGCCGAGGAGACCACAGGGTCGGATCTGTGTGAAAATAATTTCCACTCACATATTACAGGTAAAGAAACATTTAGTCAGAGAAGTTTCAGATGGTACAATTGATAAGAAAGGCCAGGCCTAAGAGTAAGCCTTTAGCGCATTTTCATCTCTTATGGAAAATTGTAGTGTTGGAATTCATTGAGAGAATAATTACAAATCAGTGATTTTTAGTTATTTTCAATACTGTTGATTAAAATTTATAAAAGGATTAGAAAATATCATTGTTGGGTTTGTACAAAGAACATTAGTCATATATTATCCCATTCAATTGGAAATGGGATTTATTAGTCCTTTAACCAAATTATCTCTCAGTTCAAACCATGTCCTAACTTTTGCTATCTAAAATAGTAAACTATCCTTGAAATCTACTGTTTTCTGTCCCCTTCCCACCTGGTTCTTGTTAGAACAGCAGAGTTTTGGCTAAAGGGAAATCCTTAGTAGCATCAATTGGTTTCTTCCTGTTCTCTCACTTTGTTTATTTGTTTGTAGAAGGCTTCACTTTCTAGCTTAGACTAGCTTCAAGCTCACTATACAACCCAGGCTAGAACTGAAATTCTTTCCAGGTTCTTGATTGATGAGATTCAATGTATCACCACACCTGGCCATGATCCCTTACTTTGATGTTACCAAAGACTTAGCCCCAGTGTCTTGTCTTCATAGGTGCTAGTGGCACCAGAGTACATTTGCACTTAAACTTATTCCTGAGATCTGTGAATTAGTAAGGCAAGATTATTCTCAGGTAGGTGAGGTGGCGCAGCAACTAAGTGCACATCCTGTACTAGGGGGCCTGAAACCACCTTGTGGGAATTTCCTGAATCCACTTAAAAGAACTGGTTATGGCCATGCATGCCCCTAACCTCACTCCTGGAAACAGGTGTAGAGACCACAAAATCTCCTGGCCTTATGAAACATGAAGCTCCTGTATCAGTATGTGACTTCCATTTAAAATGAGAACAGGAAGAAGAGTGATATAGTAGGACACCTGACATTCTGCTTTGGCTACCATAGGCAAGCCCATGGGTGCTTCAAGGCCACATACATGTGCATACAGCAGACATACCACATCACACTCAGACTCTACACACATACACACAAGCAAAAGAAAATAAAAAAGCAAAAAAGGAAGAATGTTGTCAAATGATAAAGGAATGATGACATAAATGCTCTTCCCTGATGCAAGCATACCAGTGTGGAAGAGGCAGGATTGTATTCTTTAAGGCAGACCTGTTCCTAGGCTCCGTGAACTAGTGTGTGGCATTGTGATGTGGGCTTTGCAAAATTGCTGAGCCTGCTCGTACTTTTTGAATGGAAGCTAAAAATGCAAAGAAACTGGACTACAAAGATCTCCAACATTAAATACAGCAGCAGTGGTCAATTTATGCCTCGTTATAGAGGGAGATTTTTAGGAAATCAAAGTGTCATGTCCAGGTCTGGTAACGAACTCAGCTCTGAGAGTGGATGGCTGCTGTAGGATTAATGTCTTCATAGAAAATTCCATAGCATTACAGATTATATATGTTTTCCTCTGGTATTCTATGAGATACCTATATATTTACAATGCATTCCTTTTGTCCTCTAGTGCTTGGATTTTTCTTTGAAGGTGTTATTTACCTAAATTAATTTATGTTGTGTTGTAGTTTAAATGTGAATTGTCCCTCTAGTCTCAAGTGTTTGTGACAATGCTTCCTAGTTAGTCCCCAGATGGTTGATCCTGTGGGAGGTAGAGACTTGATGGAAGAGGTGTATCAGTGGGGGCGGGCCTTGAGATTTATTTAACCACTCCACTGGGTGCTCTACATTAGTTAGTGTTGTAGTCAGCTTCACATTGCTGGGACAGACATCCAACCAAACACAGTTTATTGGAAGAAGGGATTTATTTCAAGCTTATAGGTCCAGCAGAAGTAGCATCAATGGTAGAAAAACCTGTTTACTTTCACACACCCAAGCAGAAAGAAAAACTGCAGCAATCAAAATGCCAATATCAGCAGACAACACATAGAACTTAAACTCTTCTCCATACCTCTAGGCTGAATTTAGATCTGCCCTCACTGAACCCCCACCACCACCACCAATTCCTTTATCAGGAATCTGCCTATTAGGTGCTAGAGATGCAAATTCAACTTTACTAAAATATCTGAGTCTATGGGGCCATACATTCAAAGTATTGCATTCTGACCCTCATATTTCAAATTGTATTTAGTAGAACTTCAAAGGTCCACATAACCTTTACCAACTTTAAGAATGTTCTAAATTCCCAAGAGTCATATGAGATTCAAGACTCTTAACCGTGAGTCATATAAAATTAAATTAAGTTGCATACTTCCAACATGTAGTGGCATAAAGCAAACATTTCCTTGTTATGCAAGAAAGTTTAGCAAGGAGAGATTTAACCAATGCAATACCAATAAACATTATTGTAAATCTCAACATCTATAGGTCAAGTCCAACATCTATAACCAGTGATGACATCCCTGGATTTTCAATTTTTATCCTACCAGCTATGTTGAATAGCCAGAGAAATTTCTATCCTAAGCCAACAACTCTCCATGGTAGCCATGGTACAGTCCAGTGTATCCAAAACATCTTTGGGTCTCCACTGCAAACCACAGCCCATCTTAGAATGGCCTCACTGGCTTCCAATACAGGAAAGTTGCCCTGCCTCACATATCACTGCATCTCAGCAGTGGCTCCTGGAAGAATGTATACTTCATGACCTGCTTCCATTTTTCTTTTTATGCTTCCCAAACTAATACCAGGTGTGCAGGGACACAGCCATTTTGTCAATCCAGGGAGGAAATAAATTTTGGTGTTGAAGAGATTTCTTCCCTCAGTTTATCTCCTTTCAAAGAATTTGCATTCCTACTGAGCCTTTTCTGGGTGAAATTCAACCTCAGCATCTTTTCCATTGTTTCAATGTAAAGTAGTTGGCCCATCCCAATGGTGGCAATCTGTTTAATCATAGCAGATTTAGCAACCTAAAATCAGTCTTTGTGCCAGTAACTTTTAATATTGCTTGATTTTTGTTTAATTTTAAATTGTACATTTTAAGTTCTATATCTCACACCAAGCATACCAGTCTATTCTTTTCAATTCAACCTTGATCAAACTCTCTGGTCATGGGCAGAAGAATACAGCCAGTCTTTCTGCCAGCATCTCAATTCTAACAAAGTTCTCTGTTCTCTCTCTATTCTCTTTGAAAGGCCACAAGCCAACACAATTTTCTCTGTGTATGGCACAATACAGGCCTGGTCCTAGCCAGACCACATGGCAGAAGAAACCAGGAAGTGGTTTCTGTGAACATGGCATTCTGCGCAGGCTTGGCGTGATAACAGCTACAGTCTCATGCTCTTGAGAAGCCTGCTACGAGATGTCCTGTCCAGAGACAGGCTGTCATTGGTCACAAAAAGGGGGACCACCCCATACAATGATTAGCCAGACAAGCCCCTTAAAACACATGTGCACTTCCTCAATAAATGAGTTTGCGGCAGCTCGCTCTCTGCTGCTTCCTCCCAACTCCCGGAGTCTGTGTAGTGACTCTGCGCTGCTCACCCCAACTCGGCAGAGACCCTGCCGTCCCTCCTGGGCTGGCCTTAGGGGGGACTGCAACACCTCTGCACTTAGTATTTTCAAATTCTCACAAGAATAGTCCATAAAATTTGGCTTACTGCTTTATAAGGATTCTGCAGTTATAAGTGCAAAATCCATCAATATTTCTCCAGCATACCAGTTCCAAAAGATCCAAATTCACATAGTCAGATTCATCTGCAGCCATACCCAAATTCTCCAGTACCAAATTCCATTGTAGTTAGCATCACCTTGCTGGGAAGAACATCCAACCAAACACAGTTTATGGAAGGAAGGGATTTATTTCAATCTTACTGGTCCAGGTGAAGTCCTATCAATCACAGAAAAAGTTGCTTACTTTAATATATCCAAGCAGACAGCAGCAAACAAAACACTAGAACCAGCAGACAGCAAGCAGTAACACAGAGATCAAATTATTCTCCATACCTTTGTCCTGGAATTCAAATCCACCCCATGTGACACTTCCCCATCAAGTGTAGGAATCTGCATATCGTATAAGGGTTGAAGTGGCAAACTCAATTTTAGTAAAATATCTGAGTCTATGGGGCCATACACTCAAACTACCACAGCTAGCTCTTGCTATTCTCTCTTTGCTGCTGATGTATGAAGATGTGTGTATGTTGTCATTCTTTCTCCACCATGCTGAAACTTTCCTTTGAAACTGTAAGGCCAAAATAAACACTTTCGTCCTTTTAACTTCTTCCGGTTGGTTGTTTTGTTCCCATTCCAGGCAAACAAAGAGTATGAATGATATGCTTAAACTGGGTTGTCTCCAAGTTAACAGGTGAATGACCTAAAACGATTTCATAATTAAAGCAAATATAGTTATGCATTTTAATAACAATGTGTAAGTACTAATATAATGCAATATTTATTATTTATAGCATCTCTATATATGTATATATTAAAATTTATACATCATCACAAAACTTGAGTTCACCAAAATCAAGTACATTCCACACATCTAGTAGTTACTACTTTTACCATGTATTTATTTTTCTTTTAATGAGGGACAGATAAAGTGTATGTGAATGGGCTTGCCACCACAAGTGAATTACAGACACATGCACAATCATGTTCATCTGGTTTAAGATGGGTACTAGCAAATTGAGGCTGGAACAACAGACTTTGCAAGCAAGTACCTTTACCCAATGAGCAATCTCCTCAGCCCCTGTATTGGTACCTTTTTTGATGTTAAAAAAATTATTAGTTATGTATTTAGTGTGTAAACAGCCATGATGGTACCATTGTTAGCCTTCTCCCTGTCCTCCGCCCATGGGGATTGTGGGTCTTGCTTTGTGGGGACAGCCATCAGTTATGCTGGAGAGGCAATGTGTCTGTGCATAATGACCCAATTTATGGCTCTAAAAATCTTTCCGCCCCCTCTTCTGTGAATTTTCCTGAGCCATATTGGGTTTATTTTACTCTATTACTACTTTTTACCAAGAATTCATACAGTATTTTAAAAAATGTATTTATTTCCTACTTTGAATTTCCTTCCTTTCCTATATTTTCCCAAGTTTACTCTATGCCAGAGTCAGTGAGGGGTGCAACAGCATCTGCTGATTTTAATCTGCACCTTCTCACTTGTGAGGCTTGCATTGTTCTTATGTTTATGATCCAGACAACAATTTTCTTTTTAATAAGACTCTCTTTTCTGTTTTACCTGGTATTGTAAGGGTATCATATGTCAGAAGTCTGAGACTCTCTGTTGGAAATAGACTTTGGTAGAGTAAAAGCAGATGCAAAGACTTGGCAGTCTGCCAAAGTAGAAATACCAGTAGGAATGCAAAATATTTTTCTATGAGTTTGACAATGCCAAAAAAAATTGGACTGTCATCAGCACTTTGGATACCAGAGAGCAACTTGATGAGTTAAGCCTATATAATGCTAAGTAGAATTATAGTAATTTTAGCTTCCCAACAGCCTTAGGGGCAACACAATTGGTTTTCTGTATAACCAGTACTTCTAATACCAAGGAGAGATTAAGAAAACTCCAATTATCTGCTGGGACCAATTTTTTGAAGCTGAGATTAATACACATTCAAATGATTACCTTTAGCCCTATTAGAACCACCATGATGATTAATTTTTTGCCTGAAAATATTGCTGCCATTTCACATCATATTGTCTTATATCCATCATATGTCAAGTTCTGTTCTATCTCCTTGATGAAACTTTGACTGAATTCTTTCTCCTTCATTTTCCCCATCATCACCTTCCTCTTGTATTCTTGTCTTTTGCTATGCATCTTGAAACCATGTATTTACTACATTACATTCGTACTGATGTCTGGCATTTTCCTGCCTTCCTGTCTTATCTTCCTCTTCCACTTGATGAATGTGCTAAGCCGCAGCCATCAACTCCTGTCTCCATGTTGTCTGGAATCCATGTACATTCCCAGATTGGTGTCACCATTTGTCTTTCTGTTAGGAGGCAATTCTGTTTCTGCTAAAAGATTATTTAATTTCTTCAGGGACTTCTTTCTACCAGCAACTGTTTCAAAGCTTTTCCCTGTAGTCAGTTAATATCTTCTTCTTCCCATGTTCTATGTGCTTGTGAAAGAAGTGCTATCAAGAAACCAAGTCCTCTATCACAGCCTGCCTATCCTTTCTTCACAAAATCTTTTTTCCAAGGAATTGGCTTGAAGCAGTGACATGAATACAGCTCTCACTGCCAGCCTGAAATCCAATTCCAGGGAAATGGCGACAGACACTGTTGTCATTCAAACTTCATAAAAACAGAGATCCAGAGTCTACAGAGACAGCAAAACTATATCAGATCTCTATCTTGCACATCAAGGCTCAGGGAATATCATGGAGAGATTGTAAGAGCACAGAGTGCTGGGAATAGCCTGAGACACCATGTTTCCCCATCACCGCACAGACTGAAGCCTCTTGGTCCCCACAATGAATACCAATAACCCCACCAAAGACCCTCAGCAGAATTGGGTGCAAGCTTTTCTAAAATTAAAAAAAATAATAATAAATTTACAATTTTAAACAAATAAACAAACAAACAACAACAATAACAAAAACAACCCAGATGCACAAAGTGACACATAGGTATAGAATTCCTTTTCAGTAGCAAGGGGCCCTGTCAAGTTGATGCCCAATCTCAAATAAAAATATATATTTTTTTTAAAAAAAGAAATATGCTAAAAGTCCTGTTTCAGCTCTAGATTCCATTACCTAGTAGTAACTACATCTAAAACAACATTTTTCCTCTTTTTAAATTATTTGTTAAAAAGATTATCCTCTTCTATCTCTTCTCACTATACCCATTCCTGTAAAGGCCCTCCTTGGTGGGGTTATTGGTATTCACTGTGGGGTCACAAAGGTCTTGGATAGTTGCTATGGGAAGTGTGGGGAACATGTCTCAGGGTAACTTTACCCACTTTGTAGCTCTTACAATCTTACCTTTCCCTCTTCTGCTATATTTCCTGAGCCTTGGCAGGTGTGTTATCAGTCTGATTTAGTGGTGAACACTCAGCTGCCTCTGGATTTCTGCTTTGGTGAGTTCTGAGTATCTCTTTGGAGCTAGATGCGAGGTTAGCAGTGAGAACAGTATATGTGGAGTTACTTTCTCTACAGTGTCTCCTGGGTTATGACAGATGAGAAAGAGGTGACAAGTCCAGTGGTAGGCAGTTGGCTATCTTGTTGTTTTGATGAACCTTGGATTTCCCCAATATTATCTGCCATTTGTAAAATAGAGCAGATTCCACAACCACAAGTGAGAGCACCTTGGATTAAAGGGGATAAGGATAGTGATTTGAGAGACTATTTGAAGTGTGTGCCTACTCTTTTTACCCAAAAAACAGTGAGGGCTTCCTTCTGAAGTCTATATGTTGCCTATCCATGGAATTCTGACTTTGTTCCCAGTAACAGGTATGAGATCTCTCCCTCTGAGCAGGCCTCATGTCCAATCTGAGAGCTGTTGGTTATATAGGTTGTGTGCTAGTATTGCACAGATGTATACTTACTGGCCAGCTGTTGCTTTTATAGCTTGCAGGATCCTCTGCTTATTTATGATGCTGGTGATCATTATCCCCCAGCAGCTCAAACAGCACTTTCTAGCTACTATGATATCTGACCAGAATGCAACTGATGTCTCTCTCAGTTCCCATATGGCCTCTCCATGTCCTGTGACCACTGTTTGTGTTGTCCTCAGAATTAAGCTCTTACCTTTTAGCGATAGTGGGTAGTGCTTTGGCAATGGCCTGCATTGTTTTGGGGACCTCATGGGTCTTCCTGACATACATAAAATAACATTTGTTTCATGTATCAACCATATCTACTAATTCCTTCCAGAAATTGTTTTATTTGCTTCCAGTATTTTTCACCATGAAATACCTGGTCCACATGACATCTATTTTGAGTCCTACATCTCTTACTGTTCATGGTTAAGTAACCTAAATGTGGCTCTTTCACCTTTTACCCTCATGTTTCATGTGAAACTTTCTTAAATCTGTATTCTCTTCTTGCGTACTGCCCATGGTAACATCTTTGCCACCCAAAAAAATCAAAAGAAAGAAATGAAAATATTTTCTCTTCCTTTACTTTTCTACCTTTTGACCTTATTAAGAGTTCCTTTCTTGAAATTCTCTGATTTTCTTCCTGGTCTCCTTCCCTCTGGGCTTCATTTTGTGGACTTCTAGCCCTTTCCTTGTCTCTCCACTGCTCCAGCTCTTGCATGGGCTTCCTGATCTGTTTTCCTTTTACCCAAAGATGATGGGATAAGATGTCATCCTATTGGCTTCAGTGACCACCTCTGTGCTAATGACGCCCAAATTTTATGTTTTCCTGTGGTTTTTGTTCTCAGGTTCTTTTTTGATTTACTGACTATTGACCATCCTTCCCTCCAATGCTTGAAGTCAATGTGATCCAAAACTCAGCCTTCCATTTGTCAACTAATACCTCTTCTTTCTTGAGACCAATCACTATTTCATTTATTTAAGCTAACTGTTTTCTGAACTCAATTCCTCCTTCTTCTAGCATGTTGGTCCTCAGTGTGGACCAACACACTCCTGCTAGTCAAACTTTAAATTAATTACTTTCTCAGTGACTCTAGGATCTTATTATTTCTCTCCACACTCACTGCCACTGCCTTATGAAAAAAAGGCAAACTTTTCTTTAAATTAAAGGTAAATTTCTCAGCCCCAACTACAAAATCAAATCAAACAATTACCTTTTGTATACATTGACACACAAACCTGTTCACTTATTCAGTAAATATGTGTTTGGTAATTAATTATTTCAACAAATTTGTACTTGTTTAGAGCTTCATTTAGTAACTATAGTTTGAGAATCTACAACATTTCAGGGATTGTTATGTATACTGAGAATATCATGCTGAATAGATATTAGTAAAGTTCCTCATCTCTTGGCATTCAAAGTGATGTTTTATATAGATATAAGCAGGGGCCATTTATAGATATGAGCAGGGTAAAGAGGATGCTAGGGCTGGGAATGAATATTTTACATTATTTTGCTAGCTTAGCCAAAACAAAAGAAAGAAAGAAAGAAAGAAAGAAAGAAAAAAGAAAGAAAGAAAGAAAGAAAGAAAGAAAGAAAATGTCATTAAAAAGAGTAAAACGTGTCAAGTGTCAAGGCATGCCTTCAACTCAAGTGGTTCCAGATTAGGAAGCACATACAAGAGAGAGCATGTGATATTTGTCTTTCTCTGCTTGGGAGAATTCCCTTAGTATAATTTTTTTCCAGGTCTGTCCATTTTCCTGTAAATTTCATTATTTTGTTTTACTTCTGCTGAGAGAATTTAATTGACCATACATGAAAGGCAACTTACCCAACAGATAATAGTGGTGGATGGTTTGGGGGCAAGGAGAAAGGGAGGACAGGGGATATATACACCAAAGTAAAGCCAACATGAATTAGTACCATAGAAATGGATAGCAAACTAAAAGATATCGCCCTCAATAGGAGTGTGTGGTGGGGCAATGTTCTGGGCAGAAGGGCCCTGGAGACAGCAGGAGGAAGCCTATTCCTAACACCAAGGCTCTGACTTACAACTCCCATTTCCAGAAATGGCTTATACCCCACAGTGAGCTGTTGGTCAGAGAGACTGCTGAGGTCCTGGAAACAAGGCAGGTTTCTTCCAAAACACTTGATTACAGCCAGATCTAAAAGGCAAGACCCTATTGCTAAAGCACCACAAGTTGCCAACACAGAGCACTGTGAGACCATGCTGGAATTAGGAAGGAAGCCAGGAACCTGGCTCCATGATGGTTAGCTCTCATTGTCCTAGAAAATGTTACATGAGCTGCTGTGATAAAATTATCACCAACTTTGTGAACAAGTAGGAAATCCTGCTAGATATGAAGTCAACCAGCCAGACAAGATGTGCACACTGGGGCATTCAGCCTATGTGGGTAACCAGTGGCTCTCTGTTGGATGAGAGACCCACTCAATGGGAAGGAACTCATAGCAGGTACTGGGAACCAGGTCAGAATCTTATAAGATGATGGCCATGGACTCCAGTAAAAAGCTCCCACTAGTGTTTGGCCAAAAGAGCAGCTACACCCATCAACATTAACCATGCATATCCCCCTTAACTCATGCTGCTCTCACTCTCCATTGGAGAATTTGCTTTCTCTTTGACAGAAAGCAGCAAAAACTAGGGAGAACCAAAATCCATAAACATGACAAGAAAGAATAGCTGACTCTCCATCATGAGATGAGCCACTTATAACACATAATACAGGGTCCAGGTGAAACCAGAGATATTGCTGACTTAAGCATGAATGCTGCCCTCACAGTGAGCCTGACAACCTGCACCAAGGAGATGGTGATAGACACTGAGGACACTCAAAATGTATCTTTCAGAAATCCAGAAGTTGCTAGGAACTTAGTTATGAAGTAGACTTATAACACACTCACAAAAGCTCAGGAAACATTGTGGAAGAGGGCCCAGAAAGATTGTCAGGGTGGGAAAGAGTATCCAGATGCATTGCCACCCAACAATGACTGACTGCTGCTGTCATAACTCATAACCCACAACCCCATGGAGAATAACAGTAACCCCACTGAAGAGGGTCTTCAGTGGCAGGGAGGTGGGGAGGAAGAGAATCTGACCTACGCATGATTTGGCCAAATAATAAAGTTTCTAATTAATAAACATATAAATGTAAGAAAAAGAAAAATGGAATCATGGTTTGGATAGAGACTGTAGAATGAATGGGCAGCCTGTGGATATTTTCAGTGGAAGAGGATCCCAATCAACCAAAAGAAGAAATACAAAGCTTCATGGTCAAATCTGTTGAGATGTTTAAGGACAGTGATGGAAAAGGACGTGTCAGTCATTCTTAGCAGAGGATTTAAGGAAGTGAGAGACATGATGTGACTTATTTTTTAGAACGACTACTATATTTGCCAAGTGCAAAAATAGAAGCAGGAGAGGAGCAAAAGTGGAGTTAGAGACACTCTAATGATATAATAGCCAAAGATATTTGCCTTTTTTAATTACTAATTTCTTTTTGCCATAAACCACTTCAGAGTAACGTGTACTCTGAACTGTGTACACACCATGTTCCAGCCTTTATTTGTTTGGATAGTCCATACTCTCACACAACTTTCAATCTTCTTTTTAAATTTAAATTATTTATTTTCATTTATTTATTTGAGTGACAGAGACAAAGAGGCTCATAGAGAGAATGGGAGCACCAGGGCTTCTAGCCACTGCAAACAAACTCCAGATGCATGTGCCACCTTATACATCTGGCTTACGTGGGTCCTGGGCAATCAATCCTTTGGTTTTGCAGGCAAATATCTTAACCACCAAGCCCTTAACTCTCAAGCCCATTGTTCAATGTTCTTATATTGTGTTATGTGTTCTCAAATCATTACTCCTAGCTCTAAGTCCTATATTACACCTCTCCTCCCTAGTACTTTTCTACAGGCAGCCACATGAGTACCTATTTACATTGCAATTTCCTTTACATCATGTTTATTTGATTCAGCATTTGCTATCCCTTATCATGATGATCATGAAGAATCTATCCCTGGGGATAAATCAGAACATAAAAAAGCAGGTGGAGTCAGAAAACTCCAAAGACTGTGACATTCTTCAGCATGTTGTTTCTTGTAGAGGCAACAGTGATTTAAACTAGTCACTGTACAGAGAGACAGGGAGAACAAGGCAGGGGGAGGTGTACAATAAATACATTTGATCTACCTGTTTTGTTCTTTTGACATTTTCATACATATATGTTAGTTTGAACATATGTGCTTGGCATTGCCCTCAGTTTCTTTCCACCCCAGTCTCACTTTCATCACTTATCAGTGCCGACACCATTAAAGAATGGGTCCTCCTCTCCTGGCAGCCATTAATTATCATTAGCTCATCAAGGAGGGCAGTGGACTCACAAGCCCTTCCTCTATCCATCCCAGATTTTTCTCAGGCCCCATTATGTTCAGTTCTTGTGTAACGCTTTCTTATGTTATGTTGTATGTTGACTTTTCCTGGGGAGAGAAGACAAACATATATTCACCACAAATAAGGCACCAATGCATACCAAAGAAGCGGATGGAACCAAGTCTAGATTAGTGAACCAGTGTGTTTATGGATGAGGCTTACTTGCAGATGCCACGAGGATGACTAAAAGGAAGTTTCATCACCAAAAGGAAAAGTCCCTCCAGCATGGTGATACTTCATGAAAACTGCATCCCTGGGTCTCACTGCATATGTTTTGTTTAATTTAATTATTTAATTTAATTTAAGTATTTGAAAGAAAGAGACAGAGACATAGAGAAAGAGAGAAAGAGAATGAGAGAGAGAGAGAGAGAGAGAGAGAGATAAAGAGAAAATAGGCATATTTGGGGGCCTCTAGCCACTGCAAACACATTCCAGATACATGCAACACCATGTACATCTGGCATCTGAGGAATTAAACCTGGGTCACTAGGCTTTGTAGACATGGGCCTTAACTGCCAAGCCATCTCTCCAGTCCTGTTATGTTAAACCTTTGCAAATAAATATTTGTACCTAGAAACATGGAAGCAACTGAGGGTGGAAGATATTTTTCTGCTGAACTATGGAAAAGGGAGTTCTAGTGGACCCTGAATGTGCTGAAAGTGAGGAAATCAGGGCTCAGGTTTTGTGTCTCAGGGGATGCTTTTAACTTGGACTTCTGAACAATGTCAGGGCTGTTAAAAGTACAGATATACTTGGGGATGGGACCAAAATTTGCATTATAAGGTGGGCATGAGCCTTTTGGAATCAATGGGGAAATGTTAAAAAAAAAAAAAAAAGAAAGAAAAGAAAAGAAAACAGAAAAAAAAAAGAAGAAGAAGATTGACCACCACCAATCTACTCCTTGTCAACTTGACACCCAATCACATTTCCTTAAGTCACTGTGTATCGTATACACAGTTCACCTGGTGAAAGAGTCTGTCATCTTCCCAGTAACTCTCTTGCTTGTTTAAACTTGGGGAGGGGCCTTGCCAATCTTCTGTTTCAGCTTCTCCGTCTTAGTTTCTTAGTCTCGGCATTGTTAAAGCTCCTCTCACCAGTTTAGAATGTTTTATTTTAGAGGACATTACTATAGAACATATATAATTTATTTCTTTTCATATTTTAAATACTTTTACATTTTAAAGTGAATTTTCACATGCAGCATTGCAACTTTTATTATTCTAGGCTATTTTTCCCTCTGTAATTGAAATCTTCCCAATCCCATGTTCATTCTCATCTACAAACATCTTGTGTCTGGCTACATTTCCTTTATGAATCCACATTTTTGAAAACATCGTATTTTATTTTAAAATTCATTTCATTTCTCATACCACTATAGGAATTTTGTTTTGCTGTAAAAATCTTCTCCTGAAATAAATAAGAAAAACATTTTGTATTCCATTTTGAAAGAAAATGTCCATAATTTGTGTCATTTCTCTCTGCTACCATGATTTGCAAATCTTGCTTTATAAAATTTTACTCAAAATTCCATTTGTTTTTCTATTCAACTTCAATATTATTATTTTGAAGATAAGGAATTATGTATTCAAGTTTCAGTGAAATGATAATGATATGTAGGCTTCTTTAGTTCTTAGCACAGTATTTCTTATTTTTTTTTCTTTCACTCTACATACAGCCAGGTGTTGCTACATTTTACACCATATTATGAAACTCTTTCCTATTTCCTAGACCTGGATTGGCTGACTAAGCATCTTTCTCTTAATTACATCCCTCACTCTTAAGCCCATACTTGTTTTTTTCTCTATCTGTTTTATGACATAAACTTGGTCAACGGAGCTCGTCTTAATCACTTTTCATTCTGTATAGAGAACGATCATAAGAAATATGCATTCTGGAGGTTTTCCTGCCTTGATTTTATTTCCAATATGGGAAGGATATAGACTGAATAAAGCACACTACTAGAGAGGCAGGTGTCATAATCACAAATGAAACAGGCCATTTTTTCAAATTTAGTTTATATTGGAAAAGACAGACACAGAGAAATAAATATGGGGTTGAAGTAAGTATGTCTATGGTGGTAAGACTTATTACTGAGAACAATTCAAAATGGAGTCATGGGAGAAAAATGGATTTATATTTAAAAATAATGTGTGGTCTAGGATATTTTAGCTGAAAATCAAAGGATACTAAGTGAACTGTTCTGACACCTAATGGCAGGGAGGGCATGCTCTTCTTGACTCAGGACTAACATCTGTCTATAGAAGCCCTGAGGAAGAAACATGTTTGGTTTGTGTGAGGGTGAGAAACTATGAAAATGTGGCTGGAACAGAATGAGCTGAGAAAGAAAAATGGTAGGAAATGAATTCTGAGAATCAGCATGTCTTCTTTGATGCAACGTGTCTCCTTTGTATATGCAGTAGTTCAGAATTGTTTCCTCTGTGTTTACTCTATTCTAGTTTATTCTCATTGGATTCTTAAATGCTGCCAATTTGTTCAATAATTATTGATTATTTTGACATATTGATCACTGGATTCATATATTCTCCAAGATAATGTACTATTCTAATTATTTATTTATTTATTTATTTATTTATTTATTTATTTTGGTTTTTCAAGGTAGGGTCTCACTCTAGCTCAGGCTGACCAGGAATTTACTCTGTAGTCTCAGAGTGGCCTCAAACTCATGGCAATCCTCCTACCTTTGCCTCTGCAGTGCTGGAATTAAAGGCATGCGCCACCATGCCTGGCATGTGCTATTCTTTTCAAATTTCCTGTCTCCCTCCTTATCACATACACAGTCTCTCTCTCTCTCTCTCTCTCTCTCTCTCTCTCATATATATATATATATATATATATATATATATATATATATATATATTATAAAATGAAACATATAAAATGTATGGAGATGCCTTCAAAATGTTTATCCATGTTTATTCTTTTTGTTCTCTTTCACCTCTGTTAAATGGAACGAAAAGAATTAAGGAAAGATGAAAGCAAAGGAGTTAACATTTACATATGACCTATTCATAATATGGATTTCTTGTAATAGAATCTATATCATTATTATAATATTATATTTATATTGTCATCACATCTGTTAGAGAGTGTACGCATTCTATTCTATGTAATCGTTTCATAATCTTTAACACATGTTCATAGGTGAGCATAAAATTTTTGTTTGAAAAGTTCATATAGCCATGTAACAAGTAAAAATTTCCATAGTCAATCCTATTAAAAATATCTTCATTAGAAAATGTTTCTTGGGCTGGAGGGATGGCTTAGCAGTGAAGTCTTTTGCCTGCAAAGCCAAAGGACCCAGGTTTGTTTCCCCAGGATCTACGTTAGCTAGATGCACAAGGGGGTGCACACATCTGGAGTTTGTTTGCAGAGGCTGGAGGCCCTGGCACGTCCATTTCTCTCTCTCCTTCTCTCTCCCTCTTTCTCTTTGTCAAATAAATAAATATAAATAAAATATTAAAAAAGAGTATACTAATGAAATGTTTTTATAAAAATATATTAAACTTTAAAAACCATACATAACAATGACCAAAAATTATCATGCAATAAAGAATAAAACTAAGTCATAATATTTTTTTCAAGGGCTCTAAAAACATTGAGAAACAGTTTTCTTCCTGTTATTAACAATACCATTGTTTCAAAATATCCTAGTAGAAAAACTATGTGATATAAAACTGTAATAGTGGATATTGTAAGAAACTTTACAATAGAAAAAGAAAATGGTAACATGTGAAAAATTTCTGTTAGACTAACTATAATATTGAAATATTTCTGAAATTGGAAAAAAAAATCCATGAATCCATATTGATATAACTAAATGTTAAAAATTTATTAACTGTATGAGACAAGTCTCCTATGCAGAAGAATCCAAATAAGTATTATTGATAATCCACTCTGAAGGAGAGGGAGTATACCTTCTCTCATTAATGTTGGTTGCTCCCAGTAACCTCCTCCCCTAAAGTGGAGTGTGGAAAGGAGGTAACACAAATGAGTTTACTATGCTATAACATGTCAAACTCCACTGCACCCAAATGATCAAGGTCAAAACCAAAAGCCATAAATCATGTCAATACTATGTACCCTTGGTAGAGTGGCATTTTGCCTCTGTGACCCTTTCCCAAAGAAATTCCACTAGGGAAACATCTTAAATTCTGTATTAGACCAGTATGTCTAAAAAACACCAAAGTCTTCAAAAGCAAGGAAAATCTGTGAAATTGTCATGACCTAAAGGATCTTAGCAAAACATGACAGATAAATGTATCATTGGAGCTGGCATGAGGACTAGTTACAGAATAGGACATTAGGTAAGATAACAAGAAAGTTGGAATTAGTGATGGGCTGTATTCCATCATATGGTTTTAATATTAATTCATTTACTAAAATAAATATGTTATTCTAATATAATATGCTAATGACTGGGGAAATTGTAAATTTAAATGTGATGTTGGGACTCTGTCTTCTGGTCAGCTATTCTGTATACATAAAATTTCTAAAATATTTAAATACATAAAGTTTCTAACTTAACTACACATATATTATAAACATTATTTTGATAAACAACTAAGTAGGTAGAGAATCCACAATGTTGTCAATTTTCTTTTTTGTTGTTGTCTCTTTCAAGGTAGGGTTTTACTGTAGTCCAGGCTGTCCTGGAATTCACTATGTAGTCTCAGGGTGGCCTGGAACTCACCGAGATCATTCTACCTCTGGCGCAAGCACACACACACACACAGACACACACACACACACTGAGGATCACACCAAGAGAGAGGGAGGGTCTGGAAGGATGCATCTTCACATTATCATCAGATTCATGTATGCAAGGAGAAGAACCTATTGGCAAGTAAATTTGGAGGGTCAGTCCACCTGTGTCAGCCCACCCAGGTAGCTCACTAGTCTGTGGGTAGTAGGGGGCGCTGTAGATGATTCTCAATCAGACACGAGTTCCATTTCTGCCAAGAGTTCTGTTCCTATGCCAGGGCAAGGTGGCATGTTGGAGGGCATCTCCTGGTTTTCTTTGGTCCACAATCCCTAACTGAAACTGCCTAAAAAAGCTAGGTTTCTCCTATCCTCTTTCATGATGATCTGTTAAAAACAAAATACATGTCAATTTCCCTCAGAGGCTGTTTGATCGTTCTTTGTCTCACCATGACCACATTCTTTCATTTGTAGGTTCTATGGTCTTTGAACTTTAAGAAAGTCAAGTTTCAATATTAATTTTCTTTGTGTTTTTATTTAAATGAGCTAAGGTAAACTAGAACACAGTTTGCTACTGTTTGGTACTGATGAAGTTATTGACCTGACCAGATAAAAAGTGTGTTATCCCTGAAGGATGTAAAACAGTGTCATAGAATAATTGCTCTATGCACATTATTAATTATTGATGGAAACTTAATGACATTAATCTTATATGTACTGATTATTTTAAAATATTTTATTTATTTATTTGAGAGAGAGAAACAGAGAGAGAGAGAGAATGGTTGTGCCAGGGCCTCCAGCCACTGCAAATCAACTCCATATGCATGCACCCCCTTGGGCATCTGGCTTACGTGGGTCCTGGAGAGACGAACTGGGATCCTTTGCCTTTGCAATCAAATGACTTAAACCCTAAGCAATCCCTCCAGCCCTGTGATGATTACTTATAACATTTTCCTCCCTGGCTTCTACTTTCCCACATAAAATATTATATACAATGCAAATAGACAATGTTAAAAAGAGGGCCTGGGAAGCTGGGTCAAGAGGAAAGAACACTTTCTAGTCAGTCATGAGGATTTGAGTTTGATACCTAGCACCCACAAAAAGCTAGTTCTGAGGGAGAAGAGATCAGAGGATTGCTGGGGCTCCCTGTTCAGACAGTCTAACTGAAAAAAGGGCACATCCAGGTTCAGTTAGGGATTGTCCTAGGAAAGCAAGGTAGAAGAGTGAAGAGGAGGGCAGTTCACCTCTTTCTCTTGTCTTCACATGAGTGTGTGCAAGTAATATGCACATCTGAAAACATGCATGCATGACACTACATGTGTATACACATACAGCACATACTGCACACACACACATATACTAAAAGGGGGGGGATTTTTTTCATAAAAAAACTGAAAACAAATAAGATTTGGGTTTGAAAAAAATCAAGGAAGAATTGAAATATGTTAAAATCATAGTAAGCCTTGTACTGCCGTGCCTTAACCTTTCTGATTGTGTTAGTAAGCCACATTACTCTGTGTACATCCACTCCAGCTGGCTTTACCACTGCACTCCAATCCCTCATAACTGCTCACATAAATACCACTAGCAATCTAATTTCTGGAGTGCTGAATGCATACATGTGTATATATGAACTTATGCTTAATTAATTTCTAAGCAGTTTGTATGCCCATCCTTATGAAACATTTTATATCATTCCCAATTAAGTGAGTTATCTATTATGTTATTCCATGGTAGTTTATAACTTACTTTTATGGCATATTTGACAGTCTCACACTTAAGTGAGTGTTATTGATTAATATCCATTTTACACACAACTATGTAAACATTTTCTGGATAAGAATTGTATTTTGTTTTACATACTACATCCCCTCTTATGTCTCATCATTATATATATATATTTTATATATATATATATATATATAATATTTTATATTATATTTTATATTATAATATAATGTTATAATATTATAATGTGTAATAAATTATATGACTTATGATAATGATTTATGGAATAAATAAAAAAACTTGATCCTTTAGCTGATCCTTTAGTTCTTGTTGTTTAGTCACTGATGTCCATATGTTTTCCGAATGTCAACTGCTTCCTGAGCAGGAAGAAAAGTAACTTTCTCTTTCTCCTGCACACACACATGTATATACAAACTCAGTGTGATCAGTTCTTATAAGTATTTGAAGATAGGCTTTTCAACTGAATTTCAGAATTAACACAAATTTCATAGAATTTTTTTCCAGAATAAAATCATGCAGGAATTAATTTCAAGGTAAACCAGATATACTTATTTCTAGGCACTACAAATTTGAAGTGGAGCCCATCTAAGTCCATTCTTTATACAGCACATGAGAAAGATAGCATATAACAAGAACATTAGTCTGTCTCCAAGGATAAAGGTTTCCATGTTTCCAGTTCATTTTGGATTTAGTCTTGTGTCTGTTTTTCCCCACCATTCCCTTTTCCTGTCCCCAAACCCTTCCATCCCTATTGTCTGGGTCTTGAGTTGCCTACCAGGTATGTCAGCAACTTGAGCTGGTCCAGGTTAGGAACCACAGATAAGTGAAACCATGTGGCATTTGTCTTTCTGCAATTGTGTGATTTTGCTGAGTTTTATCTTTTCCAAGTCTGTCCATTTTTCTACACATTTAATTGTATCATTTTTCTCACTGCTGAGTAGAATTCTATTGTGTAAATGGTCCACAAGTTCTTTATCCATTCATCTAGTGGTGGGCACGTGATTTGATTCCAGTTCTTAGCTATAATGAACTGAGCAGCTATAAACATGGTTAAGCAAATATCTCTGTGGTGAATCATGATGCATTTAGGATAGATGCCCAGTAAGGAATAACTGGGTCTGTTGGTAGCTCTATGTTCATCCTTTTTAGTAACTCCATATTGATTTCCACAGTGCTTTTATAACTTTACATTCCTACCAACAGTGGATAAGGGTTCCTCTTTCCTTGCATCCTCGTCAACATTTGTTGTGTTAGATTTTTTTAGTGATTTCCATCCTTACTGGAGTAAGGTGGAATCTCATTGTTGTTTTAATTTGCATTTCCATAATATTGAACATTTTCTTAAGAATGTGTTAGCCATTTGTATTTCTTCCTCTGAGATCTCCCTATTCAGTTTTCTGCCCCATTTTTGAAGGGGGTTGTTTGATGTTTTTATTACTTAGTGTTTTGAGTTTTTTGTAGATTCTAGATATTAGGCTTCTGGTAGTGGTATAGCTAGAGAAGATGTTTCTCTCATTCATTAGGTAGCCTATTGGTTCGGCTTATGTTATGTTTGTCTATGTAAACACTTTTTGGCTTCATGCCATCCCATTGGTTGAGTTATTATTTATTTATTTATTTATTTTGTCTCTGACCTATAACTCCCAGCCCCACAATGAGCTGGTGATCTCATGCTCAATTAATCACTTGAAATGTCCCCCAAACAAGACAGGTTTCTGTTTGAACATTTCATTATTTGTCTGAGGCAAAAGTTAAGACCCTGTTGCAGAAGATACCATATGTTGCCAACACAGACCATGGAGAGACCTACCTGGAATCTGGAAAAGAGCCAGTCCCCAGACAGACAGCCAGTCTAGGGCTGGAAAGTGCTACATGAGCTACTAGGGGAAAGTTCCAACAATGGTCTGAGCAACCAGAGTTCTAAGCTGCTCAGAAGCAAACACCCTGACAGGATATATATGCCAGTGCAATAGTGGCACACAGCCTTGGTGGGAAACCAATAGCTTTCTGATTGGCTAAGAGATCTGCTCAGTGTAAAAGAACCCATATCTGGAATTGGGAACCAGATCAGAACCCTATGGAGACAAACATCGTGCTATCCAATGTCAAGCTCTCACTAGTTCCTGACTAGAAGAAGGGTTACATACATAAGATTCTCCCTAAATAAATAATGCTTATCCTATTTAAATTATACTGACTTCACTGTCTGTTGGGGAATCCATTCTTTTTCAGAAGGTAGTGAAACCCAAAGAGATAAACTACCCCTCACACTTCAGTCAAGCCACAGCTGAAACCACAGAGGAATTGGGGAAATGAGCAAGAGTGCTGCTTCCATGCTGAACCCAAGAATCAGCGCCAAGGTGAAGGAGACAGACCCTGAGAACACTCAACACCTACCAAAGCAGAGATCCAGAGGCTCCAAAGAGCCCATCACTGAAGTAGACTTAAAACTCACCTACCATGGCTCAGGGAATTTTGTGGAAGAGGGAGTGGAAAGATTGTAAGAACCATAGTTTGAAACATCATTCCCAGAGACATTCTCTCCTCCCGGAAATAAAAACACACACACACACACACACACACACACACACACACACACACACACACACACGACTGCTGCTGCTTCCATACTACACAACCTACAACCTCATAGGCAATACCTGCAACCCCATTGAAGAGGGTCCCTAGAAGAATGGGGGCAGGGACAAGGTTAAAGAGGGTACCATACATGATGTATCCATACAAAATGTGTTGTTAATACTTCTAATAATAATAACTCCAAAAATAAATAAATAAATAAATAATATATAAAACAAGAACATTAATATTTAAAAATAGGAAGAATCAACTGTTTTTGAATAACTCAAATTATATTAATTTTTTGTATTTAATCATTCATATGATAGCTTTCTAAATAACATAATTCATATGCATATCAATAGACATCTTTGAAATCTTTTAATAAGCAGCTCTATCTGGAATAGCATTAGTAGTTTTAGTCTTGGGAAATGCTATTGTAATTAAGTTTGCTTTGAGTCAAAAGCAGTTCAAAGAAGATTAATTTTAAGCTTTGAAAACCCCATGGCACCTAATATGGTGTCATGCATTCTAAAACTAATCTAATTATTTGATGACAATTCCAGCATTGAAGATTATTTCTCTTAATTGTTTTTATTTTGCCTCTTTGGGAACTCTATGAAACAAAGTAAGGAATGCCTTTTGTTCTAGAGGCAACTAGAACACTCATTAAAGTAAATTAACTGGCCAACTACTTTTTCCATAGTTAGATAATTGATTGAAGCAGTATTTTCAATTGATTTTTTGTTCTGTTTATTTTAGGAATTACTTTAAAGATAATAATGTAAGCACACCTGAATCAGTTAAGACTATGACTCAATTTCTTTTATGATTATAAAATGATTAAGTACATAAAATAAATCTGAGCAGTTAGCTCCTGGTGGTCATCCAATCTGAGCCTCAGCATCTCCACAGAAGAGTGTTGATCCAGATGGACCCTCATCACGCATGTTGATGTGTGAACATGCACCTGTGCACTCAAGTTGGGTAAGTAGTTCAGAAGATTCTGAGCAAAAACAATCACATGGGCTGGAAAGATGGCTTAGTGGTTAAGGCACTTGAATGAAAGCCAAAGGACCTCAGTTTGATTCCCCAGGACCCATGTAAGCCAGATGCACAAAGTGGCACATGCATTTGGAGTTCCTTTGCAGTGACTAAAGGCCCTCCCTGGTATACCCATTTCTCTCTCTCTCTCTTTCTCTCTCTCTCTCTTCCTCTGCCTTGTTCTCTCTCTCAAATAAATAAATAAAAATAAAATATTTTTTTAAAATCACATGAGTCCACACAGAACTAGGAAATACAAGTTCTATTTGTGTTCATGTGCTCATAGCAAGTCATCTTGCCATGTGTCACTTCACAGGTATAATTTTCTCATTTGCATGGGAATATCAGTATATGTTGACACATTCTCAGTAATTATAATTTTAAATTGTCATTTGATCACTGTCTCTTTCTTCTTTCCAAATTAAAAGACTGTAGACATTCACTTGGGTCGTCATTTTCTTGATCTCTTTTCCAGTCACAATGTTGATCAAAGAACCTACATAGGTACAACTGTATTCTTAGCAACTAGGCAATTAGTGGTTATATCTTAAATATTTATTCATTTTTGGTCAGTGATTCATCCGGTATCCATTAAAATCCAGTTGGAAAATATCTCTAGTAATTCCTAATAAGGAAATATAGGTAGAAGTGTGAGGACCCTATGGAGTCAAAGGAAAGTGATGCTTGACCATCAACAGTACTGTAGTATCATGAGGTCTCATGTCCTTACTTGGTTGAAAATTAAATTCAACTCTTTTTATGTCAAATGTCAATTGAAGTTCTTAATTAAAAATGAGAATGGATGCACTTACAGTTCTGTAAACTGCACTTCTTGTAAGGGACAAGAAGGCAGTAGAAACAGCAGAGAATTTGAAGTGACAGATTTGGTTTTGACTGATAATTATCCTACTAATTGGACATATGACATTGAGAAAGATGTTAGTCTCTCTAACTCAGTCTTTCTCATGTTTAAGTGGAGATTATAGTACCTACACCAAAAAGATTTGTGGAGAGACTCTAATGAGGGATAATTGTAAAGTAATTAGCAAATAGGTATTAGTCACTCCTCTCAACATTGATTGCATGCTGCCAAAGTGTCGGGCATCATTTTGAATGCATTTCAAATTAATAAATCACAAATAGAATTTCAGACTTTAAATGCTACTATTTACTTTCAAATATGTAAAGGTGCATAGAAGAGTTCGGATAATATTGTCAGATTACTATATGACTAGAGAAGTAAAATAGTTTAAGGATTCAGGGCTAAGAAGTGCATTGGAGCATAAATGTAATTCTTGAAAATTAAATTCTACAGAGCTAAACACAAAAGAAAGAAATTCTCTCTATCTAATATATATATATATATATATATATATATATATATATATATATATATATAATGTTTTATTTTGATTTTTCTTGCTTTGAAGAAATTGTGGAATCAAGGAAAATTGTCAAAATGTTACTATGTGGCTCTATATGAGAGAAAGAAGAGCAGTGATGACTAAAATAAGAGTTTTTTTTCAAGTCACCTACAAGACAGAGCTATATAGAACTTAATAATATGTGATTACATATAGATATTGAAATAAGGTGATGTCCTTTTCATGATCATGCAGGATTAGAATAGGGCTGGGATTGGAGTGATATTCATATAAGACCTAACAGCAAGGCACATGTCTGGGATCTCAAAAGTAATATCAAAATAAAGAAAAAAGTAATGTCTTCAGAATTTGATGAAAAAAGCACATATTTGAGTGACTTTGAATACTGATGAATAGAAACGCAAGCACATTTTAATTATCAGTAATTTAATATGCAGGCTATATATGAGGACAATTTGAGGAGGTGAGACATAGGTAAAATGTTGTACTGGATGAAATACATTTTATATCTACAGTGATAAAAGCAGAGTATTGTGCCCTTTTATGGTTATCTTACTTATGAAATTAGTACTACTTTATAGTCATTTCTCTTTTTAAATTTATTTATTTACTTATTTATTTGACAGCAACAGACTGAGAGAGAAAGAGACAGATAGACAGAGAATGGGCATTCGAGGGTTTCCAGCCACTGCAAATGAACTCCATATGCATGCACCACTTTGTGCATCTGGCTTACGTGTTTCCTGGGAATCCAGCCTTGAACCATGGTCCTTAGGCTTCTCAGGCAAGTGCTTAACTGCTAAGCCATCTCTCCAGTCCTTTAGTCATTTTGTAAAATTAAATTCAGTCCAAATGGTATCAGGAATATTTCAAATGTTACCAATCTAAGAAATGGAGAGACCGGACTTCAAACTCAGACACTCTTGACGATTGTACCATCATGCCCATCTTTATGCTACTCCTTTCCACAGAAATCACCAACAATTGTGGCTGGTTAGAAAGAACAGGAGCTACAGATGTTTTAGTGACCACAGAAATGGCATGTCTGCAAAGTTTTTGACTGAAGAATAGTGGTGGTGATTGAAGTTATGTAAAGGAAAGACAGTTGTAGCTTGAAACTTAGCATGTCTTGAAGGCTTTAAGGATACAGCAGTTCAAGAAGGAAGGTACCCAAGGGTGCAGTGTTTGGAGTGCATGGCCTCGACCACACACGAAATGAAGAGTGGAGAATGGAATAGAAAAATGAAGCTGCAATGTAAAGTGTTAATTATTCATGGTAATTTCTCATGGATAGAGAATGATACTAGTGCTAACATTCTCAAAGAACTGGAAAAGATGTGTTTATATGAAGAGTTCATAACAGATAAGGAAAACAATTGTATGCCACTTTTATTGAATTTCCAAATATTTCCCATATGTATCTCACTTAAGTGGCTCTGCCTAGAATTAAACATTTCCTTTTGGGACAAGGTGTGAAAAAAAAAAATGGCTTCAGAGGACAAGCAGATTCTCCTTCTAAGCATCTGATCCTATAGTGTTTCTTCCACATTCTCATTCTTTTTTAACTTCCTGGTTTTTAGACGCTTCTCAAGCTCTAAAGTTACCTTTCTAGCCTAATCTTCAGATGTTTAACCTGCTTATCATAGATCAGCATCCAACTTCCTGACTTTATGTTCTACATTCTGCAATTTTCTTCTCCTTCAGTTTCCTTGGTTCTGACCTTGTATATTCCCTTGGCATTTCTTGTGGGGCTATGGGCTTTCTAAGCAGGAGTGAATTGTACATGACATGATTTCTCAGCTAGAAGGAAAAAAAAAATATATATATATATGTTTCAATTTTGGTTGTGAGTTACAAAGAGAACTCCTCAAAGGAAGCCTTCAAAATAATTCCTTTGTACTGAAGGAAAAAGTACATATATGTGGTGTTGCAGACAGCTTCAGGTTCGCTGAGATGAACTTTCAGACCAGGCACAGTTATGGAGGAAGGGATATTATTTATTGAAGCTTACAGATCCAGGGGAAGTTCCATAAAGGCAGGAAAAGCGGCCTGCTCTTCACAGGGCCAAACAGAGAGAGAGAAAGCCAACCAGCCACCACAGCACACAGAGCAAAACTACAGCCAAAAGATCACACAGCACA